>NXFS01000017.1:0-434876 GCA_003004725.1 Moesziomyces sp. F16C1
AACCCTAACCCTAACCCTAACCCTAACCCTAACCCTAACCCTAACCCTAACCCTAACCCTAGGGCTAGGCATACTCTAACAAGCTAATGATCTAAGTCTAAAGTTTCATCTTTGAAGATTCTAAATCCGGTCGAATTTCGCGTCCCATTTTTGAGCCGCTTTTTCTCTGTTCTTGCGGCACTGCCGTTGCTCCTCCTCGTCGGGGGTGATTGGTCTTCGTATCGGATCTTGGTTCCAAATGACGAACAACAGTCGACTTGTCGAACGACGATCGGTTCCTGCGTCGTTGCATGAGCCTGCACCCTAGCGGATACGGAACGCTGCTGGGCCAATACGCTCCTTGCTGTGGCGGGCGGGCAAGAACGCAGTACGACTTCAAGGTGACTATGGGCCTTGCGGCCAACGTCCCTGCTTCGGCCTCGGTTTGTTTGGCTGCCATGCTCGGCTTGAGTCACAACACGCAGTTCGTCGAGCGGTGCGGGAGCATCGTGACTTCCTCCGGTTCTGCTTTCCACGGCAGTCGATAGTACGGCCGGTAGTGGTGTTTTCGACATCTGAACGAGGTAGCGCAGGACGATGCTTTGAAGTTCAACGGGGCAACAACGAGTCATTCGCGTACGAAGTCCGGCTCTTGCGACGGTATTCTTGGTGATCCTGGCGTGCGCCTGGCCTTTCCGACCTCTTGATCGAGCAACGTTGCGATTTCATGCGGGGACTGCGACGTCCTCGCGACTGTTGTCAATAAAACGCTCACAGCTTGACGACCGACGAATCTAAACTTTGCGCCAAACTCGATGTCACTGACCGCTCGCGCTGCTGCCGGTTGGCGTCTTCGCTTCTGTCTTGGCTCTCAGCTGCGACCTCTCACTCTGGTCTGTAAACATTCGCCGACCACCCCTACGCGCGCCCAGCAAAGCTCCGTCTCGACGCCCACGCTCTGCCACCTTGCTGAAGCAGCGGTCCGCGCTGCGCTGGTCGCTCTTGGTTGCATTGATCGCCATCGACCCTTTTGTCGGTCGTCATTTTAGCATGGCGACGGCGTTGCGTCGATTACTCGTCAGCTGGCGGCGAATTGTCCCGATGGGCGTGCGTCCGTGCGTCGCTTCTGTGTTGCAAGCCGACACAGGCTTGCTCAACGGCGCGCTGTGTGTGTGCGTTTGCTTGGCGGAGTAGGCGCGGTCGGCGAAGCAAAACAGAACGATGGTCTCGAGCTTCTGTGCGGCGGATCAGCACAACTGCACGCGAGCTACGATCATCGTTCTGGATGTTACAAGATGTGGATACTGTCGATTGCGTGTGAAGTGTGCTGGTGCTTGTCTACATCTCGGCAATCAGCGCCTGCAGCTGATCCTCCTTCATGATGGCAAACTGTCCGGACGGACGACCATCCTTGGCAACCCTGGGTGTGACTGTCGCGAGCTGGACGTTGTTCTGGTCGAGCTTCTCCTCCATGACCTGCTTGAGTACGCGGAGGCACAGGATCTCGGCGTCCTTCAACGACATGTCCTAGAGTTGGGATCGAGGCGGATGGCAAGGCAAAGCGTGGCAAGGTCAGTCGTTGGCTAGCGCGAGACAATCCGAGACGGTCCTGGTTGCAGCATCGACGGGGTCTTACCTTGTTGTACTTGTCTTGGAGTTCGGTCTGCGCACCTTCGGAGCCGCTGCCGATCGCCTTTGCATCGTACCTCACAAAGGTTCCAGAGGGATCCGCGTGGTAGCTGGTGCGAGCAACAAAGCCGGTGTGGAAGGCGAAACGAGACAACGGTGAGCTTCTGTGCCTCGGATCGCACTCTCAAGGGTCTGCCTGCGTCTGTACTTACAGTTGTGGGCCCTTCTCGTCAATGCCGGCAATGAGGAGCGCGACGCCGAAAGGTCTCGACATCATGGCTTCGTCGCCCGCCGTCGACTCTCCGAAGCGGAGGGCAAGATCGCAGACGGCCTGCGTGACGGACTCGACCTTGATCTCTTCGTCGTATGTGAAAGCGTGATTCTGGGATGTGACGCGTGCGTGCTCGATCATGGTCCTGGCGTCGGCGGTGAGACCACTCATGGCGGCCCCGAGATGCTGGTCGACCTCCATGATCTTCTCGATGGACGAAGACTCGAGCAGCTTGGACTGTACGCGCTTCTCGACGCCGAGCACGACGCCCTCCTTGGTGGCGATGCCGACGGTCGCCGAGCCTAGCTTGATGGCCTCGAGCGCATACTCGACCTGGAAGAGACGACCCTCGGGCGAGAAGGTGTTGACACCGCGGTCTGTGGGAGCAGGCCAAGTCGAGGCGGAGCGCATGAATCAGGTCAGTACGGGCTCCACGACAATGCTGAAGCAGATGCGGGGATTGGTTGTCGTCTCGAACTCACCATACTCGGACCTTGTCAAGAACATGGCAAGGGACGACGGGCTGGCGCTGTGTTGAAGAGGATCGAACGGGTCTGGCGGTGCAGGCGAGTGGAGGTCGGGAGCCGTTGGTCGGGCCTTTAGATGCTGGAGACGCGCGAGATGCAGAGATGCTGTATAGAGAGGACCCTGTCGCAAGCAATGGGCGATGGCGGACTGAGGACGATAGAGAAAGGCAAGGGTGAGCGGAGGTGGTGTGTGCGAAGGATCCACGGATGCGAATCTCGGCGTGTGGAGCTGAGCGAGGCCGAGTCGAGTGTTGCGGTGGACCCGACACGCGTTTCTAACACTGGCCAAGGCGGAAAATGACGAATTGCGCCTACTGCAGGCCGCGGCGAAATTGCCCGATCACTCCCTCCACACCCTGCTTTCCCAGGGTCCAGCCGAGCCCACCTCGAGCCGCATGGCCTTCCGCATGGACTTCATCAAGCGCACAATGCGAAGCGCAAACTGACACTTGCTCATAACACACCAGCAACCCGTTCGTGCGCCAAAGCTTTGGCTCACGCAGGTCTCACAAACATGCACTGGGAACGAGATCAATGCGCGGGAGAGAACGAAATTGTCCAGAGAATGCAATGCAAAGAGCGGAAGAAACGACCTGAGGGGAAAGGGGGTCCGGTGGTATGGAGGCAGGTGAGCACGATGAAGCGAAAGAAGAGAGATGGCTGGCGCATCTGCGCACGACGCTAGGAGCTCTACCACTTGCGATCGACGAGCATCCTGCGCGACTCGGTGCTGAGGTAGCTCTGCGAGTCCCAGGACATGTCGACGTCCTTGACATGATCTGCGGTAAAGATGATGGGGAGCGCGGTGAAGACGATAAAGAGGAGACCAAGCGAGCCTGCCAGCAGGCCGATAGCCACCTTTTCGTGCGCGGGTGTGGCGAAGGCCTTGGCACCCTTGGGGCGTGTGCTGTTCTTCTTGTCACCTGGGTTGGTGGTGTTGGCGACGTCTGCGTTGCGAACCATGAGGCCGTCGTAGAAGAGACGCTGAAGCGACATGTTGGTCGAGTACATGGCGTAGTCCTGATGCGAGACGTTGGCAATGTAGTCTAGGGTGTGCTTGGGCGGGAACTTGCCGTTGAGGTAAAAGGCTGAGGCGTTCTGGTACTGGAGGACGAATTGGGAGCCTCGGTCCAAGTGGTTGCCTCCCTGCCACCGTGCTTGGCAGTGGGTGTCACCTGCGCCGATATCGAGCAGAGCGAGGGCGTAGGAGACTTGGCGGTTGAGGAAGCGATCGACGACGTAGGTCTTGTTGGCGAGGACATCCTTGCGCGCGTAGGAGGTGAGTTTTGTCTGGTTGCCGTTGAGGCCGTAGGGCCAGGTGTCAAACTCGTTGCCGGCGGAGCAGGTGTCGTTGGAGTAGGGTCGCGAGTCGGTGAGCCACGCCCAGGAACCGGGGTTGCCGATCCAGAAGCGCACGTTGTTGTCGTAGGCCTTTGTCTTTTTCATGAGCGCATAACGCTGGGTCGCCTGACCGCCCATGGAGTGACCTGCGACGACGACCTGGTTGAGGTTGGGATAGGAGGTCCTGTTGAAGAGGTCGTCGATGATCTGATCGACGGCGGCGTAGCTGGTGACTGCATGCTTCATGGGAGGATTTCGCGAAGGGGCGCCGCGTTGCCAGCTGGAGCCGTGAAAGACGATCTCGTTGGGACGTGCAGCGCCGGCTTGGAGGTCGAACTGGTTGAGCATGGCGGGAGCGACGATGACGAACGAGTCGTTTGTGACGCCCTGCTGGTTGAAGTTGGTGACGGCGACGTTTCTCGCGTTGAGCATGAGGTTGGCGTACTTCCAGATGTCGCGCGGCTTTCCTGGCCAGACAACGATGGCGCGCAGCACCTTTGTGGGATCTGCGACCGTGGAGACGTAAAAGGGCATGACGCCGGACTCGTTCTTGAAGACGTTGTGGACGGAGAAGGTGCGATTGAGGGTGAATCCTGGTGTGTCCGGTAGAGCCTGCCAGCCAGTCTCATCGGATCCATTTGTGGCTGCGCTCGGGATGAAAGGTACGTTCTGATTCCAAGCGAAGTTGGCATAGCCATCGCCCGGCAAGAGGTTGCCGGTGGTGTCTGTGCCGCCTGCGGCGTTATTGGCGACGTTGGGAAGGGCGTCAGCGGCCTGTGCGGCTGCGAGGGGATCTGTAGCAGATTGCGTGACGATGGAGTCCTGGGTCTCTGCGGACTGTCTTGGGAGGAGCAGGCCGTCGGTGAAGAGAGCTACGTTGTTGTTTAGAGATGGGTCGCGGGCGTGGAGGTCGACGTCGATGCGATTAAGACGCGGTTTGGAGCCGGAAGCCTGCTGCGCAAGCGCGACGAGGGCGAGCGACGCGAATGCGCCCGCCTTGAGCTTGGCTGTGATGGAGGGCATCGCGTGCAAGCGATCAGGTGAGCGCGACGAGAAGGAGGCGAGAAGGTTGTTGCGATCCAGAGACGGGGTCGAGGGCGATGCAGAGACAAGCAGTTGGTCGACGGGAAACAATCGCTAATCGAGGCCAAGACGCTGCTGGATGCATGCGACGACGAGGAGGAGGAGGAGGAGGAGGAGGAGGAGAGAGAGAGAGAGGAGGACGGGTTGGAGAGGAGCCAAACTGCGAATGGGGATCGGGGCCGTGGGATGTGCTTGTCAGGATGAGCCGGCAGGCAAGCTTGCAGGCGTGCCCAACTGAGACAATCGCAGCAGGAAAAGGCAGGAGAGCGCGAAACAAGTCGAGCTCGTGCCGAATGCTCGTTGCTGCCTGTGCCGTTGCAGGGGCTGCTGGTCAGGCTCTGGCTCAGGCCGAGGTGCATGTCGAGTTGCCAACGCGAGCGAGGCCGACATGTGTTGGCGATGCTGCCCGTCCAGGCAGGCACACGCGCTGTCTCCGCTCCGGATCGGAGGCACGCCGTCGAGGAGGCATACATCCCTCATGCGAATCGTCGCATGCCTCTGCAGCCGCCCGGCCTGTCACGCGTGGTGGCGCTGCAGCGAAATTTTTGGAAAATCCACCAAAAATGGCGATTTTTCGCCGTGACAACTCGCTCCGCCGAGGCCAAGCACGCGGTCGTTGCCAGCAATGAATTGCGGGAAGCGGAAAATGACATTGTTACATCGATGTGCAGTGACATCTTCGACATCTCGCGAAAGCTTAAGCCAGAGCTGGGCGGCGTTGAGCGCAGCGCGGCGCGCCGTGCAAAGTGGAGGAAATTAGGCTCGCGACGGCTTCCTGCTCAGGACGGTCACCAGCTCATCGCTCCTTCCCACCAGGCCCTCGTCAACCACAGACACATCCTTGCCACACCCCACCTTCTGCATCTCGAACCGACATTCGTCTCGTCGCTCTTTGCTCCTAACAGCAGCGCTCCAGGACCTCCACACTCTGCATGCGCGTCTACTGAAAGTCATCGTCTCCTCGTTCCATAATCGGCGCCAGTGGCTCGGCGCCTGGCTACCAACAACTTGCTCGCGCACCGATCGACTCCGACTCACCATCTAGCCACAATGCCCACCTCAGCATCAGCCGTGGAGCCCGCTCTTGGCGGCGGCCCAACAAGGACCCTCGGCGTTACCCCTCCCATCGCTACGAACGGTCCCACCCCAAGAGAAATCGAAGTCACAAGGACCCTCGTGGCAGAACTAGAGAGGCAGCGGGTATTCGAGAGCGACGAAGAGAGCAAAGTTCGGTGAGTTGCTTTTCCCCTTTCACACGGGCTGTGCAGAAGCATACCCACGACGACTTCGCGCTGACATCCTTGGTTCCTCCTCACCATCTTCCCCCAGTGAGGTCATCTTGGGCAAGCTCGATGCCATGGTCAAGGACTTCGTATACCGCGTCTCAATAGCACACGGCATGTCCGAATCGCTCGCTCGCGCGGCAGGCGGCAAGATCTTCACCTTCGGTTCCTATCGTCTCGGCGTACACGGACCCGGCTCCGATATCGACACGCTCTGCGTCGTGCCCAAGCACGTCCAGCGCGAAGACTTCTTCTCCGTATTCGAGGGCATGCTCAAGGAGCGCGAAGAGGTCACAGAGGTCGCAGGCGTCCCCACCGCACACGTCCCCCTCATCGCTTCAAAATTCATGGGCGTCGATATCGATTTCACCTTTGCTCGCCTCGCATTACCAAGGGTCGAGGACAACCTCTCGCTCGAGGACGACAACCTCCTGCGCAGCTTGGACGAGCGCGACGTACGCAGTCTCGGAGGTTCCCGAGTCACAGATGGCATTCTCCGCCTCGTGCCCAACATCCACGTCTTCCGCATGGCCCTGCGCTGCATCAAGCTCTGGGCACAGCGCCGCGCCATCTACTCCAACGTCATGGGCTTCCTCGGCGGTGTCGCTTGGGCCATGCTCACCGCGCGCATCTGCCAGCTCTATCCAAACGAAGCAGCCGGCGCCATCGTCTCCCGCTTCTTCATCATCTTCTACCAGTGGAAGTGGCCCCAGCCCGTCCTCCTCACCCAGATCGAGGACGGCCCGCTCTCCGTCCGCGTGTGGAATCCAAAGCTCTACCCCTCGGACCGCCTGCACCGCATGCCCATCATCACCCCCGCGTATCCCGGCATGTGCGCCACCCACAACGTCTCCCAGTCCACACAGATGGTCATGACCTCCGAGTTCAAGCGAGCCGCAGAGGTCGTCGACCGCGTCATCATCGGCAAGACAGACTGGAGCGAGCTTTTCGCAAAGCACGACTTCTACTTCAAGTACAAGTACTACCTCCAGGTCATCGCCTCTTCCGGCTCGGCCGACCTCCAGCTCAAATGGCACGGCACCGTCGAGTCAAAGATCCGCCAGCTCGTCATGAAGCTCGAGCTGGTGCCCACCATCACCTGTGCGCATCCTTTCATCAAAGGTTTCGACCAAGTCTCCGAATGCCACAACGACAACGAAGTGCGCCTGGTTGCCACAGGCGACATTCCCGACGAAGTGGCGCAGCGCACCCAGAAGGTTGACGCCTTGCCCGAGACCGAGGAGGCCAAGCAGGCTGCCGAAGCAGAGGCCGCCAAGGCCACCGAAGGCAAAGAGGGCCACCGCATGATCTACACCACCACCTTCTACATCGGCCTCAGCATCGAGCCCAAGCTTGCCGGCGAGGGCCACCGCAAGCTCGACATTAGCTACCCCACCGCCGAATTCACCAGCAAGGTCAAGCAATGGGAGCAGTACGACGAAGCGTCAATGGGCATCGTCGTGCGCCACATCAAGTGGACCCAGTTGCCCGCCTATGTGTTCGAGGGCGGCGAAAATCGCGTCGCCGCCGCAGCCGCCAGCAGAGTCAACGGCAAGCGCGCAAAGTCAGGCAAGAAGAAGAACGGCGCTCCTGACGCAGCCGCAGGCGACGCCTCATACCAGGCCAACGGCGCCTCTAACGCCGCAGAGACTGTCACAGCCGTCGACAATGGAGACGCCGAGATGGCCTCTCCCACCAAGAAGCAGCGCACCGTGCCCGTACCGGGCTCGCTTGCTGCCGCCGCTGCCGAAACAGCGGCTCTGACGTCGACGCCTACCTTGCCGCTCCAGCCGGCCACAGCCTCCAAGGAGCTCGAAAATTTCCAGCTGGCAACGGGCAACCAGCCCATTGCAGCTTCGACCGACGCGCCCGCGAATCAGTGAACGTCCCCAAGCTGTCTGGCCTCACGTTCAACATCAGTTACGAGGTCACCCTCTCAGAACCTCCTCATTCCTTGTTCTCCGGTCCGAAAGCAACCTCTTTGTACTTTAAACAAACTCCAGATCTCAAAACATACCTCGCGCAGCTCCACCAACTCCAGCTTCGCCATGATAGTCGCGTGTGAGAAAGTGTCGAAGCGGGACACGCGAATTGACCAGGATGGGCACTCTCAGTCGCTCTCAGGCACGCACACGCGCACAGACAGAGTTTTGGGAGCGAACAGATGTGTTTTTTAGGGTTGAAGGGGGCGTAAGGCGTCTGGAATGCTACGCTGCATGCGCGGACATACCGAAACAGTGGTACTACAAACTACATCCGACGATCTGGATCTAAGCGCAGCTCGCCGGAGAATGATGAGATGTGGCCCAAGTCACAAATTTTGGGGGGTGGGTCGGAATCACGCGAACGCGAGACCGAGGATGATACGGATGCATGTTCGAGGCAAGGAGATATGCAGAGACAGAAGCCTCGAACGACGCGGGTGCGGAGGATGGTGGGTTGAAAGGGTGGAATGCGAGGGTTTAGGCCTTGGTGGCACGGGCGGCGGTGATGCGCTTCTGGGCGAGCTGGCGCTTGTTGAGGCGCACAGTCAGGTCAGACGAGGCAGCCTTGGGGACCTGGGCGGCGGGCTCGGCGAGGAGGATCTCGGCGTGGATGGGGTGGCCCTCGTAAGGGTTGATACGGCCGTGAGCACGGTACGTGCGGCGGCGGGTCTTGGGAGCCTGCTGGATGACAATGTTGCGGATGATGAGCTCCTCGGTGTCGAGGCCCTTGGCCTCGGCGTTCGACTCGGCGTTCTTGAGCAGAGCGAGGAGGAACTTGACCGACTTGACGGGCCATCGACCTGTGAGAGTGTAGGGTGCACGAGTAGCGAGAGAGGTCAGCAATCGTTCTTTGGAATACTGTAGATGCGGCAGAGGCATCGGAGGCGCGCAGCGCAACATTCGTTCCCACGTCATTTCCTCTCCCTCCGCATTACGGTAATTGGCCACTTTGTCCCTCCTCCAATGCTTCCAAGATCCCGAGTGACGACTGTTCGCCATCGTCGAATGAACTCGAATCGCTGCGATGGAAGACAGATCCTCGATATGGACCGCGTTTACGATCCCCGTGTGCTGAAGCTGCGCCTTCCGAATGTCGTGCTGCCTTTGCATTGAATGCTACTTACCCTGGGTGGTCTTGAACTCCTTAGCCTGCTGGGTGCGGCCGACACCGCCGTTGAAGCGGCGGAAGGGGATGCACTGCTTCTTCTCGACGACGTTGCCGAGGTAGGCGTAAGCCTTCTGGAGCTTCAGGCCGTTGACGGCGGCAGCGGTCTCGCGGGTGTTCTTGAAGTGAACACGGAGGTACTCGCCGCGCGACTTGGCGGTCTTCTCCACAAGCTTGGAGTCGTCGAAAGCGTATCGGACCTATCGAGGGTTGGAACGAGCGGCAACAGTTGGGAAAGGCGAGATGGTAAGAATGCGAAGTTCGAATGGACGTATGCTGGAGACGTAAAGCAGGACGAGCTGGCAGACATGCAGAGAGTCGAGGACGCGCCGCAGTGGGTCGATGTAGGTGTGGCAAGGACGTGGATGCAACGTCTGTCGATATAGGTCGGGGTGCCAATGCTTTATAGGATCAACGGCTTCTCGCTTGGAAAGAAGCAGTGGCGCAACGAAGTGCGGTTCGACTACGTCGGGCGTAAAGGAGTGTCGATGCACAAGGGCGACGAAGGATACCGCTGGATTGGTCTTCTGGCGTGAGACGAAGGGTAGCGTCGATAGCCGGATCGCGTGAACAAATTGTGCCTTCCAGCACTAAACTGAATGGCTCGTTCATGGCTACGGCGATACAAGCGTGCTCCAGAACAGT
Source organism: Moesziomyces sp. F16C1 (assembly GCA_003004725.1). Lineage (NCBI taxonomy): Eukaryota > Fungi > Basidiomycota > Ustilaginomycetes > Ustilaginales > Ustilaginaceae > Moesziomyces > Moesziomyces sp. F16C1. Next base: position 9,909 of record NXFS01000017.1, read on the forward strand.
CCTCGCTGGTTTACGATCCTATGCGCAACGTCCTCCACAGCTGAACTGGCATGACTGAGCCGAGGCTCACGGGCTTTCCGAATGGCGCTCGAGTCTGTCGACCAAAAACGGTGCATCTCGATGACGCTTGCATGATTGCCATGCTGGTGAAGTCGGGAAACGATTCTGACACGATTTGTAAGGCGAAGTGTCTGCGGATGCCGATGCGGATGCCGGTTCAAATGGTGCTGATGCTGGTCGCTGCTTATCGGCGATGGTGCTTGTGTTGGCGGTGCGTGCGTTTCTGAACATGCTGTCACTCGTCCTGAGAATGTGTCGATATGATACGTACCATCTTGAATAATGTGTGCGGGGTGAGCCTTGAGGATGATGGAAGGATGGCGAGCAAAGGTTGCAACCCAATCTCGATGGCGGTGGTGGCTGCGCGCCCCGACAAGCTTCGCTCGACCCTCTGCAGCGCTGCTGGCCGCACACTGCCCGTCTGCGCAAGCCAGCGCAGCCAGAGAGCCGTCCGCAGGCCTGTTTTGCTGCTCTCCCTGCGCCGTCTTCTCGTTGGGCCGACAAAGACATTCTCGGAGCCGTGAATTGCAAGACGCCCGTCTGGCTCCAGCGACTCCCGCTTCGCACTTCTGAGTTTTTCTGAACGTTTTCTACGTCACGTGCTCTGATCTCAAAACTGTAAAAACGTCCACCCGCCTCTCAAGGTTGATCTTCGCCCCGATCGAGGAGATTCGCTTCGACTTTTACGGTCAATGATCATCACGGTCTAACATCGCTCTTTTTCCACCACCTCCTATTAATCGCCCCGGTCCCCGGCGCTGTTGAACGCATTCATGCTATCCAGCACAGGCAAGCAGGTTCGAAGTGCGGGGTGTCCAAACTATCAGAATGTGACGTCGCCGCAGCTCCATCACATCCACAGTGATGTCCTTTGTGCTGCCTTCCGTGGCTTCTGCTATCGCACCGACAACATCAGAACCATGAGGTGCTCAGGCTGAACGTCCCCCGATGCTGCTTGCATCACTGTGCCGAGCTCTCTCTGCGTCCAGAGATTCGACGCCGCGGCCCTGCATTGGGACCGTGCAGAATCATGCACTTCTGCTGCCATGCATAGCTTGCCTTTGCGCACCGTCGGATGTCATGCAAGCACCGTCGCCGGCATGCGCCGTTCTTCAAGATGCTAGTGTATGCATGCTTTAATCAGAGACATGCCCGTCACCGCACGGGCACGATCACGCGTGTGTCATTGAAAGTGCTTCTCCTCACGCATACAAGCCCCCCGTCTTTATGCTGGCATCCTACGACCAACAACGCTGCTTGTCCTTTCCGGACGCTTTCTCAAGCACGCTGGACATATTATTAGGCGTCGCAAAGGGGCTGCGCGATGCTTTCTGGTGACAAAGGCGACATATAAATGTGGTATACTCTGGTCATTATAATACTGAGCTGCTCGTATCATGGTCGGTAGTGATGCGACTGCTGGGGTGCACGTGGGAGTGATGGCGTGGGCGGGTGCGTTTGACTCTGGTCCCAACCATATCGCTCGTTGGTCGACGCAACGAAGCTCGAGTTCAAGGCAACTCTGCTCTCACCCCAGCCGTCGTTGTACGTGTTCAAGGACCGCGACGCGCGCTTGGGCGGAGCTGCCGCTGTGGTCTGAGGCAAGCGCATGGAGCTGGATGACGACGAGGACTGAAGCAGCTCTGCCTTCTCCTTCATCTCGCGCGAGCGCTTCTTGCGTCGCGAGTAGGAGCAGACCCAGAAGAGCGCCGAGACGACGGCGACGGATCCGATGATGCAGAAGACGATGACCAAGGATGTCTGCGTGCGCGTGAGACCAGACGTAGCCTTTGACGCTTTGTCGCCGGCACTCTGTCCAAGATTAGAGATCTGATCCGTCACTCCAGAGAAAGCAGCTGGGTTGACCTGACGGCGGTCCTGTCGAACCATCCTGACCATTCGAGGCGCTTGCATATTGGTGACCGGTGTTGCGGACAAAGTTGGCTTGAATGTCACGTGCGTAGGAGCCGTACCGATTGACCGGCAATCAAGGTCTCGATTCTAGCTGTGCAGCTGTGATGGCGTCGAACGAGTGTGCCACGAAATGTCCTTTGCAGCGTGGGAAGCACTGAGTCGCGACAAAGTCGTTTGCAGAGGATACGAGATAAGCGATAGAAGGAGTCGGCAGGGCGGTATAAGGGAACGTAGAGAGCTGGACCGGCCAGTGCACGTTTGAGATGGAGGCGATGGTGGGGAGGGATAACGGTGTTTCAAGGTGGCGGGGCGGCCATCATGGCGGCGAGATCGTCATGTGGTGGGCGAGCTCACCGTTGGAGAGCGAGGTATGCGCAAAGCTGCTAGTGGGCTCGGCAAGTCGCGAGTTTGAACGAGGTGCAAGCGAGCGTTCGGCGTAGATTGCGAGCGTGTCGGGCGCGGCTGAAAGGCTAGCGCCCAGGCCTCACGCCGCCGTTGCCTAGTCGCCGCTGCAAGTCGCGAGAGCCAGGCTCGCTTAGGGTTTCGAGGTGGTCATGGACGAGCCATGGGGCGCCGCGCCTCCGACCCCGCTAAACTTACTGGTTATGGCGACTCAACGAGCGAAAGAGGCAGCGTAGATCCGCGCCTCGGCATTGAAGAGCGACCATCTCGATTCAAACAAAGCTGGTGAGAGCACAAGGAAGAGGTCAACGTATGCGCGCGTGCCAACGGGTCTGTGAGGTGGGGATCTGCGTTGCATGCTGGCATGCAAGAGGTGCAGCCTAGCCTACGCCCGTGGAAGCCTGCCAGGCAGCAGCAACGACGCGCATTTCTTTATTTGGCAACGGCGGTCGAAGCGAGCAGGAATGGCCCGGCGCGGTGTCTTGAGCCGCAGCACCGCTGCACAGTGATGCTGGGCATGCAACGTCCCTGCGCTTTGGCGTGAAAAAAAGGTTTAGTCGCCGAGTCTACATCGGACCTGAATCGGGCTCGAATCTAGATACGCCTACCCCGCATCTCTCCGGTGGGATGCGAGAACAAATCTTCCCAGCGCAGTCACGGCCGGACTTTTGGTTGAACTGCGCTTCGACGACAGCGTGAACAGCGAGCGGGAATCAGGCTCGTGGTTTGGCGCCTAGGAGCATCTTGTTGCGACCAAGCGTTGTCGGTCTCCCATTTCGCAGCTGCGAAGAGTGACAGAATGAAGCTCAAATAATCAGGTCACGAAATTCGCTGGCACAAATGCTTGCGATGCGCTCTCCTGGAGAAGGAGCCCGTCAGTTATCTATAAACACCCACCTCTACGGCTTTGGAGAAGTGGAGCAATGTTCTGAGCTCGATCGGGGAGCAACAGCTCTCTCCGCAAGCCGACTTCCCATTTGTTCATAGAGATTGAGCACACGGGACCGCCACGGATCACGCCATCTTGCCAGAGATATCGAGCGAGAAACACCGTCTACTGCAAGTTCGCCGATGATCATGGGCACGGGAGACGAGACCAACGTGCGGAGAGTTTCGAGGCAGCTGCGAAAGACAAATTCGTCTTGACCGAGGTCATCTGACCTTCGCTGTCCGCCAAACTCGGTGGTGGTGGAAAAAATTGTGGGGCTGTCACTACCCCACACCGAGCTGCCTTTCTTTCTTCCCGACTTGGAAGATTTTCGACGGAGACTTTCGGTTGCCCGCTTCATTGCTTCATCTTCGTCTTCTGATGGATCGCATTCGGTCGAAAGCAGCGAGACGCCTTCCGCTCTGCCATAGTGACTTTCAGTGAATGTACTTCTTGTTTGGGTCAGTCGCAAGGTGAGTCGGCGCCCTCTTTGTGACGACGATGGCTAATCTCGCTGCGGAATCAGGCACAGAGGAACGACGAGCCTCTGAGCCTGCAAAGTGCTCGACGCTTGACACTCTGGTCTGCATTTGACCGCCCCGAGGCGTAATTCTCCGAGAGCATCGACGCCGGACGAGGCTTCATGCAGACGGCGAGTGCATGAGCATCTCGGTCAGGCGTCTATGCAAACTTTTGTAAGACAGGTCACAGGGTTTGACTGCGAAGTGATGAGCCTAAGCCATCAAGGATCGTGCTAGCATGCTCCAGCATGTCATACAGCCCATACAGCCCCTTGCGCTGCGTCTGGTATCTCGGGCGTGCGGGAACGGGATGTGATTCGTCGATCATTTCGAATTTTGGTTTTGCTTGTGTACCTTTTCGTGCACCGCTGCCCGTTGCTCTGCGGTTCTGCTGCTGCAGCCGGGGCGGTGCCTCGTAACCCCACACGCCGCTCACTTATCGTCACAAGACCGCATCATGCCATCCCGATCGTGAACGGCGCCTAACCCTAACCCTGCAGAGCGCCAGAAGCGTCAGCTTTGCAGATAAGATGCTTGTATTGCGAGTGACTCGATGGCGAACGCCGTCACGACAATTGATAGACGCTAAACTTTCCAGAGCCACCCTTCTGTATTCAATCGTTCGAATGACGACAAGCATGGTGAGGTCGCATCATTGGTTGGTGAGATAGACAAAGCACATGACGCTGCCTAGGACGCTCAGCAACTTCTTTGGCTCTTCTCCCTGATTCGTGCTCATCGCGGTTCTATAGACGCAGACCGGGCTTGGCAAATTGCGCAGCCAGCCGGAAGCACCTGCACCGAAACGCGACCTTGTCATGGCATGCTGTCCGCTATCTCCTCTGTCGCTGTGTCTCGCACATCGCTCGACGCCTGAAGGGGTGTGTCTCTATCGGGCTCGCAAGCATCGGGGGCGATGCCCTCCGAACCCTTTTTCGCATTTAACGGGCACCCGCACAAACACGCGCCCTGCCTTTCGCAAAGGCGAGCCGAGCCCGCTACGAGGGTCAAAGGTCAACACCCTGGCAAACGGGCAGCGCCATAAGCTACGTGGAATGTTCACTGCGCCTTCCGCCGCCAGAGAGACCAAAGGGCTGCGGGTTTCGCACCACCAGCTTGCAGGCTGGTTACAGTAAGGCGTCTGAGGCATAAGGGGCTCCGAGGGCAGACGGCAGCCAGCGTTCTGTGGGCTGCGTCGAGTGGGGATGAAATTCGACGTGAGCTGTAGGGTCTCGTGGCCATTTGAGCCAAACAAGTGCGTCGCGCTTGGCTCCGAGCCGTTCGAGACTCGCCCCAGCGTGGGTCTCGGCATCGACACAGCCCACAACTCCAGTTCACTCTAGCTGGCCGGCTTGCCCCACAACGAATGCAAGTGCGCCGGATTGGCTAGGGACCAGAGCCCACTGGATTGCGCCACGTCTCGCCGCACACCATTCGCCATTGGCTTCCTCCGCCTGCTTGGTCCTAGCATTGTGGATGGCGGGCTCGGGCTTCTTGACCGGATCCTCGAGCCGCGCGGAATGGCAGGAGCACGTCTTCCCCAGCCTCGATCGGCTTGGATTCGGTTGACGACGCCGGGCACCCGAGCCCAGCCCGGCCGGGAAGCTGTCCGGGTATGATCTTTTGGCTGACGCGGAGGGGCGTGGTGCGGTGGTGCTTATGCGTGCCGCCGAGTCAGGAGGTACGCGTTTTTCGTCATAAAAATTAAATTAATTTTTATCTAAAAAAGAAAGACAAGCGCTGGAGGCGCTGCATGCGCTCGCGAGTTTTCGCTCCAGCCACAAGCCACGGGCCGTGGAAAAATTGAGGCGAAAAATCGGGGGTGGAGGGCACAGGGGGCGCGCGGCTGGCCAAAGGAGGTGTTGAACTCAATTGACAGAGGGCGAGCCGCCGTGTCAGATGATGCCGCTTGCTGCAGGTGCTCCACTACGGCCAACCGTTGGGCTCGGAATCTGTTGGTCTCGAGCGCTTTGTACGCGGCGTCAGCTGGTCAGCTTGGCGCACTGGCGCCTTGACCCTGGCTCTGGAGCGAGGGCGAGACTCGAGTGGAGCTTCAGCCCTTCAGCTTTGGCCGACCGACGCCTTGACCGCAACACCCGGCACGACGAGTGCGCCAGAAGCGGTAGGATCACCAGCCCGACACTTACTCCTCTTTGCTCATCCCGCGGCTGGTCGACACGGAGCACTGCTTTATCGCTCTCCACCCTGGCCCCACGCACCCACCAGCAAGCCAGCCAGCCAGCTAGCCGACTACTGTATATAACCATCGGCTCTTCCGAGCGGTGCCAGTGCCTCTGCTTTGAACCCATCATCCTCCGCCTTTTCTTCACGCTCTAGAGCTTCCACCCTCCTATCGGTCCCTCCGACGATCAAGTGCTGATCTCGTTTTGACCGCAATTGCGTGAGATCACCTCCTCGCGAGGCAAGCTTCTTTCTCCCCCTCTCTCCTGCTCATCCACCATGGCTCCATCGGTAGACCAGACTCCGGCTGCTCCGGCAGCCAACACGGCCTCGTCGCTCGACGACGTCTCCAAGGTCAAGTCGGCGCTGCTCAGCGCGACCCACTCGACGCCCAGGAGCGGCTCTCACACGCCCATCGACCACATCATCGCAAACACGGCCGGATACACCGATACCGTCTTTGAGGGCAAGGCCGACCAGGCCGCCCAGGTCAAGAAGCTCCTCTCCAGCAAGGGCTTCATCCGCCCCGATCTCGTCGACGCAGAGGTCGATTGGTTCTACCAGTAAGTGTCCGTCGAGGCCCCGCGCCAGCTCCGGATCGCAAATCCACGCACGTTCTTGTCTGCTGACACTTCTCCCCTGTTTCGAATCACCGCAGGAACCTCGGCATCGATGACACCTACTTTGCCCTCGAGAGCGTCGAGACGGTTGCCGACCACATTCTCGCCCTCTTTGGTGCCAAGATCATGGCCTACACCAAGCACTCCAACAGCCTCGAGATCGACCTTGAGAAGGAGTCCGAGAACGGCGCCGTCTTCATCCACTCGTCCCAGGCCGGCAAGTCGCAAGCCGAGGGCCCCCAGTGGGAGCGCCGCATCGACGCCAACTACCTCGACAAGTCGTCCGTCGAAAAGGCCTACCGCCTCGAGACCTACCGCTCCGCCGGCTCGGTCTCGGCCCAGTCGCAGCAGCAGCTCCGATGCTACTTCCTTGCAAAGTGCAACTTTGTCGAGCCCCGCCCCGCCCCGGACTCGCCCAGCTACGCAGACATCCGCGCCGTCTCGGACAAGACCTTCCTCACCAAGGCCAGCGACAACACGCTCGACATCTACCAGAGCATCATGGACGAGGTTCTCCGCCGCCAGGGCCCCGTCATCGAGATGTTTGAAGTCGAGGGCAGCCGAGAGCGCAGGATCGTCATCGGCTACCGAATGGGCACCACCAACAGCTTCTTCAGCGCCCTCTCGGACCTCTACCACTTCTACGGCCTCTTCTCGTCGCGCAAGTACGTCGAGCAGTTCTCCAACAACGTCACCATCATCTCGATCTACCTCAACCCGCTCCCCGCCTCCAACAGCCCTCCCATCGAGCACTCGATCCACCAGGTCATGAAGGAGGCCTCCCTCATCTACGTCCTTCCGGACAACCCCTTCTTCCAGCCCGCTCTCGCAGAGAACACGCACGCCGTGCAGGAGGCCACCTACGCCTACGTCGGCTGGCTCTTTGCCCAGCACTTCTGCAACCGTCTTGGCCAGGCGTACCAGTCGCTCCGCAACGTGCTCAACGAGAACGACTCGCAGCAGGCTGCCATCCTCAACGAGATCAAGCTGCGTTTCCGTGAAGAGACCTTCACGCGTCAGTCGATCCAGGAGGTCATCGAGAACCACCCGACCCTCATCCGCCTGCTCTACGTCCACTTTGCCAACATCCACTACCCCGGTGGTGCCGACGACCAGGAGCTCGTCCCGACGCTTTCCTACCAGAGGCTCGTCAAGGAGGAGGTGCTCGACGACAACCAGATGTACGACCGCATCCGCAAGGCTGCCACCAACTCGCACGAGCGCCAGGTCCTCGAGGCCTTCCTCTTCTTCAACAAGGCCGTCCTCAAGACCAACTTCTACACCCCAACCAAGGTCGCCCTCTCCTTCCGCCTCGACCCCGGCTTCCTTCCCGAGGTCGAGTACCCGGTCAAGCCCTACGGCATCATCTTTGTCGTCGGCGCCGAGTTCCGCGGTTTCCACGTGCGCTTCCGCGATGTCGCCCGAGGCGGCATCCGAATCGTCCGATCCAGGAACCGCGAAAACTACTCGATCAACCAGCGCACGCTCTTCGACGAGAACTACGCCCTTGCTTCCACCCAGCATCTCAAGAACAAGGAGATTCCCGAAGGTGGCGCCAAGGGCACCATCCTGCCCACGCTCGATGCCAACCCCAAGCTCGCCTTTGAAAAGTACGTCGATGCCATCCTCGACCTGCTCATCAAGGGCCAGACGCCCGGCGTCAAGGAGGAGATCGTCGACCTGCTCGGCAAGGAGGAGATCCTCTTCCTCGGCCCCGATGAGGGCACCGCCGACCTCATGGACTTTGCCGCCGAGCACGCTCGCGCCCGTGGCGCGCCCTGGTGGAAGTCGTTCACCACCGGCAAGACCGCCGCCACTCTCGGTGGTGTGCCCCACGACGTCTGGGGCATGACTTCGCTCTCGGTGCGCCAGTACATCATCGGCATCTACCGCATGCTCGGTCTCCGGGAGCAAGAGGTCACCAAGGTCCAGACCGGCGGTCCGGATGGCGACCTCGGCTCCAACGAGATTTTGCTCTCCGTCGACAAGACCGTCGCCATCATCGACGGCAGCGGTGTCATCTACGACCCCGTCGGCCTCAACAGGCAGGAGCTGGTGCGCCTCGCAAAGGCTCGCAAGATGATCTCCGATTTTGACGCCAGCAAGCTCAGCTCGAACGGATACCGTGTGCTGGTCGAGCAGAACGACGTCAAGCTGCCCACGGGCGAGATCGTTCCGGATGGCGTTGCTTTCCGCAACACTGCCCACCTCCGATTCAAGGCCGACCTGTTTGTGCCTTGCGGCGGCCGACCCGAGGCGATCAACATTTCCAACGTCAACCAGCTCTTTGACCAGGACGGAAAGCCGCACTTCAAGTACATTGTCGAGGGTGCCAACCTGTTCATTACCAGGCAAGCGCGTCTCGAGCTCGAGAAGCGCGGCGTCATCCTCTACCCGGATGCTTCGGCCAACAAGGGCGGTGTCACGTCGTCTTCGCTCGAGGTGCTGTGCGGTCTCTCGCTCGAGGACGCCGAGTACGTCGAGTCGATGCTGTTCAAGGATGGCAAGCCGACCAACTTCTACCTCTCGTACGTGCGCGACATCCAGACCATCATTGGCCGCAATGCGCGCGCCGAGTTTGATGCCATCTGGCGCGAGAACATCGAGACGGGCAAGCCGCGATCGACGATCTCGACGGAACTCAGCACGACGCTCAACAAGCTCTCGGAGGAGCTCGAGGCGACAGACCTCTTCTCGAACGAGCAGCTGCGGTCCGCGGTTCTGGGTCAGGTGTTCCCTCCGACGCTGATCAAGAAGGTCGGCCTCGCCAAGCTCATTGAGCGCATCCCCGAGGCGTACGCTCGCTCTGCGTTCGCTGCCAAGGTGGCTGCCAGCTTTGTCTACGCCAATGGCCCCAACGCCAGCCACGTCGACTTCTACAAGCACATCTCGACACTCCTGTCGCAGCCTGCGCCCACTGCCGCGACGGCGCAGCACTGATGCGCAAGCGCTCCTTTCTCTTTTCGGTTTTCGTTGCGAAGTTGTATGGACTCTTAACTTAATTGGTGAAAGCCGTCTTCCATGACGGCTTTGGAGATGTGTAAAAATACAGTTCGATGATCTGCGCGAAAGCCTACAGCATGTGCGATCCTGACTCTGAGCTGAAGTTTGTCCGTTTTGGTGTAAAGTTTTGGGAAATGGAGGGGTAAGATTGCGCTGTGGTTAGGCATCGTCTTCGTCTTCGCCTGCGCCATAGACGGCTTCAAAGTAGCTGGGCGGGAGATCGAGTTCCATGTCTTCGCCGTACATTAGATCGTCGTTGGTGAGAAGGAAGGCTGGATCGACTGGAGCTGATTGAGTCGGCGGGGGAATGGGAGCAGAGACTGGTGCCGGTGATTCGGGAATCGGCGCAGGCACGGGTAGGGGTCGTTCTGCGCGTCGGGATTGACTGGCAGCGTTGGGAGGAGAAGAAGTATGCGTGCCTCTGCGGCTACTAGACGCTGCAGATAGTGGCTGCGTGCTTGGAATTGAAGACGAACTTCGCTGACTCTTCGCCTCTTTGCGCTTGGCGCGAGGCTGCTTGGACCGCGAGCTCTCTCCCACGAGTGCATCGGCGTGCTGTCGCATGGAGCTGGCCGTCTTGGCCGGGATGCTGGGAAGGCTGTCCGAATTGGTGACAAATAGAGCGCGTCGTCCGCTCGACTGTGCGCCAGGTGCAGCGCCTTTCTCAGTGACGTGAATGTGTGCAGGTCGATCGAGCTCTGCCGACGAGCGTGCCGAGCTGATGGCCGAGTCGGCAGCAGCGCCTTTGGACGAGTATCGGCTGCGCGTCCGGCTGCTGGCGATCGATGCTGTCTCTACCGCTTCCGTTGCCGGCTGAGAGGCTCGTCGGGCTTTTTGCTCTCGAGTTGCGGTTGCTGCCGTGCGAGGCTGCACTGCAGCCTGTTCTCTGACCGCGTTGAGGTTGCCAGAAGACTGGGCGTGTACGAATCCAGATGCGCCAGCGGACGAAGCAGGCGGAGGACTCGTCATACCAGCCAGCCCCATGGATGCGCCGACATTGTTCACAGCGCTGCCATGGCTGACGGAGCTGGGGGCAGTGGCAAAGTGGGCTGAATCCGTCGAGGCGGAGCGGAAGGATCGGAGAGAAGGTGCTTCCGAAGTGCGCCTGCTCTGCGGCTGCAGATACGCGCTGGAGCCGGCCGAGCTCGCCATGCTGCTGATGCTGGGTCTCTGGCGATTCGATACTGCGGAAGAATATTCGGAAGCAGGTGCCACCGATCGAGGCGCCAGAGGCGGAGACTCTTCCGAGGCTGGCAGAGCATTTCGAGACTGCAGGGCGGCCTGCTGCGCGCTGCGCCACGCCAGACCGGACGGATACGGCCCGTAGGCGGTCTTGGGCTCGACTGGAGGCGGACAGGCGAGGGTGACGGATTCCTTGTGCACAACGCTGCCGTCGAGCACACGTACGACAGCCAGGTAGTAGTCGAGCGCGAGACTGGGCAGGTCAAAATTTGGAACGCAGTTGGGCGGAAGCGATAGCAAGCCGTTGAGGCGAAAGACGCCCCGGGACTCTACCGAGCACCTCAGCGCGGCGTCTGCCACCGGTTCTTGCTGCACGGCGATTGGTTTCTGCTTCTTGCCAGTGAGCAGGCGCACCCTGCGGAAGAGCGTGAAAGTGAGGGGGGATCCTACGGTGAGGTCGATGGGCTTGTTGGTTGCGCAGCGCACGACGAATGGGATGGCGGAGCGCAGCGGGAAGCACGCCTGCGGAGCCATGGGCATGGAGAGCGTCCAGGATTCGTGCCAGTGAACCACGGGCTGCTTCTTGGGACCGCCAAAGAGGGAAGAGAGGAAGCCTGATTTGCGTTCGGGCTCGAGCTTTTGGGGGCCGTTGGGTGAGGTGAGAAAGGGGAGTGGACGGGTGAGCCAGTCGCCGGTAGTTTCGATGGGCTGGCATCCGTCGCCTTGGCGCTGGAGGACGATGGCGGCCATCTGTGCGCCGAGCATGCGCCTATTGAGCAGTAGCGAGGTTGCGGCTGGAGCTGGCGGGGGCAGGTAGACAAAAGGCGCGTAGCTGCGGAGGTTGCGCTTGAGCAGGCCTGGTCTTTGCACGGTGAGCTTGAGCTGGTACTTGACGGTGGCCCAAGCCGGTCGGACGGTCCCCTTGCCGTTGGCCTTTGCCTTCTGACGCATTTTGGCGTCGGCTGGTCCGACAAGGAGTGGCTCGATCACGCAAGACGGAGGAAGAAGAGGAAGATTCTTCTTGTCCTTGTTGCCTACGAGGGGCAGGTCGATGGTGAAGGGATAAGCGTGCCTTCCTTGGGGCAAGAGGTCAGAGTCGCGGTCGGTTTCGTTCTTGGGAGGTTCGAGCAGCAACGTCTCGAGCTGTAGCAGGGTGATCTCCTTGGTCTTTGTCTCCTCGGGATCGATGGGCATTCGGTCCAGCACGGAAGGGGTATCTGTGGAAGCAGTTTTGGGTATGGTGATGGTCTGCGTGGCAGTGAGGGTCAGCTTGATGGCCGAGATGCGATCGCCCGAGGGATCGGTGACTTGGATGTCGACGCTGCCAGACAATGCACCCCATCCGCGGTCGGCGCTGCCGCCCATGAAGGTGGGCACACGCTGAGGATACGAGAAGACATGGAGGGAGATGTTGGCGTTCTTGGTCGGGTAGGTATGGACGGTTTTGAGAGGAGCCGCGGTGGCAGACACGAGCGGCCTGGGCTTGCGCGCCATTATTGCATCGTGAATACTCTGATGCGGAAGCTCGAGTGAGTAAGCTTGTGTGTGGATGGTGGATCTGAAGCAATGGCCACCGACGCCGAGAAACAAGGAGGGGGAGAGGCGGCGGCCAAGACTATGATTTCGGCATGCCAAGAGTAAGAAATGGCCGCGGATGTCTGCACTGCCGAACAGCCTGTCAGCCGCCCGCAGAAAAAAAAAGGGAGAGGATCGGCAGGGCCCGAAGCGCCTCGCCTCGCACTCCCGTGGATGCAGATTCAAGTGGAGGAGGCCACTGCGATTTTGCCTGAATCTCAGCGTCCGACCTGTTTGCCGGCTGCAGTTGCACCCTGCAGAAGCATCTGCGGCAGCAGCTGCGCGGGGAAGTTGACTCTCAAGGCTTTCTACTTCATGAAGTCTCTTGGTTGCGATCTCACACGGCAAAAACAGCTTAGCATGATTAAGTAGGTTGATTGCTTGCTTCTTACAATGTGTCGCTATGTGCCGAACTAAGCGAGGAATTTGAGAACGGGCTGGAGCCATGCCTCTGGGTTGTCACACATGGGAAGGTGGCCGGCGTTGGGCACGCTCGCGAACTCAGCGGCAGCACCGGCCTGGGTGAGCTTGGTGGTGAAGGTTTGAAGCGTTTCGGGCAGCTTGCCGTCCGCCTCTCCGGCGAGCAGGAGGTGACGATGCGAGGATGCCCTAGTGGCGAAGGCGTCGATGATGCCGTCGTTGACGAGGTCGTAGCTCTGCAGCGCTCGAGCACCGGCGGCAAATCCGTCGACTGGGGTGGAAGTGACCATAGCTTCGGTCCAGGATCGGCACTCGGCGCTCGCCTGGGAGCCGGGTCCATACCAACGTGGCACGGTGACGGCGGCGAGCTCGCTCATACCTTTGGCGTTTGCGAGTGCGATGCGCTCATCCCAGGCAGCCACGTTGGCAGCGGGGGTGCTGGGCTGTGTGTCGCAGGCGACCAGCCTCTCGTAGCGGGCCGGATGACGCAGGGCAAACGAGAGCGCGGTGGCACCGCCCTGGGAGACGCCGATGACGGCGTAGGCCTTCTTGACGGCGAGGCTGTCCAGGAGGAAGGCGACATCGTCGGCGAGCTGTGGGATGGTGCACGGCTGCGCAGGCACTGCCGAGTTTCCGTGGCCGCGCTGGTCGTAGGAGAGGATGTTGAAGCGAGCCGAGAGGGCGGGTACGACGGCGTCCCACATGGAGAGGTTGGTCATGAGCGAGTTGATGAGCACGATCCAGGGCGCATTCATGCTGTGGAAGTGGACGCGCGTGCTGAGGAGCTGACCGTCGGGGAGCTGCACCAGACCTCTTCCGGCCGAAGAGCTGTTGCTGGCGGTAGGATAAGAGAGAGCCGCTGCGTCCTGGACGTGCTCGCTGCCTTGAGGCTTGGGCACGGGTACGTTTGCGCGGTCATCGACGTCGATGGCGACGAGGAAGCGAGAGACCATGTTGTATACGGCGACGGTGAGTGTCGCTTCGGCGACCTTGCGGTTGACGAGTTCCTGACCCTGGAAGCCGTCGACGTTGGCCTTGTCGCCGAGCTGCTCGACGTTTTGCGCAAAGGCGGACTTGAGCGAAGCAAAGGTGGAGTCTTCGACGCGGACCTTTGTAGTCATGTCGTCTGCCAGAGCGATGGCAGCTTTTTGCAGCGGGCTCAGCACCGAGGATGCGGATAGCGGAGCACGAATGTCGCGGACGGCCGCGAGTTGGGCGGTGGTGCAGCCGGCCTGTTCGGCGACGGGGGCGTGCTGGATCCACTCAAAGTTGGCCGAGTTGTGTGCGGCTACGCGTAGGATCATCATCTCGCGCACATCGTCCGGAATCGAGTTCTTGGTCCTCGTGGCTCCGAGAAGTGTGTTCCAGCCGTTGGCGATGGCGGGCGCATTGAGCAGCGAGCCGTCGAGGGGCGTGAGGCCGCGAGCGCCACGGCGTTCTCGGATGGCATCTGCGATGGGATCGGTGCCGGCGGCAGGATATCTGTATGGGATCCGTGGCATGATTGGCGTGGTTGCGTTGGGTGGTGGTGGGTGGTGGAAGCACACAAGCAAGCGCTAGCCAAGGCGGAGTGGCCCGAGGTGGAGCAAGAAGATGGCCAATGCTCAAGAAGTTGCGGCTGGCGCCGAAATTGTCTATTGCCGGCACCTCCGGGAAGAATGATGAGCCGCGGTTTGGGCTCCCAAAGCTCGAGTCTAACATGAGTCCGCGTTCATCACCCCTCTCTCCCGTCCATCGGATCCAAGCCGGCAGCCGACAGCCGGTTGCCGACGGCCGACCAGCTCTCAGACGGGTCAGGCCGAGTTCAAGACGGGCACACCGGTGTGACTGCATGGCGAGATTCAATAGGATGACTGGCGGAGGCGGCTGCGTTCCGAGCGAAATGGCAAATCTCAAATCCGCGTCCGCTCATTTGTGCGGCGGAGCACCTTCGGAGCAGCAGCAGCGGTGGAAAGTGGAGCCGTGGCGGAAAAAAGGCCAGGCGGAAAGGAGTTGGAGCCGTGATATCCTGGTTGGCTCTGCTCCTCCGTTCAACGCTCTGCTTTTTCGAATTGTGGGGGCGGCGGCACAACAGCAGCGATTGCAAATAGCCGGAAGAAAGATGTGACCGCCGCCGCCAACGCCGCCGCTTCTGCAAGCAACCGAGAGCTCTTTCCTCCCGCCTCCCGCACAACCCTGCTGGCCAACCGGGGCAAGCTATAATACCCAACAGTCCGTTCTTCCTCTCCGCCTCTCTCATCCCCTCGTCGCAAGATCGTAACCGCACTCGCTCCACAATGAGGTTCTCCGCTCCTTTCACCGCCGCAGCCGCAGCTGCTTCGCTCGTCCTCCTCCCCGCTGCTTCCGCACACGGCCCCGAGACCAAGGACGAGGTCGTCAAGTTCCTCGACCAGCAGCATGCTGCCTACCACTGCGCGCCCGCCATCGCTGCCATGACCGCAGCTCGCAAAAAGTCTTGGGCACAAAAGGTGCTCGGCGGCGACTCGGTCCAGAACAAGAACCTCTTCATCGACGGCTACTTTGAAGACCTCGGCATCGACGGCGAGGTCGCCGCAAAGGGCATCAAGGCGCTCGAGGAGAAGGGAAAGCGCATCATGGCGTGCGACCCCGTCGTCGAGTCCAAGATCCGCAACTCCACCTGCGTCCTCTCCCCAGAGACCACCCAGGGCCCTTACTACCACACCGAAGACCACCCCATCCGCGCCAACATGGCCGAGTGGCAGCTCGGCGTCCACTTCCAGATGGATGTCGGCGTCATCGACGTAGACACTTGCGAGCCCATCCCCAACATTCTCGTCGATCTCTGGCACGCAAACGCCACTGGCCACTACTCGGGCCACCCCGACCCCGCACCGCACCTCAAGGACGAGATCCCCGCCCAGACCGGCGTCCGTAAGGGTCTGCTGTCCGCCTTCCCTCGCACAAACACCCACGAGCAGTGGCTCCGTGGCGCGCTCCCTACTGACAGGAACGGTGTCGCACAGTTCACCAGCGTCTTCCCCGGCTACTACACCGGTCGCGCCACCCACGTCCACGTCAAGATCCACAACGACTGGGAGGCCCTTCCCAACGGCACCTTCCGCTCCGGCAGACTCATCCACACCGGCCAGTTTTTCTTCGACGACGAACTCAACATGATGATGGACAAGGTCTGGCCCTACAACACCAACCCCATCGCCGACCTCCCCGGTCGCGGCCGCACACGCAACTGGGAGGACTCGCTCCAGATCTTCCAGGTCTCCCACGACAACGGCTACTTCCCCACCTTTGACGTCGAGAAGCTCGGCGGCGTCATGACCGACGGCCTCATCGGCTACATCACCGTCGGCGTCAACCGCTCCGTCATCGTCGACGAGGCTTGGGTCCCCACCACCGGCGGCGGAAAGACAAAGCCCTACGTCCCCGCCGACGCAGCAGCTCCCTCCCACCAGGAGCTCTGAGGCGGTCGCCATCACGAATCACATCTGTAATTTACGCTCATTCTCCACAAAACATTCTTCGCACGCAGAATCTTAGGCATTCAAACCAAGCTACATTGTCGTCTTCTTGAGTGATCAGCTCTAAGCGCGATCATCGTCTTTCATCCTTGCAGTGACGATTGATCTGCCGATTGCAGCGCCGAGGGGCACAGGTACTGCGTTGCCGATCTGCTTGTAAGCCTCCTGCAGGTTCGTATCGCTGGCGAAGTCGACCCAGTCCGGAAAGCCTTGGGCCCTTGCGCACTCGCGCACCGTCAGCAGCCTGCGCTGCGTCGGATGCAGCATGCTTCCTTCGCCCCGCACCTTGGTCGTAAGGATCTTGAAGTATCCTTCGCTGTCGAGCCGCTCGAACTGAAAATGCTCGTTGCGCCATCGTTCCGTCTAGGAATTATACAATGTCAGCAGTCATGTCGCCTGTGCAAAGTCGAGGGGAATGGTACTTACCTGGTCCAGGCTCAGGAGCGCGGGCTTGTTGACGCTTGGCAGACTCCACGAGTCGTACGTCGCACCCGCATCCAGCGCGACGTTCACTACGCGCTCGACCATCGTGGCAGAGTGGCCCGAAGTTTGGTGCTGGCTTACTCGAGACATGGTCTTACCGCCGTACGTGCGCATTCGCTGCTGGTATGAAGTTGTGGGCGGCGATGCATACGGTGTCGAGGCGAAGCCCGTTGGTGTGCCAGGCGCAACCTCGAGCTGCGGGGTTCCTGCTCGCTCGCGATCCAGCTCGATCGCATCGGGTCCCTCGTAGGTCTGGTGCGGATCGCGCCAATCGAATACCGCCAGGTCGTCGATCGTATCAGCAACACTGAGCGCCGGCAAGATAGGCATGCCCAGCACCCTGCTTGTGTGCTGTCCGCTTGCATCGGACCACGAAAACCCGCTTGATGACCTGCCCTTGAAGTCGTGGGTGGGCTGCGGAAGTCTGGGCAGCGTAAGATCCTGTCTCGCAGCGAGGAGGATGAAGCGGCCACGGGACTGGGCGCATCCATAGCCGCCAGACTGCACAAAGCCCCATGACGTCGCATACCCGATCTTGAGAAGCGCAGCGATGACGAGCTTGACCATACCTTGCTCGTGGCCCCCGAGCTTGGAGGCCGTGAAACCCTCGACGTTCTCGAGGATAAAATACTTGGGTTGCAGGTGCTCGACCCAGCCTAGCACCGTACAGATGAGGAGGTTGCGGGGATCCCTTTCCGCCGCATCGCGAGAAGCCGTCTGATTCTTGCGACTGAAGCCCTGGCATGGTGGGCCAGCCGCAATCACATCGATCTGTCCCAATTGTGGCAGTGCCTCTTCGTTCGAAGATACGGCACGTCGCAGCGCGTCACCGGCATCGACGCACGAGACTTTGGCGTTCGGATGATGTCGGCGAAACGTTTCGGTAGCGTGCACATCCGCGTCCATTGCGAACGTCGTCTCGCATGCGCCTGACAGATCCAGCCCGAGAGTGAGCCCGCCCGCGCCGCACATAATCTCCAGACACCGAAGCGGCTCCATCGCGCGTCGGTGGCGCCGCTCCTGGCGCTTTGACGCCGTGCAGTCCTCGCAGTGCGGGCGGAGCAGTTGCGCTCCTTCTTGAGTCACGAAGAAGTCCGTCGCTTCGGACATCCAGGACGACGGAGAGTCTACGAGCGTTGAAACAAAGCACTTGGCGATTGGCTTGAATCGTGCCCGTTCGAGGCGTTCGACTGACGGGTCAGGTACGAGCAGTCGATCGTGTTTGAAGCCCGTCGTTGGTCCTTGTCGATGAAGCCGGCGAACGACGACGTCCAGGTTGCGAAGACGATGGACTTGGACGACGTCCATCAAGGCTGCGCCATCGCGTGGTCCGAGAAGCACGAAGTCACCATCGTGGTAATGTACTTCTTCGTCGTTGACGTGCGCTGCCCACTCTGTGAGACCAGTGAGGGCGGGAAGATCCGGATTCCAAGCTCGACGAAGCACGATGCCACGAGAATCGGCCTTAGATACGATCGCCTCGACGCCGATCGTGACTTGCTCCGAAGTGACGAACACTTCGTTGTCATCCACCACCCCACGCAGGATGGTCTCGGAAGCAGGAGCCGCCACCACGCCCTGGATCAGCCTACCGGTTCGCGATACGATCAGCACCCGAATGTGCTTCGTCGAGCCTGGCCTGATAGCCAGCACAAGGTCTCCGACTCCAGGCGCCTCTTCGAGATGCACAGACAGATCCCGGTCCGTCGCTCGCGCGCCTGTGAGATTCTGTTGCTCCAGGAAGCGTCTTACTGCCGTCGCCCTTTCGCTATCGCCTTGGATGGTGGCTTTGGCGCACGTAGATGCTGTCGTGCCAACCACCTGGTAGCCGCTCCGCAGGCCAAAGTTGCGTGACAGCACTTGGCCTATACTGGCCGTCGTCTTGATGAGTTTGCGCCGTTCGCCCGTGTGAGCCATCGTAGCGGATAACTTGACAAATGAGGTAGAGTGTGGAGTGAAGGAACAACGCAGAGCGGTGGCTGTACGAGCGACGTTGTTGCGCACATCAGACCGGCACGCCTCCTGCTCTCACACAATGGACAATGCTTTGTCTCCTTTGGGCGCAGGAGCAAACAATTCCATTTCACATCGCACGCTCACGCACGCTGCAAGCACGACGCACAAGTGACGTTGATTGACGAATGCAGTTGAGAAAGTACGGTTTCAGTCGGAGACCTTGGCAGGCGGGCCTAGAGAAGGTCGAAGATGTCCTTCTTCTTCTGCTGCGCGGCGGGCTGCGACGACGCAGCCGAGGACGACGAGGCGAACAGAGCGCTCGAGCTCTGGTTCTTGGCCATCTCCGCCATCGACATCTTCTGCTTCCCGGAGGCAGCGCTCGACTTGCCCGAGGACGCTGCCCACAGGTCGTCGAAGTTGAACGACGAGTTGGTGGCCGCAGCAGGACGCTGAGCTGGGGCGGCTGGCTGTGCGGGCTGCGAGGGAGCCATGACGCTGCCGATCGCCGGCTTGGACGCTGCTCCGGCTGGTGCAGAGGGCTTGGCGGTGTCAAAGAAGTCGAACGAGGCCGCTGGAGGCTGAGCAGCAGCTACGGGGGCTTTGCTGGCTGGAGCAGCGGCAGGAGCAGCAGGTGCGGCCTGGAAGTCGTCAAAATCGTCGCCGAATCCATCGTTGATGGCGCCAGCTGCTGCAGAGGCCTGCGTGGCCGCTGGGACGACAGGAGCGGCAGATTGGTCCTCGTCGTCGTCGAAGCTGAACAGATCAGCCACCTTAGGCGCTTCCTTCTTGGGTGGCTGGGTGGTGCGCGACGATGCACCGCGTGTGGTGCTCGAGCTGGGCTGTGGGCGGCTGGAAGATGTCTCTTCAAAGTCTCCTGCATCGTACTCCTCGAAGCTCTCTCGAGCAGCCGCTCCGCCTCCGCCTCCGGCGCTGGAGCTGCCGGCACCAGCACCGGCTCCGCCACCAGCCCAGTAGCTGTCGCTGCCAAAGCCGCCGTAGCGACCGGTGCCGCTGCCGGGCACGAATTCGCCGTTGCCGCCGCCGGTGTACTTGGTCTTGTTGGTGCGTGCCTTCCTCCTCTCCTGACGGATGCGATCGACATCGGAGAGCATCTCGGCGAGCTCCTTGGCGCGGTTGCGCACGTTGATGCCCTGGTCCTTGCCCTTCTCGTCGATGTAGTGGAAGTTGCGCAGGATCTTGATGGTGGCGAGGTGGGATCGGGCGTCGTCGACGACGCGCTCCGAGCCGTGCTTGACGAGATATTCGAGCAGCTGGAGCGCCTTGTAGATCTGGCGCCACTCGCGCGCCTCCTTCTCCATGAACCTGCGATAGATGGTGGGCATGATCTCGTTGAAGTCCTGGAAGTTGTTGGTGGCCTGCGCGATCTCCTGCATAAGCGTCGAGCTGGCGCCCCATGGGTCGTCGTTGGTGGCCTCATCCACCTTGGCCTCGATCTCGCTCACGTTGAGCGCATAGTTGCGCGCCTGGCGATAGAGCGACTTGACGTCGTACATGGTTAGGTTGGCAAGCTTGCTGCCAATGTCGTCGAAGTCCATCTTGGATGTGTAGAGAGGCGCGGACGCACTGGATCAGGGGGTGGTGTAGGTGTTGGTTTGCTGTTTACAGCTGGCTCGCGTATCGTCCCAGCAGAAGGCGTGCGGTGAGAGCGCTAGGGCAAGAGGCGGTTGTACGATTGAACGGGAGATGGCGGGTAGCACCGGTGGGAATGTGGATGTGGGTTGTTGGTGATGTTGAGAGAGGAAGAAAAGAAGGTGGGGGCAGTCGGCGTGATTGAAGCGTGCGGGACAGGCGAACGAGTGCTTCGCAACTGCACCGCATCGCATTTCGCACCGAACTCACTGCGCCCGTGCGGAGCGAAACGCACGTCCGTGTTACTTTCCCGCGCCAAAGCCTCTTCCACGCCGCCGCCTCCTGCTGGCACAACACCGTCGCACGTCGCCTTCCAATTTCCGGGCTGGATTTCAACCTCACACCCAATCTATTTCGAGTCGGGCCGATTGTCATTCCTGCCTCTCACTGCCCCGAACGCTCACGATCATGTGCTCCCGGACGAAGCGCGTTCGCCAAGAGATCTTCTGCTGCTCCACGCCAATTGCTGCTACAGAGTCCGGTTACAAGAGCACGCGACTCGCTCCGGCACGGGCTTAGGTATAAGGCCGAAACGATCGAGCACAGCGTTGCGTCTCGTGCTACGCACGCTCGCGA
This sequence comes from Moesziomyces sp. F16C1, assembly GCA_003004725.1. Classification (NCBI taxonomy): domain Eukaryota; kingdom Fungi; phylum Basidiomycota; class Ustilaginomycetes; order Ustilaginales; family Ustilaginaceae; genus Moesziomyces; species Moesziomyces sp. F16C1. The sequence goes on from NXFS01000017.1 coordinate 30,877, forward strand.
CTTCCACAAACGCATCGAGATCGAGAGCAAAGAGTCAAAGGGTTGAGAATGTGTATGTATATATCCGGCATGATTGAAGGACACAGGATCAAGGGAGAGATCGATGCAAATCGACTAGCGATACCAGATCGAGGTGCACGTCGTCTCGCCACCCGATTACCAGATCATGCTGCTGAGGTCGGAGCGGATGCGGTTGTAGTCAAGGATACCCTCGACCTGGCCGTGGGCGGCGAGCGCAAAGTCGGCATCCCACAGGTAGGTGCGGGCCACACGCTGGATGTCCTGAACGCCGATCGAGTCAATGGCCGCCTGGATCTCCTGCGGCGTGTAGCGCTTGCCGGCGGTGACGAGCTGTCGTCCAATGTCCTCGGCAATGGCGGTGGTGCCGTCGAGGCCGAGCAGCAAGCTCGCCTTGAGCTGCGCCTTGGCACGCTCCACCTCACCCTCGGTGGGTGCGGTGCTCATGCGCTGCCACTCACGGAGCGTGAAGTGGATGAGGTCGTCGAGCTGCAGGAAGTTCTCCGAGACCATGTAGACACCCCAAAGACCGGTGTCCGAGTACGAGGTGGAGAAGTGCATGAACGAGTTGGCGAGGTTGTTGGACGAGACAATGTGCGACAGGCGCGACGAGAGCAGCGGGCTCGAGCCGAGCGAGCGGTCCCAGTTGCCCATGATGCTCTGCAGCACGAGCATGGGGAAGTAGTCGGGCGACTTCCACGAGACACCCTCGACGGCGAGCGCAAAGTTGCAGGTGGGCGAGGTGTCGTCGCGGATGCGCACCTCGGAGCCGACGAAGCCAGTCTTGGGCGACGACGACTGGCCGAGCTTGATGGGGCTCTGGCTCACGGGGAGGCTGCCAAAGTGCTGCTCGGCGAGCTTGACGAGCGCGTCGTGCTCAATGCCACCGGCACCGACGAGAACCATGCGGTCGGCGGTGTAGTTGGTCTTGATGTACTCGGCGAGGTCCTCGCGCTTGATCGAGAGGATGTTCTTCTTGGGGCCGAGGATGGTGCGGCCCAGAGGCTGGCCCTGGAAGGCGACCGAGTGGAGGTGGTCGAAGACGACCTCCTCCTTGAGCTTGTCAACCTCCTCCTGCTCGCGGAGGATGACGTCGCGCTCGCGCTCGATGGCAGAGTTCTCGAGCTTCGAGTTCTGCAGGATGTCCGAGATGATGTCGACGGCCTTGTCGACGTCCTTGCGGAAGGCCTTGGCGTAGTAGACGGTCTGCTCTCGCGAGGTGTAGGCGTTGAGGTGAGCGCCGAGGTTCTCGACCTCGAGCTCAAGAGCGTGCTGGGATCGCTTGCCGGTACCTGTGGGATCAAGAATAAAGCGCCGAGACGATGTGGAAAGCAAGCGAGAATTGGTCAGCGCCGTGGTCAACCGAATGATGCGGCGAAATGCAATGACGAGACGAGACAGATGCACGAGATTCAACGCTGGCCTTGCGACATGAGCCGAAGACTGCGAAGGATGCTGTCGAGTCGACTCGCGGAAAGCATCTGGTCGTGCTGCTGCAATGTCGCACTTCATCGAGCCGGGGCGGTCGACTTGGTTGCTTCATGCGGCGTCTACGATTGTCCAGCGTACGCCGATGTCGGTGCAGCCTTGTGCGAGTCGCCGCCGAGGCGTAAGTGGTGCCATCAAAAGATGGAAAGGTACGTACCCTTGAAGGCCATGTGCTCAAGGAAGTGGGCGGTGCCGTTGGTGCGATCTGTCTCGGCGCGCGAGCCAGCATCGATCCACACACCGACGGTGGCGGTCTGAGCCGAGGGGTTGGACTCAGTGGCGACGGTGAGGCCGTTGGCAAGCGTGGTGGTCTGGGTGATGGGCTGGCGGGAGACGGCGGTGGCCAGGTTGCGGAAGTTGAAGGTGGCCGCGGTGGCCGGGACCTTGTTGGCCCGGGCAAGCCTCAAAGAGGACTGGGCGAAGAGACGAGCAGCCATGGTGACGAGGGCTGTGCGACGGAGGTGACGAACAGATCGGGATGCGAGGGTGGAGAAGGGAGGAGTAGAAGGTTGCTCGAGACGTCCGGCTTTGGGAAGCTTCTTCGGCGCGACCTTGCGAGCCCAGCCAGCGCAGTCGAGCCCAACCCAGCCCAGCCTCTCGACCAGCTCCTTCCCTCCCTCTCGTGATGGCGACGGCCCGCTCGCTCGACAAGCCACGGCTGCCTCCGACCTGAATTCAAAGATTCCTTTCCTTCCTTCGCGCTTGCCCAACGGCCGAGAGATTGAGCCCGCTGGCTGCAGCCGCCAAGTCTGACCATTTTCGCCCCAGTGATTGGTGTGTTGACGGGGCTCGCCGGAACAAGTGGCCATTTTCGAAATTTCAAAAGCAGCCGCCAGCCTGGCTTACGATGGCGGAAATGCTGTGAAATCCAGTCCTGCCTTCCTCGCCCAGGCGGTGCCAACCCAGCGCCGGCGAGTGTGATCGATTTCAACGACAGAGAGCCACCGACCCCGATCCTTCCATTCGTGCGAGTAGTTAACGGTCAAGTCGTTCTTCTCAGGGTTTTGGGTTGGGGCCGACGTGACATTTTTTCTACCTCGAAAGCTCGGGTGGAGGTTTGGAAGAAAGAGAGGGCTGCAGTTGGGCTTGCAGCTATGCTCAAACACAGCAACCACGTCCCTCAACCTCTCTTCTCGGAAGCATCGACAGGCACTATCCACCATGGCTGAAGCAGGCCCATCTTCAGCAGCAATGGCCAGTGCGCCCTTGCATCACGTCGCGGCTGCCAACCAGTCGGAGTTGTACGCCTTCCTCTCGGCGAACTCGGTGCAACTCGTCGACATGACCTCAGAGGCCAAGCCGACGACGCTGGCCATTCCGACTACCGTCTTCGTGCCGCAGCCAACGCTTCCAGACCAGTCGGATGCCGAGCGATACGCCGACCAGCCTCATATCAGCTTCGCCCGTCTCGCCAGCTTCTCGCACTCGGACCGCTTCCTTGCGCTGACCGGAGACGACAAGGTGTTGCGCGTCTGGAAGCTGCAACGCGATGCCAACAACCGCATCACCGGTTTCGAATTCGGCACAGAGATCGTGATCAAGCTTCTCCCTAAGCGCGCCGCCGTCCTACACTGGATGCAACCCACTGACAACACTCCGGCCGGCTCCGAAGAGCTCATCGTCATCGACCGTTTCGGCGACGTCCGCAGCATCATGGTCAACGAAAACGACGTCCGAACGCTTCCTTCCACCTCTTCTGACGCCGATGCGAAAGCTGACGCTTCAGCGGATGAGCAGGACCAGATGGATTCGCCGACCGACGCGTCGATGCAGATCCTCCTCGGCCATGTCAGCATGATCACTAGCCTCGCCTTCATTCCCGCTGCCAAGCAGGGTGCGCCGCCCGCGTACATCATCACTGGCGATCGCGACGAGCACATTCGCATTTCCAGATGGGGTCCGAAGCGCCTTGCCTACGTCATCGACCGTTTCCTGCAGGGGTCCCAAGCCTTTGTTGGCGCCCTTGCGGTTGTTGCCAACGCCGAGGGCACTCTGCGTCTCGTCAGCTCGGAAGGCGGCCAATCGCTGCGTGTCTGGACATTGCCGCAGCCCTCGGCACCAGCGACAGGCTCGGCGGCAGACACGGGCTCCGAACACGCTTGCCTCTCCATCAACGACTTGGGCTCGGTTCTCGCACCTTTTGTGCTCGCTCGCGACCGCGAGGAGCGCAAGAGGGAGTCCAAGGCTCTTCAGGCCTCGAGCAAGCGCAACAAGGCCGCCAAGCGCAAGCAGGACCAGCGCAGCGCCGACGGCAATGCGTCGGAAGTGGCCGAAGCAAAGCCGCTTGCTGCGCAGTATGCAAAGGACTCCAAGCCCACCATCGTCATCTCTGATCTGCTTCCCTTCACGGACGCCGAGGGGACACAATGGCTCCTAGTCGTGGTCGAGGGAGCGACGGCATTCTTCCACGTTCCGGTCAGCGCATTGCTAGAGCCCGTCTCTTCGGAAGACAAGACGAGAGACATCTCGAGTCAGATCCGCGTCACCCGGGCCGCCGCGCCGATCTTGCACCTCACCCTGGTCCAGCGCGCAGCGAGTGCCGGCGTTTCCGTCATTGCCACCTTCGACACACGGCCCGAGTTCCGTGGCGAAGCCGAGGCTGCGGGTGATGCCACTGCAGAAGCTGCCGTCTTCCGTCTGGATGCCGCTGGCAACTTTGCACGCGAGTCGGAATCGCCGCTGATCCAAGCCCTGCTGCCTGCGACCGAGCCCAATGCCGGTGCATCCGACGAAGCGCCGAGAGCTCTACTCGATGCGTCGATTGTCGAGCACCTCGGCTTGTACCCAGCGCTGACGACCTGGCCCAAGATCGAGGTGCCTTCGTCGGCCGAGATCATCGCTACGCGCTCGTCTCGCAAGGGCAGGTTCAATCACCCACTCGACACCTCGCTCATCGGAGTTGCCGAGGTCAACGAGACCAAACCCTCGAATGCCTCGTCCGATCCTGCTGCCGACGACGCGCAACGTCGCAAGCTCGTCAAGACCATGCAGGGTGGCAAGCGCGAACGCGGCCGCGAACGCAACCGAGAGGCTATTCGCCTAGCGCAGGAGCAGGCGCAGGAGCAGGTGCAGGAGCAAACATCCCAGTAGAAGCTGCTGGTCGACGAAACTCAAAAGCATAACCACTCGCACACGCCGTCACCATTGTCGTCATCGTCGATTCCATCGCAATCGTACACCAAACACAGTGTCGGTCGCATGCATGCAGTGGCACAGCAGCGTGATTTGCAGTCCGGACCGAGGAGCGCCCGCCGTCGCAAAATCTGAGCTGAGCGAAGAGGTGCTGAAGCGACCTTGGCCTTGGCAGTGGCGTAACCCAGTCTCTTTGACTCGCTACAGCTGATTGCGTCGGTCAAGAACCCAATGCTGGATGGCCAAGGGGCTGGCTGCGATGGCACTGGTGATTGTGATGAGGAACGGATCGAAGCTTGTTCCCGCGTGGGGACTACCGACGGCAAAGTCAACGCCTGCCGTGGCGTCGGTGCGGCTCGTATTGAGGGGTCTCCAGGGTCTGGCCTGCACAGGCGTCGCAAGTGTCGCTGAGGAATGGCACCCTCTCACGTCGAAATTGGCGTGTTGAGCTCCAATTTGGAGAAAAGCCGCCGCGACGAGGCGGGGTCAGGTGGAGCAATTCGGGCAGGAAACTACGATTCTGCCTCTGACCGACCAACTGTGAGCGGACGAGCCGAAGCGGTCACTGAGGAAGAAAGAAGCTGACTGTCGTGTCGGTGGAGGCCTAGCTGGGCTTCCTCAGCGCGCGTGCAGCTTTCTTGAGTTCGCGGTTTCGGACAGTCTGACTGCTGCGTGCGGTCCGGTAGATCGAAACTCGACGAGCCCGCTCCATCTCTGCTGCTGCAGGCGTGGCAAAAGTGTGGCTCTGCAAGCCAGGCACGCTGCGACGTCCGTGTGGAAGAAGTCGAAGCCAATTCAAGCCACAGACAAGGGCTGAAGGTAGCCGGAACATCCGCTCCAGCAGTTGCAGCCTGCGGTGTGCTTCGGCCTTGATCCTGGAAGCTCGCGGGCGCATCCAGTCTATTTTGCGTATGGTCGCTCAGCGGGAGCGAGGTTGTAGCGAGGCTGGGTTGACTTGCGCCATTTCTCAGCATCGAGTAATCACACGCTCGGTGAATCATTGGCAACGGGGCTTTGCGGTGTAACCGTGTATCAGCGTGACCGACATGCAGCTCACACGGACCTCTGACTCTTCCCGACGTGAATCATCGGCTGAGCCGAGAGGCTGTTGTCGTTGCCTCATCTACCCTTTCTTCTCAAGCGGGGATCAGGACCCCACGGGCCCCCGCGAAGCGTGGATTTATCATGCCGCAGCCAGCTGCAGATCGCGAGCCTCGCCGTTCAGTCAAGGTGAGTCTGCCAGGCCTTCTCCGCAAGCAAGGGTGAAGACACTCTCAGAACAGTCGGGTGGCACCGTCGATCCTCGCGCCTGCAGCGCCACTGCTCAGTAGCTCGGATCATCCGCCTTGCTCGTAACGGCATGCGTTCACCGAAAGGGATCATGGAGGGGCTGAATCACAAGCCTCGCCGATGCTCGGCGACATCTCACTCCCTGACTTGCTTGCGGTGTCAAGCTCGACAGCAGTGCTCTCTGGGGGAGAGGAGATGAACGCCACCCATTTCTGGCTAGGAAACTTGGTCTTGTGACCTCCGTAGCAGCCGCGACACATCACCCTCCTGCTTCCGTCGGTCCTCAAGATGCTTTGCGAGAGAGCAGACGCTGTCGATGCGGCTGCAGGCTGTGAGTGCCGAGGCGCAACTCCGGCGCTCCTCAAGCGACTCCAGCCTGCTGAGGAACGGCGCACAGCCAGTCGAAAAGCTTATATACGGACGACTCGTAGCTGGTAGCGCCGTCTCCTTCGTTCCACCAACACGCCAAAGGCATCTCGCAGCTTAACGACAACAGCTTCGCACACACACACACACCATACTACACCACGCCAGCTCCAGCTCCAGCAATCGTTTGATTCGTTTGACCATCATGTCTGCTCAGAACATCCCTGAAGGCACCTACCGAATCCGCTTCATGGACGGCGTCCTGATTGGCTTGGAGCCCAACAGGCCTCTGCGCGTGCTGCAAGCGGAACACAGCGAGCGCTCGGAATGGCAAGTCAAGAAGCATGGCTCTGACGCCTTCGTCATCGTTCTGAAGAAGGACGAGAAGCTCGGCATCACCTGGTCCGGAGATCTTCACTTTGGCACCCCGCTGCTGCTTGCCGAGAGCCCTGCTCCCTTCAAGGTTCAGCAGCAGGAAGAGGACCGTTTCGAGTAAGTGGCTCCCTACTCTTCGCAGCTGCGCACGATGGGATGGCTTCGTTTGACGTTGCCTGGATGCTCACGCCTGGTTGGACCCTCACCTTTCAATTTGACTGGACCGATCTCCCTCGACGTTCCCTGTGACACTCTGCAATGTGCCGCGACGACAACAGCCTTGTCCCCGTCAAGGATGATCAGCTCGAAGTCGCTTTGTCTCCGGCTATGATCTTCCCGCCGATCGTAAGTGTTCTTTCTGTCGCCGTCACTCTGACGCGTCGACCTTTGCCCGGGCAATGTGCTCACATCCCTGCCCACATGATGCCTCTCTTCCTCTCTGCCAACAGGTCGCTTTCATGCCTCGTCAGATCTCCTTCGCCTGGCACTTCCAGAAAGTCTAATGCTCTGGGCTTCCGTGCATGTTGTGCATGTCGCTCCGCGTATGACGACCCGTGCTTGGCCGGCAGCTCTTGCCGCCGGTCTGTTCAATCTTCCGTCATTGTCGTTTTTGTCTTCGCTGTCCATTCGCTTGCATTCCGCCGATGCCACGGATCTTTGCTGCCACCGACCGCGCGAGGCACAGCATCGTCCTCCGACGCATCGGACGGGTTCCCAATGTATCCTGACTCGCCGATCGAATTGCAAGTCTTCCTCAACCTCCGACCACGAGATCTGAGCTCAAGCTTGTGCATCCACACGCGTCGACACGCTGATGCCACTGCATCTTGAGATGATTGCGACTCGCCAGTGACAGCGTACATGGAATGCTGCATCGGTGCGTGGATTCGGCGTGCAAAGTCGGAGAGTCGAGCGTCGCATCTCTGCCTAGAACTCACCCTGAACCCGCAGAAGGACCGACCAGCACGCGTGGTGGAGAAGCGGTACACCATGGACAAAGAGAGGAGAGAGTGGTAGTCTCGCAGTCAGCAACAAGTTCACCACGCAGTCGAAACGAGCAGCAGGAGCAGCAACGGATCCACTTACAAAGTACGACTGCTTCTTGACGCGGAACTGTTTTTGCAAAGGAGGATACTGTTCGTCGTCAGAACAGATGGGATCTTGGTTTCAACGGTCGGCTGGGTAGCAGAGAGGGGGAAGAGGATCGGGGAGGATCAGTGGCCGAACTTACCTTGTAGGGAGCGCCCTTGCGCATGCGGTCGCTGTCGTCCTTGGGTTGCGCGAAGCCCTTGTCGCCGTGGCCGTACGAAGGGCGTCGCGAGGCCTCGAGCTTGGCAGCTGCGAGGCGCTGCTTGCGACCTTCCTCGGTCTCACCGGGCAATCGATCGGCGACGCCGTGAGGCAGACGCTCTTGCCCCGCCGCTTCGGCGTTGGCGGCCTGGTTGCCCGTGCTAGAGGCGCCGGCATCGGCGGGCGGCGGGTGAGCAGGACGACCCTTGTTGTCGACCTCGACATCCTGGAAGACCATCTGCTCCTCTTTGACGACGTGCTTGCCCGATGGCGTGCGGAAGGTGTGCTGCGACGCCTCGGCCTCGTGGACGGCGTGGCCGAGCTGAGCCTCATCGTGCTGCTTCTGGGCCTCCTTCTGCTGTTCGGGCGAGAGCTGCTCGTCGTAGGGCGACTGGTACTTTTCGCCACGCGCAGCCGCCTCCTTCCTCAGGCGTGCATCCTCTTCGATGCTGGGCAGACCTTCGGCCTTGCGCTCGCGTCGCTCTTCCTCCTCCTCGATCTTGTCGTGCTTGGCAAAGTGCTCAAGGTCCTCCTTGTGGTTGTAGCTCTCGTCCGACTGCGTCTCGGGGGTGTTGTGGTACAGCTCCTCGTGGTGGACAAAGAACTCGGACTCTTCGTCGTAGTGGTGCCCGAGGCTGCCGATGTTGTACTCTGGGAAGATGGGCAGGCCGTTGGGTCCGGCGTCGATGAACTCCTTCTTGGTGATGAAGCCGTCGTTGTTGGTGTCCATGGCGCGCAATACGGAACCGACGATCTTGTCGGCCTTCTCGTCGTGCACCTCGTGGGTAGGCGAGTGCTTCTTGGACTCGGAGTGGTGGACGCCGTAGATGGCCTCGATCTCGGATCGGTCGAGCACGCCGTTGCGGTCGAGGTCGTGGAGGGCGAAGGCGCTGCCGAGGTTGAAGGCGTTGATGTGGTGCTCCGTGCGCATGTGGCGCTGGATGTAGCTCTCGTGCTCGATGTCGGTCGGCTCGAAGCCGGCCACCTCGGCGGGCTCGTTGGAGACGGCGTCGTGGCTGTGCGCAGCTGCGCCGTGGATCGAGAGCGACGAGAAGAGCACGAGGCCAAGCAGAATCCAAGAGGCGCTCATCTGCTTGGTAGCCGGGGAAGGCGCCGAAGTGCCGGCGGCGCCGGAAGGTCCACCCTGTTTCCTCTTCTCGGCGATGCGCTTTGCCTCCTCGTGGACGTCGGTGACGTTCTTGGAGGTCTTTGTGTAGAAGTCGTGGATCTTGGGGTGGTTTGCAAAGGCGTTGTAGTACTCGCTGAGCTTGGTCCAGACCAGGTCGGTCTTGGCCTTGACTTCGGGCTTGTCGAGCACGGCCTGAGCGCGCTGCTGGAGCTGGCGGGTAAGCGAGGGGTCCTGCTTGTCGAGGGCCGCAGCAGCACCTGTCTCGATCGAGGCCGGGTCGGGCACGGTGGTGGTGGTCTTGGGACCGGGCACGGAGGCGTCGTCGCCCGGAACAGGCATGGCAGCGGCCACCTTGTCGGTCGCCGACGAGAGAGCCGCCGGACCGCTGGGGGTGTGCTCGGTCCTTTCGGTTGTGACGGCGGCAGGAGGGGCGGTCTTCTCGAGCTTCTGGCCGAGGGAGCGGTCGAGATGGGAGAGGTAGCCCTTGAAGGTGGCGGAGAGGCCGTGCTTGTTGTCGAGCTCGATGGCGCGCTTTGTGATCTCGTCCGAGATGGTGTAGCCGTGGGCGAGATACTCGGCAACGATGGCCGTCTTGGGCTTGTCCTCCTGACCGACAGACTGCACATCACCGTGAGCGGCGCCAGTGGTGGTGGGAGCAGCAGCAGCGGCAGCGGTGGTGGCAGCTGAGGCGGCGGAAGCGCCGAGAGTTACGGAGAGATGGGCACCGTCGAGCGAGCTGCCGTGGAGCATCACGGCGGTGCTGGCAGCACTAGGCTTGACGAACTCGATGACGGCCTTCTGGGTGGAGGAGCCATCGTCGGTGAGGTCGAGCTTGGCGATGGAGCCGCAGAAGCTGAAGAAGTCATCGATCTGCTTCCTGGCAGTCGACTTGTTGATGCCGGTGACGACCACCGTTGATGCGGGAGCTTGCGAGCTCATGGCGGAGGTGCTTCCGGAGAGTAAGACAAGGCTTCGACGGTGCAACGATGCTTATCGAAAGGCGATTGGCAGAAGGGTCACGCGTCAGAGCAAAGTAGGACAAGGCCAGCTTGCACCGATTCTTTGCCGCCCGTAAATCGGTGGGTGATGGCGGTTGGTCAATGCGGCTTGGCGGGTCGCACGTCCTGAAATGAAAGGTGGGTGGGTGAGCGCGAAGGGGGGGGGGGGGTGGGGGGACCAAGCGTGAGTGGGGCTGTGATGGTGGGATACAAGCGACAGGGCCACGAGAAGGAGCGTAGAGTTGGAAGTCGCCAGCGCTTCGAGACCGGCGCGTGCTGCCAGCGTGTTGCGCTTCCGGGCGGACTCGCACCCATGCACGAACCTCAAAAAAGTGTTGCTTTGCGGGGCTCAGGAGAAAACATGCAGGCGATGCATCGCACGAGCACCATTGAGCCATGTCAGTGCCAGCCTCGCTCGTGCGAGACAGAGAAAACGCGACAGGCTTGTTAGATCTGTCAAAAAGCAAACCGTGTTAGGGCCAACGCTGACAACAAATCTGAGTGTGAAAAATCCGCCACGCGGAAAAACGCCGCCGGCGGATAATCTGCATGCCTGGACGAGACAGTCGTCGGCCAAGTGTCGAGAGAGCATGCTGGCATTCCGGATATCAAGCACCACGCCGTACGTAAATCCGTCTTTCATTGCGCAACCTATCGATGATGCGATTGTAGGGTGTTGTGTACCTCGGGATAGCGCCAACAGTACCAAGGATGCTTGGTCATCGCATGAAACGTTCCAAATTTTTCGGTTCCGCTGCTTGCTGTTCGCTCGAAATAAGAGCAAACGGCTTCGCCAACGTCCGATTCCACGTACATCGTCGCAAGAATGCATGATCTGGCAAAGTTTGGGCTCGATCGCGACGACGTTCCATGCTACCAGTCTGTGCCATCAGCATGAATCCAACGGTCGGATCCGACGTTCAGGAAACAAGCGTGCGCTTCCGGCGCCTGTTCCTGGGATCCGTATGCGCTTTGCATGAAGAGCTGGTGACGAAACCACGCCCGCTAGACTGGGCCGCATTCGCCTAGCTATCAAACATCTCGGCCAGGGCCGGCGATGTTGCCGTGGACGCGGATTTTCGCCGTTGACCGCCATCAACTCCGACAATTAAACGCGCTCACTAGCGGATGGCGCTGCCGTGTCGTCGGAGTTGAGCTCGAGGATAAACTCGGGGCATGAAATCCACTCTCGGCCGCCCTTGCACGCCCGAGTTCCTCGTCCCCCGTTCCATCCCGGAAGCGTCGAGGATGGCACTACTGGCTTTCCTCGATCCACATTCCTCTCTTGCTTGTAGCATCGTGGGTGCATAGATAGGAGTGGGAGTGGCTGGTCGGCAGCGCACGAAATCGACACCAGGGAGCAGGCAATACAACAATTCGTGTTTGATGTCACTTGACGTCGATGATCGGGTGAGTCCTGCCAATTCGTGCGTCGAACCCTTGCTGCCGAAGCGATGCTTCCATACATACCGGCAGCTTCCGTTATTGGCGGCCAATGACGCCAGCCGTCCGTCCCGTCTCGCGCACTGACATTTGCGGGCCACGGCATGTGCGGGAAGCTTTTTAGCCCGAGCATTCTTCGCGCAATCTGTGCTCGAGTTCCACTTTCCTTATCAATTAAGTTGCCTTCTTTTTGTCTGCAGTAAATTATTGCAATTTTGCAGAGCACATTGGATCGCATTCGAAAGAGACTGACTTGAACGGCTACACACAGAGAGGAGGCTGCACACCTCTCTGACAGGGTCGACTCTCTAGATTTAGAGTGCACGCCACAACCAGATCAGCCCGATACGTGTACACATCACTCGTGTCGGATCCGAGCGCGTACGACTGGTGAGAGTGCGTAGAACCGCTTACCAGCGTGTGGTCAGGCGACGCCACGACGTCCATGCTAACCACTTTACGGAGGTGTTGAGATCGTCTGAGCGAAATCACGGCTCGCGGTCAAAAATAGCCCTTCGCCGGTGGACGTGGAACGTGAGTGAGGCGAGACAGGCGCGTCGACAGCTCGCCCCGAACCGAGGCGATTCCCATGTGTCTTGCCGAACAAGATCCGCTGCCTAGCCGAGGTCGGACGCGGTGTGCTTCGGAGCCGACCATAGACGTCCCCGAGCTCATGCTATCGTCCCGCTCAAGGCTCCCAGTCGAGAGGATATGCCGCGGCAGATCACAGCGCTGATCGAGCATGCCCCGCAGCTTCAACAGCTCCAAAAGCCGAAGACATGCTGTACGGACTGCAGTCTTGTAATTCCAGCCCATTGTGACACGACGCTTTCAAATAGCATCCAAAACGCCGAGTTGCCCCGCTGTCTCGACGTCAAATCCGCAGCGAAAGCGTAACTCTGGAGTACCACAAGCTTCGATCTGAGCTGTTTGTGCTCATACCGAGCCGAGACGGGTCTGGCCTGCCGAGCTTGTCGCCTTACCAGCAGACATCGTCAAGCTCCAACAGACCCTGGCAAGCCTAACTTGCGAAGCGAATGGTGGCATCAGCCGTCGCAAGTGCATGTCCGCAGGAGCACGAGGGCAAGCCAAGATGGCGCACAGTGTCGCAGCGCCAATGCAGTATCCTGACGCCCAGACGACACGACGAGACAAGGCCAGAAGCGCCTCACCTTCCGATCACGTCGCGTGCTAACGTCCTCTGCTCTGGCTCTGGCCTTGTTGAACCCTGTCGCTCTACTCTACTGAGCTGTATCTACTGCCACAGCAACTATGCCAAGCCGTTGAGATTGGCAGGCGCCACTAGACTTTGCCACGCCACTTTCTCTCTGCACACCAGCTACGCCTCGAGGCGAAAAATCAGGTCCACCAAGCCCCCTCCTACGCGTCCTTTCCATCCACAGGGCCCACTGACCTCATCGTGCGCTTCTATGCAGAAGGATGCAGAGGCTGCCGCTAGAACGCTTTCCAAGAGAAGCCAGTTGTACCCCCCCCCCCCCCCCGGATAATACCTTGGCTGCAACGGACATGCCAGACCCACACAAATACATACAGTCCTTACTGGTCACCTCCGTACGATTCCAGCTGCGGCTGCACGGCATGGCACGATGCTTTGCTGGACTGGATTGCACAGTGGCGGAAAAAAAGGGTGGCACGGTGTAGCACACATTGTCTCGAGCCTTGGCAACGAATGGCAAAACGACGGGGCACGAGAACCGAGACGTGTGAAATGTCGCGGACTGTGAAATCGGACTGATGAGCCGATCGGAGATGGTTTGGGGCGCAGCAGCAGCAGATGCATCACCCCAGTCTTGATGCAGAGCGGCAGTTCCCATTGGCGCTGTTCACACAGACAATGCTATGTCAGCCATGTCGGCGAGGAGCAGCTGATCGGCCCCCGTGCATCCTCAATTCGCAATTCCGAGCTCTTCTATTTTCGGGCCTGTGCGATTGCGATGATGTTGTGACTTTTTTCACTTCCGCCTGTCCGTTCCTGATCGGAAGGGCTTTAATTCGATCCCATCTGTAATGCGACGCGCTGATGCATCGCCAGCACACGAGCCCTGAGTGGCGTGCTGGCTCTGTCGGCCTAAGCAACGCCCCCAGAGCTACCGTATCCGAGAAGGCGGAATCGGCCTGTGATGTTGTTGTCGTTGACGCGCGGCAATGCTTACAAGCAGCAGAGGCGCTGCGATCCACAGCATCACTCTTTGTCCATGTCGGACGGCACCAACACCGCTCAGCAACGCATCAGAGAGCAACGCCGAACCTTCTCATGACCATGAAAGGACGGAATGCACCATAGCCTACCGTCTCTGTTGGAGCAACAACCAATTTGGACTGATGATTCGGCTCTGACCTGTCAGTCGATTTTTCTCAATTTTATTTTCTTTTTGACAAAAAACCGTTCTGCGTCGAGCCGGCTATTTTGTCTTTAGTATTTTATCTTTGTTATTTTTTATCCGCTGCCCGCTCACCGATCCGATCTACGACGTGAAGGCTGTTGGTGAAGCTGTGCCACGGATTGGGCTCTTGTCGTGGAAATGAGCCTTAGCCTTTTTCATGCGATCTCAAGCCTCGCATCGGAAGCACAGATTGCCTGAGCCACCGCCCGCGGGCAGTACAGTACACTGAAGGCGCTTGTGCTCGTCTCTCGATTCCAACGGCAGGCGTCTCTAAGCACGAGAGCGCCTCCTCGCCAAAGGTTGAGCGACAAGTGCTCAAAGTGATGCTTCGAAACCGAAGAGTGGAAACGGAATCCCACCTTCTGCACCGAACCGATGCGGTCGCGTGGCGCGTCGCCTTGGGTAGCGAATGCCAAGAGCGGCGGCTTTGGAAAGAATAGCCTCGAAAGCAGCTCAAGGCGTCATTTTCGCGACTCGACGCGGCCCAAAAGCAGTGCACCGGCCTCCGCTGCTGAGACACGGCATCAGCCCACCACGCCGAGGGTGAGACCACAGAAGCTGGCGAGTGCACTCCCGGTCGCGCAGTCCATTATCTCACGTCGCAGCAATAGGGCTAGCCGCCAGCTGACTCGTCATTCCTAGCTTGACGTACTGCTTCCGGCTCGGACTGCCACTGCCCCTGTGCCTCCCAAGCCCGTCTGGCAGCGCGGAGTCTCCCGCTCTCTTCTCCGCTCCCAGCTGCTCGCTTCCGCACGCTGCGCTCCAGATCTTTAGCTGAATTGTTTTCTTAAATTTCCGAAATCTGGCCTCTGGCCTCCCCGAGAATCCGGTTGGAGTGTGGCTCTGTTGAGTTGCACTCGGCTCGCTTTGCTCGTCGATAAGCGTCTCAGCAAGAAGAGTGTGCCAGGACGCTGTCGTCAAGATCCAGAGGTGGGTCAAGGCGGGGCAAGGCGATGCGAGGCGTGGACTGCTCATCTCGGAACCGGCTCCCACTCGTGGGCACGGCGAGGGCACATGGGATCGAACGTGGTCTAAGCTCGCTTCCACGCGCTCCTGCTTCCGTTCCAGCCGCGCCGGAAAATTGGAAGAGGCGCCCCTTCCCCTGCGTCCGACTTTATCCCTGGCCAACGGCGGTGCCACTCACTTTCCCACTCCGCTGCCATCATGCTTGCGTATGTCTGCCTTTGTGGCTAGCCGATCGTCGGCGCAAGGCTCACTCACTAGCCCCCTTGTCAACTGCTCGGCCGCACCCGTGACCGACCACGACCGGATCAAGTTGCCATTGTCTTCACAATAACCTACTGTGCATGCTTCTCCTTCCGAGCCCCGGATTCGTCGCTGCGTCTCCGCCCGCACTTATGCGACAGAGCCGAAAGACGTCGATGCAGGACAGCACCTCATGCGCCTGTCTCCTCCGCTCGCCTTGGCTGCCATGCCTCGTTGAGCCGACCACGAGTGTTTCGTGTACCGTGTCTTCTTATCCGTCACCTTGGCCATGTTGCTTGAGCAAAGTAGCTTCCGCCGTGACGCTCTGCTTGATCCCCAACCTCCTCACCACCATTCCCCGCTCCGCCCTGCCCTCCTGCATGCCTCCTTCTCAGCTGATTGGCACCCGTGTCCCGCAAAAGCTTCCTTTGCAGTTTTATCCTGGCCGCACCGTCCTCACAGGTGTCGTGCGCGCTCGGCGACTTTTCCGGCCGGCCAGCTCCGTCATCGCAGCTCCCGTCCTGCCACTCTCCGCCGACAGCTCGTCCTCCGAGGCTTGTCATCTGTTTGTTGAGCCCTGTTCCACCATTCGTCGCTGCAATCCCACCAGCTCCACCCTCCGTGGCCGGCCGTGTAGTGCTCGAGACGCCCCGTACGTTTTTCCGCTGGCAGTTGCACCCTTCCGTTTGTGGCCACAAGCGCCTGACACGCAAATGCACGCTGGTGCTCGCATGTAAAACACTTGCATATGATTCCCCTTACCATGGAACACCCTCCCTCCCAGATCACTTGCGGTCGTCCTTGATCTGCTTCGGCGATTCGCTGTATTCGCTTTACTCTCTTGCGTCCATCACCGTCGGGCCGTGTCGTCAAGGCTCGCACATTCCTCTTGTTTGTTGTGTAGCCCTGGCTTGCCCAATCCCCGTCCCGTCTACGCCGCGCTCCTCGCCTGTCTTGGCCGCCCCTCGCATCAACTGTTTGTTCGTCTCCCGTGCCTTCGTTTGCTTTGTATACAAGACGCATCCACTTCCACACATCTTCCTTCCGCTCTTTCCCTTTCTCGAGTCCACGTCAGAAGGAGCTCTCAAGCTCCACATCCATCCTCGCCCACATACATCTTCGGATCGTCCTAGCTTCGACAACGGACACGCTTCTTTCGCCCACGGCTTGACTCGCTCTCGGCTCTCAGTGCCATTCGAGCCACCGCCATCTCTCAGCTCGACATAGCGACACACGTTTCGCCAGCTACAAACGGCGTTGCCATTCGCCTTGACACCAGCGACTTGACATTCGCCTTTGTCGACACCCGCTAGAACTGTGCAGACGCCCAGGCAGCTGCGAGTTCTGAAGAACGGAGCTCTTGTCCACTGTCATCTAAACTGGCGCAGGTCTCGACTCAGCTGTCTGCGTCCTTTCACCCGCTTCCCGCCGCTTCAGATCGACGTCTCAGGTAGCAGATGCAAACGATCCACCAAGGTCTGTTGCATCGGCACCATCACGCGTAGGCGCTCCTATTCTTAGCCCGCCATATCATCATTCCAGGCTGACCGCGCGCAGGCTGCTCTTTGCTGGAAGACAACCTGTCAAGCAGCTCCTTTGCGCGAGGGAAGGAGGTGGCCACTACGTGCTTCTTTCCCTGCCAGCACCACACCAGCACATCACACGCTTCGTCATCGCCAATCCTTCAGCATCATGGCAGGCGATGACACGCAAAACTATCTCTTCTCGTCGGCCAGCTCGACACGAAGAAGCTCAGAGAAGCGCTCCGCATCCAGCAAGCCCGACTCGAGATCTCGCACCAGTTCCGAAACAGACATCAGCAGCATTGGCGGAGTGCACTATCCTTGCTTCGGTAAAGTGGACCTTGCATCCTACATCGCCGCACGTACCTATGGTCTGAACTTTAGGCGATTGCACGATGAATGGGTGGTGCTCGGGAGACCGGCGATCAACACCAGCCACTGGCCCGTGCTGGCTGGTCATCGCGGCCTACCCGCCTCGCCGGAGAACTTTATCGCTGTGGCCGAGCACTACGAGGGAAAGATCTTCTCGCAGGTTGCGCTCGACATGGCGGGTAAGCCTGCGGATCGGAATCGACCTCTGGACGACTTCATCATCTCTATGGTGGTGACTGCGGCGATCGTGAATGCCGACTTTCTCATACATCGCATGATGCGCGACGAGATGCTGCGCGAAGAAGCGATGGTGCAGCACGTCTGGCATCGATACTTCATCACCTTTCTACACGACGCCATCCGTCACTTCGCGCACGAGAGGACGGTGTGCGACCGGCTGGGCACGCACAACTGCGTGGTGCCGCTCCTGTACGGGCAGGCGTGTGCCATGACATTGCCCACGCTGATCCAGACATTCGACTACCAAGTGCAGATCTTTCAGAATCTCTTTCCCAACTTTGGAGATCACGTCAGCCGTTGTGCAGCTGCACAGCCTTCACAACGGCTCGATGTCGATGCCATCATCGCAGAGTACATCACAAAGATGGACGGAAGCACACGCCAGGCAACGGCGGCAGGAAAGAGCTTGTCTACATCTGGACCGGCCGGGTCTACTGGAGGCACACAAAATCCCTACGCAGGCATGACACACCCGGACGGCGCTTCACACGCAGAGGCGGGCTCAAGTCGTCCGCGACTGGCGGTCACCGTGGTGCCCGACGAAGTCAAGGGACGGCCTGACCTATTTGTGGCCGACATTGACTCGGCGATCCGCTGCGATGTTCCGCTCGAGCAGGTGCTGAAGGTCATCGACTCGAACATGACGGTGTCGGCATCGTCTTCTACAGCATCGTCGCCACCATCGATCGCAGCGTTGACCTCCATACGAGCTCCGTATCACAACAATAGCGTTTCGTCAAGAGCTTCGTTCCCGTCGTCGGAAGGAGATTGGCCGCTGCGCCGGCACGCGGACCTGAGCGACTCGGCAGTGGAAGAAGGCGAGGCAGACATCGACTCGGCCAATCTGATGCTGCGACCACCGCTGCAAGGACAAGCGCAGTGGCCGGTGGGCATCTCGCGACGATCGACATCCGAGGAGCACAACGCCATCACACCCGACGAGGCGATGGCAGCGACGCAAACGCGTGCGCACAGCAACTCGGTGTACTCGTACTTTAGCTCGCTTCCCGCCACGCCAACCGAGCTGTTGTCGCCAGACGGGGTCGTGTCGACGCAGGAGGGAACGCAGTCGTACATGGATCGAAGACCTTACCGTTCGAATTCGGGGCAGCTTGCGTCGACGTCAGCGGCGCTCGATTCGGACACACGCAAGAGGACACGCGCCGAACAGAACCGCGAAAAGATGAAGGCGTACCACCGGCGGGTGATGCAGCAGCGCGAGGCACTGACGACAGTGCTCGCAGACATGTCGGCGCACGTCGGCACGATACCCATGCTGTCCGCTCGGACGAATGCTGCCGGCCTGCTGGGAATCTTCTCGGGCGAGGCGAGCGGCTCGTTAGGCGGAGACGGAGCGTCCGGATCTGGCAGTGCGAGCTCTGTGGGACGGAGTGCACCCGAATCGAGCTGGTCGGTGTCGCTTCGCAACAAGCAGAAGCAAGAATCAAAAGCGCGGCTGCGCAAGCGCGAGATCGACCAGGTGCGCGAGCTGGGCCTGTACGCCAACTACGCGAACGGGACGTTCTCGCGCCCCGGAGGCGGAGGAGCAGGCACTTCAACAAGCCCAGGTGCGTCTGGGAGCGGATTCCGAGGAGGAAGCGGAGCGTCCGGGATGGGGGATGTGCAAGGAGGCATGCCGACGGCGTGGCGGCAGTCAGAGACGGCGCAGATGGGCGAGGCGGACGCGCACATGTCTCATGCGATCCTGCAGGTGTTTATGCGGCATCGGCCGAGCTGGATCGCGCTGATCTCGGCGGAGCAAAGGCTAGCCAGCGAGGTGGCCAAATTGTCGCCGCGGACCGACGATGGCGCGGGCGGAATGGACGATGGCTCGGCAGGCGACGGCAGCGGAGGATCAGGTGCCGGCAAGGGGATCAAGGCGCTCATCGACCGGGTCCAGATGGAAGAGAGGGCGGGGACGATGTCGATGCTGTCGCCCGAGTCGGCGTACATGCTCTCGCGAGGGATGATGTCGGGCGCAGGCGTGAACCAACCAGGAAGCCTGCTTGACGCGAGTGGAACACCGCGATATTCAAGTCAAGGCTCTTATGGTGCTTCGGTGCTGATGGAGGCTGGGGCAGTGGTTCTGTCGCCCGGAAGGGAGTACGGAGCGACAGCGTCGCCATCCGGTGTGACGCGGCCGATGGGCGGAGAGGAGAGCGCGGACTACTTCAGCCAAGAGCGTCGATCAATGGGCGGACGGCAAGGCGATTCGGGGGCTGGAACGCAGCGTGGGTCAGGCTCTGGGCACGGAGCGATGTCGAGCGTGCTTCCTGCGCAGAGTGGATTCAGCTACGGCTTCTACGGCGGAGAGGCACAGGCGCGGGCGAATGCATCGAGCCCGATGGGCGGGATGGCTGCCATGTCGCCGCCTCCGCTGCCGATGCAGTCGCGCATGTCGATGTCGTACGATGGTCGTGGTGGGTATGGGGCGGCAACAGCGACGTCGCGGATGGAGCAATCGCCCGGGATGTACCACACACAGCCGATGCCGATGCAACCGTACGGCTATGGCCAAGCCCCCTCGCAGCCGACGCAGATGCCCGGCGGCGGGCAAGGGCTCGTGCAGCAAGGAACCCAGCCGATGACGGACGCCATGATGGCGTATCGCTCGAACGAGTCGACGGCATCATCATACGCGACGAGTCATCATCATCATCATCATCAGCAGCAGCAGCAGCAGCAGCAGCAGCATCAAGCACAGCAGCAGCATCAGTCCCAGACACACACGCAGCAGTCGCACTCGTACGGTCAGCAAGGAGGCTACCACGCGCAATAGCAAAAAACAATCTCGGGCTATGGCCCAGACATGTGACTCTTATTCGTATCGCGTTCTGCCGCACTGTCTGTGTGTGACTCAACGCAGAGATTACGGATGTGAGTGAAGAGGCTGCACCGAGAGGTCAGGACGGTGAACGCTGGAGAGGCTCTCGCAATTGAAGTGCGACGTGTGGGGATGCGGGTTGCGCCCCTACGACCGAAGAGATCCGAGGAGGCTATGCGGTGGGTGCTGTGGAGGCCTTGACAGTTGCGAGGTCTGTGATTGGCCAGCTGCACGCGCTTGCACTGGATCGCGCCGGCGGTGGGGCCGATCAATTCGCGCTGCATCATTGGACAGCTGTGCTGCTGCTGCTGGGCTCGGCTGTGACTCGAAATCACGGGCTCTAAACGCCGCTGAAAATGCAATGTGTTAGATCGAGGAAAATGTTGTAGTCGAATCTGACCCTTGCTTGCCTCCGCAACTCTTTGCTGATGACGGCGAGTCTCGCAAGCAATTGCCTTGCGAATCATTGTGATAGCAAGATGGCGAGCTGCAAAGTGCTCAGCCCCTGTGATTGACTGATGTGCAGAGAGCGAGTGGCGTGAGACGGTGGTGGGCTCTGTGGGTTGGAAGCTTGGCTGGGTGGGCTGCGTATTTTCGGCGAGGCTGCAGCCACACATTTCCGCTGAGGGCCTAAGCGCGAGCCAGGCAGGGCAAGGCAGAGTCACTCGATCCTGCGCGCCCCCCCACCCCATTCCAATTCCAATTCCAGTCTTCCCAGTGCCTTCGCAGCGCCGCCACCGCGCACGGCATTATTCAAAAAGGCCTCGGCGCATCCTTCCATCTTCCCGTCTTCCTAAACCCTCATACCCAATCCAAAAAGATGGCGCCCAAAACGCTCTACGAGAAAATCTTCGACTCGCACCTCGTCCACGAGGAGGCCGATGGCACCTGCCTCCTCTACATCGACCGCCACCTCGTCCACGAAGTCACCTCCCCACAGGCCTTCGAGGGCCTCCGCAACGCCGGTCGCAAGGTGCGCAGGACCGACTGCACCCTCGCCACCGTAGACCACAACATCCCCACCGCCTCGCGCAAGGCCTACAAGGACACTAAGTCCTTCGTCGAGCAGGCCGACTCCAGAACCCAGTGTCTCACTCTCGAGGACAATGTCAAGGCCTTCGGTCTCACCTTCTTCGGCCTTTCGGACAACCGCCAGGGCATCGTTCACATCATCGGCCCCGAGCAGGGCTTCACGCTCCCCGGCGCCACCATCGTGTGCGGTGACTCGCACACCTCCACCCACGGCGCCTTTGGCGCTCTCGCCTTTGGTATCGGCACCTCCGAGGTAGAGCATGTGCTTGCCACCCAGACCATCCTCCAGAAGCGCGCCAAGAACATGCTCATCCAGGTCGACGGCGAGCTCTCCGAAGGCGTCACCTCCAAAGACATCATCCTCCACATCATCGGCATCATCGGCACCGCCGGCGGTACCGGCCACGTCATCGAGTACGCCGGCTCCACCATCCGCGCCCTCTCCATGGAGGCGCGCATGTCCATCTGCAACATGTCCATCGAGGCTGGTGCCCGTGCTGGCCTCATCGCCCCGGACGAGATCACCTACGAGTACATCAACGGCCGTCCGCTCGCTCCCAAGCAGGGCGCCGCCTGGGACCAGGCGCTCGCCTACTGGAAGTCGCTACCCAGCGACGAGGGCGCCAAGTACGACACGGTCATCAAGATCGACGCCAAGGACATCCCGCCCACCGTCACCTGGGGTACCTCGCCCCAGGACGTCGTCGCCATCACCGGCACCGTCCCCGACCCCAAGAACGCAAAGTCGGAGGGCGAGGCCAAGGCCATGGAGCGCGCCCTCGAGTACATGGGCCTCCAGGCCGGCACGCCCATGGAGAAGATCAAGATCGACAAGGTCTTCATCGGTTCGTGCACCAACGCGCGTATCGAGGATCTGCGCGCCGCCGCGCGCGTGCTCCACGGCCGCAAGGTCGCCGAGGGCCTCTACTGCATGCTCGTGCCCGGCTCGGGTCTGGTCAAGAAGCAGGCCGAGGCCGAGGGTCTCGACAAGATCTTCCAGGCCGCCGGCTTCGACTGGCGCGAGGCGGGCTGCTCCATGTGCCTGGGCATGAACCCAGACCAGCTGGCGCCCGGCGAGCGCTGCGCCTCCACCTCGAACCGCAACTTTGAGGGTCGTCAGGGCGCCGGTGGACGCACGCACCTCATGTCGCCCGCCATGGCCGCCGCGTGCGCCGTGACGGGCTACCTCACCGACGTGCGCAAGGTCGTCGGCTCTTCCACCGCCAAGGTGGGCTCGGACGCCGCCAAGCCTGCGTTCGAGATCCAGGTGTCGGACGCCAAGTCGTACCTCGTGGATGCCACGCCGGCGCCCGCGCCCACCGGTGCGGCCGAGACCGACGAGGATGCGATCCGCGACGTGCCTGCATCCAAGATCTCCACCGCCGGCGCGGGCATGGACAAGTTCACGGTGCTCAAGGGCATTGCTGCGCCGCTGGAGCGCGCCAATGTCGACACGGACCTGATCATCCCCAAGCAGTTCCTCAAGACGATCAAGCGCACGGGACTGGGATCGGCGCTGTTCTGGCCCATCCGCTACGACGCCAAGACGGGCGAGCCGGATGCGTCGTTTGTGCTCAACCAGTCGCCATACGATGCGGCCAAGATCCTGGTGGTGACGGGTCCCAACTTTGGCTGCGGTTCCTCGCGCGAGCACGCCGCATGGTCGCTGCTCGACTTTGGCATTCGCGCGGTGATTGCCGAGTCGTTTGGCGACATTTTCCGCAACAACCTCACCAAGAACGGCCAGCTGCCCGTCATGCTGCCCAAGGAGCAGATCGTGCGTCTCACGCAGGACGCCAAGGCGGGCAAGCCCATCACGGTGGACCTCGAGAACCAGGTGGTGGTCACCGCCGATGGCAGCGAGAAGTTCGCGTTCGAGACGCCCGAGTTCACGCGCCACTGCCTGCTCAACGGCCTCGACGACATTGCGCTCACCCTGCAGAAGGACGCCAAGATCGCCGAGTTCGAGCACAAGCGCAGCCGAACCACCCCCTGGCTCGACGGATTCGGATACTCGGCCAAGATCGAGACCAGCCCCGCCAAGCAGGCGCGCACCGACTGGTAGGCGGCGTATTCCCCACCCCACCCCGTGAAAATTTCAAGTTTCGTTTTCGTTCCGCACACAGTCGGCACAGTCTGAGTCGAGGCGGCTTTGAGAAAGAAAGAATGAGCATTCCGTGAAACAGGCCAAGCAGATGCTGTACGAGAGAAAGAACGTGGTCTTGAGTGAGGATCTTCACTCCTCGCGCTGGAGCTGTTGCATGTGTACAAGATCGGCATAAATCCCGTTGATGGCTAGCAGCTGGGCGTGGGTGCCCTTCTCGGCGACTCTACCGTCCTTGAGGCAGTAGATCATATCAGCTCTCGAGATCGTGCTGAGTCTATGGGCGATGGCGATGGTCGTTCTACCCGCCGCGGCCTTATCGAGAGCTTCTTGGACGATCTTTTCCGAGTCCGAGTCGAGCGCCGAAGTAGCTTCGTCGAGCAGCAGGATCTTGGGGTTGCGAATGAGTGCACGCGCGATGGCGATACGCTGCTTCTGTCCACCCGACAACTGCGTGCCCTTACCACCAACCTCTGTATCCCACTTGTCGGGTAGCGACTCGATGAACGCTAGAATGTTGGCAGAGGCCGCAGCAGCGCGCAGATCGTCCATACTGACCGTGTCGGCGTCTTCGAATGCGCCGAGGCGGATGTTGAACTCGATCGTTCCGTCGTACAGCGTGGGTTCCTGACTGACGAGCGACATGTGTTTGCGAATCTCGCGCAGGTTAAGATCGCTGATATCCTTCCCGTCAATCGTCACACTGCCCGAGAGAGTGTCGTAGAATCGCTGGATGAGCTGGATCGTAGTCGACTTGCCACAGCCCGATGCACCCACCAGCGCAACGTACGTGCCGGGCTTGACTTCGATATCCAGCCCGCGCAGCACACGCACCGTGGGGCGCGTGGGATACCTGAAATGCACATTGCTCAGCCTAATGTGACCCTGCACATCGGCCAGCACCTCGCCCTCGTCGCTCGTCACGTCGATCTCCGGCACCATATCCAGCAGCTTAATGCTATCCCACGCCGCAGTCTTGGCGTTGGAAATATCGGGCACAAACGAAAAGGCATTGGACGCCTGGATGGATCCAAACACCACCGCCGTAAGAATGGTAAAGTACTGGCCCGAAGTATACTCGCCGCGGATCAGAAGCTGGGAGCCATACCAGAATCCGAGGCCGATGATCCAGAATTGGAGCGCCTGCGATACGGCATAGAGGAAGTTGCCGTAGAACGCCGTGTTGCGCGAGATGCGCGAGGGCTCGTCGAGCTCCTTGCGGTAGATGTCGAGGCAGTCTTCCTCGCGCGTGAGCGATGCCACGATACGCATGGCGCCCGCTGCCTCGCACGCCTTGGCCGCACTTCCCTCATACGCCTTCTTAATGCGCGCATCCTTGAGCACCACAAGCTGCAGCCTCACAAAGCCCGCCGAGAGCGTAAGCGGGATACAGGCAATCACCACCAGCGAGAGCTTCCATCCGTTGGCAAGCGCAATGATCGCGCCCGTGACGAGGGTCGAGATGCTCTGAATGATCGTTCCAAGCGTCACGCCGACGAGGCCGTTGATCTTCTGCGAGTTGTCGGCGAGCGAGTTGCTGAGGCTTCCGGACGAGTGGGCGTCTTCGTCGTGGTAGGCCACATCCGCGCGCAGGTAGGCAAACAGGCTCATGCGCCGGATGCGCTCCATGAGCACCGAGCTCGCCTTCATGAGCGTGTACGTCTGGATCGAAATCGCCAGCGTGCACAGGATGGCAATCACAAAGAAGAACAGCGCCCACTTGTTGGCGTCGTGCAGCATGATGCTGCGTGCCGGCTCCGGACACGCGCCACCGCCAATGGGACTGCACAGCGAAAAGTTCTGCAGCGCATGACCAAACAGGATCGAAAAGCACGGATACGCCGCACCGGAGCAGATCGACGCAATCACGCCCGGCACGTACAGCGTCATGATGTGGTCGCGGTTGATCTTGGCCAGTCGGTAGAGCAGGTAAAAGATCGATGGGATCTTTTCGGTCTCCTTGTCCGCCTCGGCCTGGCGCTGCCGCTGCTGCAGGATGGCGCTGGCGACGCTGCCGCGCGTGACGCTCTTGTCGAGACCCGCCGGCATCTCGGCCTTGGCCTCATCGCGCAGCCTGGCCTTTTCACTGTCGGTGGTGGCGAGCGGTGCCGGTGCCGCCTTGGCCTCAGCCGAGACAGGCGCATCGTTGTCGTCCGAATCACTGTCTTCACCATCGAGCTTTTCGGTGGCGACCTTGGCGCGGATCTTCTGTGCATCGACGAGCTGTGCGTAGGCGCCGTTGAGCGCGAGCAGCTCGTCGTGCGTGCCGGTCTCGAGGATGACGCCCTTGCCCATGACGACGATCTTGTCGGCGTTCTTGATGGTGGAGAGGCGGTGGGCGATGGTGATGGTGGTGCGGTTCTGGCTCGCCTGCTCCAGCGCATCCTGCACCACCGCCTCGGACTGCGTGTCCAGCGCCGACGTGGCCTCGTCGAGCAGCAGGATGGTGGGGTTCTTGACGACGGCGCGCGCAATAGCAATGCGCTGCTTCTGACCACCCGAAAGCAGGAAGCCGCGCTCGCCAACCATGGTGCGATATCCGTCGGGGAGCTGCGAGATGAATCCGTGCGCGTTGGCCATCTTGGCGGCGTCGATGATGAGTTTCTCCTTTTCGTCGTCGGGCAGATGCTGCTGGGGCGTGTTGATGAGACCATGTGCGATGTTGGAGAAGATGTCGGTGGAGAACAGCGTGGGCTCCTGCGAGACGAGGCCGATCTGGGTGCGCAGCCACTTGAGGTTGAGGTCGCGCAGGTCGATGTCGTCGAGGAAGGCTGCGCCTGCATCGGGGTCGTAGAAGCGCTCGACGAGCGAGACGATCGTGGACTTGCCGGAGCCCGAGGCGCCGACGAGCGCGGTGACCTTGCCGGCGGGCACTTCGAGGTTGAAGCCGTCGAGCACAGGCACGTCCGGGCGCGCGGGGTAGGCAAAGTCGACGTCGCGGAAGGAGATGTGACCGGCGCAGTTTTCGGGACGCAGGCCGCTGGGGTCGGACGAGTCGATGGGCGGGACGCGGTCGATGGTCTCGAACACCTTGGCGCCGGCAGCAAAGGCGTACGAGAGCGCCTGCATGTTAGGAGCCATCATTGCCATACTGAAGGCACCGATCAGGATTGACAGGATAACGTTCATGACGGTGCCGGACTTGATGTGGCCCGAAGCCAGGAGCTTTGCGCCGAAGTAAAACGCTAATGCATAGCCCGAATATATGACGAAAAAGAAGACTCCCATGCCAATTCCTTGATACAGGGAGCGTTTGATGCCGAAGCGGGTAGCCTGACGGTTGGACTCGTCGTAGAGATCGACGAGATTGTGCTCGATGCCGAAAGCCTTTGCGGTGCGGAGGGTGGCGAGCGACTCTTCTGCGATGGAGGCGGCCTTGGAGACGCGGTCGAGCTCGGCCTGTTGGAGTTTAGCGGTAACAGCGTTCATGAGAGCACCGGCGATGATGATACAGGGGATCATGGAGCTGAGGGCGAGGGCGAGCTGCCAGGATTTAACATAGGCGACGATGAAGCCGGTGACAAAGGCGCTGATGAACATGACGGACATGGGAATCTTGTCGCTGATGCCTTCTTGGATGAGCTGGATGTCGGACTGGATGCGAGTGGTAATCTCGCCTGCGCCGACGACGTCAAAGTAGGCGATGTCCTGACGGAGGATGGCCTGGAGATAGTGTTCGCGGATGCGGCGGGTGACGACCTGGCCGGTGTAGATCCAAGCGGCCATGTAGATGTAGGTTGCAACAAGCATGGCGACGCCGATGTACACGAGGAAGAGGACGCCGTGCACGATCTCGCTGTTGAGGTGGTCGCGCGCTGCGGGGATGTCGCCGCCAAAGAGGAGAGCGTTGGAGTACTCGAGAAAGGCGGTGGTGAGGCTGCCGAATACGATGGTCATGAGCGGCTGTACGGCGCCTGCGGCTGCAGCGGCGATGAGACCGATAAAGTTGAAGAGGTGATCCCAGACGGTGGCGTAGCGATAGAGCTGCTTGAAGCCGACGCGGTCGACGGCTTCGTCGTCGCCTTTCTTCTTCTTGGAGCGCCTGTTTTTGGCCGAGTCGGACTGCTTCTCGTTGCTGTCGCGGGCTGGGCTGCTGGATCGGGACGAGTCGTCGGACGCAACGCGCTCCTTGTGCGAGTCAGGGCTGGAAGAGGCGCTGGTCGGTCTACGTGAAGTCGCATCGATGGGGATGTTGACATGGTCGGTTCGGGAGGAAGAGTCCGCATGTTGGTGGTCGTCGTGGTGCCCTGCGTGGTCGTTGTTGACTTGGTCGTCGTCAGAGTGCTCAGCATCGATAGCGTGGATGGGCTGTGGATCGCTAAGGATAGCATTTTGAGCATCCTTTGCGCCCGAGTCGAGGTGAGGCTCTAGGGTGGCGCCTGCCTCGCCTGGTTGGGTCGCTTCGAATTGTGCCTGGTTGGGCATGGCGACTGCTCCTGACTGCGCCGAGGCCATCGTGAAGACAGGCCGGCGGCGTAAGGGCTGAAGTGACGAATGGCGACGATGGACGTAGTCGGAAGAGAAGGCCGAGCCGACCGAGGGGCTGGCTGGCCGGTTGGCGGTGCAGAAGGCCGTGTTGGGCAGGTAAGCTGCGGTTCGGGCCTAGTTAGTCCGAGCGGAAAAAGAGCTGCGTGGAGACCCTTGTTTGGATCCAACCCACCTTTAGCTGCCTGACTGTGCGTTCGACTGTCGTTTTGCGCCTGTCCGCTTGTCTTGGCGCGCCAAAATGCGCCAAAATTGGCGGTTCAAAATAGGCAATTTCTGAATTGGTTAGCATTTGCCGCACGCGCGCAGCTTTTTCCCCCTCAACCCCTGCACCTGTCTGCCTGCCTGGCTTGCTCCTTCAATTCCGCGGAGCTGCCACTCACATCCCCCCGGCATCCACCTTCATCATCCTCACACACAGCGCACACACATGAATGGAGTGGAGATCATGAATACATAGAATCAACGTGCAAACAAACAAACAGCTACTAGAAAACAAACGCATCAAGCTTCAAGACCCTTGACGTGGTCGACGGTGCTCCTAATCTCGCCCACGCGCGCAGTCGTCGTGTCGAACCACTCGATGGCCAGGTTGGCCGACGCCTGCTTGGCCTCCTGCTTCTCCACCTCGGCGCGGCGCTGCGCAATGGCCACCCGGAAGCGCTCCTGCAGATCCCACGATGCCAGACGCAGCACCTTGCGCGTCTCGCGCCCCACGCGCGCAGAGTGCACCGCACCAAACGACGCCTCTTCGCCGCGCGGCTCGTCGCTACCCTTCGAGGACGACAGCGTAACCAGCGCATCGCTCTTTGCTCCGCCGCTGCTGCTGCTTCCGTTGCCGCGCACAAGGCTGCCGGAGATCAGGCCGCTCTTTATGTTGCGACCAATGTTGCGAGGCACGCTGTTGGGCAGGTCGTAGATGAAGTACACCACCAGGCCCGTCGAGACCACCGCCAGCACCGGCGCCGCCCATCGACGCGCCGTCGGGTTGCCCACCAGATCCGACACGCGCACAAACGCATCGATGGCCGTCTTGGCGCCCAGCGCCTTGCTCCCCATCAGCGTCAGCGCTCCCAGTCCCAGCGACACGGGCGACACCAGGCTCATCTCGTCGTCGCTGCCGTTGCTAGCGTCCTTGCTGCGCTTGTCGTGCGTAAGCTTGCCACCCGTCACGACGACAAAGTGGTGGTAGACGTCGAAAAAGTCGCTCGGCTGCACCGCCACCACCTCGGCACCCAGTCCGAGCCCCACCAGGCCAGGCATGGCACGGCGCTTGGCAAACATGGCGTCCGGGTTGAAGATGCGCGTGCGCGTCTCCGCCTCGTCCTGCGGCAGATGCGCCAGGCCGAGCTTCTGCACGCGGTCCACCGCCTGCGCCGCCGTACCGCGCGCCGTGTCCTCCACCGAGCGCAGCGCCAGCTCGAGCGACGATGTGAGTGCATGGCGCACCTCCTGCGCATACTCCCACACGTTGAACAGACCCGGATACGCGGGCAGCGTCACCGCCTCCACCGCCGGCTTGCCGTTGCCGATGAGGTCGATGGCCGAGGTGAGCTTGCGCTGCGCCTCCTGCATGACCGCCGTCACCGCCTCGTCCTCCTCGCTCTCCACCACGCTCTCCAGCTTGTGCTGCGACGCCTGGCACCGCGCCAGCTCCGGACGCGCCACCTCGAGCGCCTTGATCGCCTCGGCCAGCTCGATCTGCGCCACCTGCGTGTTGATCTTGGCGAGGAAGGCAATGTCCGACAGCAGACGCAACATATAAGTCTTGGACGGCAGCAGCTTCGACTTGGCGCGCTTCAGCAGCACAAAGTCGCGTAGCGCCGCCTCCAGACGCGCAAACGCCTGCAGGCTCTGCGTGCTGCGTGTCTCGGTGCTCAGCGCACCGCCCTGCACCTTGAGCCCGAGCTCCTCGGACGGCGTGTCGGGCGCCGCACCAGCCTCGGCATCGTCTGCATCGGCGCCAAACACGGCTTGCGAGTCGACAAAGTGGACCAGGTTGGCGGCATCGTCGTAGGTGCGTGGGCTGAGCTGGCGGATCTGGTCGAGCACGAGCTTGCGGCACTTGTCCTTGTTCTTGATGGATTCAAACTTGTTCACCACGATGAACACGAACGCCTTGTCGTGCGACGCGTTCCACAGGAACTCCTTGGCCGAGAGCGTAAAGTGGTTCTCTGCGCTCACCACAAACACCACCACGTCGATCTCCTCCTGGCGCGCAAACAGCGCGGTGGTCTTGAGGCTGTCGCGGTTGAGACCGGGCGCGTCGATAAGCGCAATGTCGACGATGCCGTTCTTGAGCAGCGAATCCTGGGTGGCACGCGTGTCGCGCGCGTAGCACTTGAGGATGGGCGCGTCTTCAGGCGACACCTCCTCGGCCTCGGCCACAATCTGCTCGATGTCCTCGAGCGTGTGGCGTGTGAAGGTGGAGTCGTCGCGCGCCGAGTACTTGACGCCGTGCTTGAGCATGTGCACCTCCTCGACGTCGTTGTTAACTTCGGAGGCGTCGAGCACCTCGCAGAAGACGGTGGTGCACGGCTGCTGGTCAATGGGCATGAGAGGACGACGCAGCAAGGCGTTGACAAAGGTCGACTTGCCTGCGTTGAGATCGCCGGTGACGAGCACCTTGGACTGGGTGTCGGTGAGACGCTGCTTGAGGTTCTCAAGATGACGCTCCGACTTTTCCATGCGTCCGTCAAGCAGCTGCGCCACGGAAGAGCGCTCGAGCGAACGGACAAGCGCATGGGGATCGGCAGCTACGGAGCCGACGCGGAGGTCGAGCTTGAGCACCGACATGTCTGTGGACTCGTCCGAGTCTTGGTCGTCGTCGTTGTGAGCAGCGGTGGCGTGGCGTGCGGGTGTGTTGGGCAGGCTGGCGTGTGCTGCGGGCTGAGTGGTGTAGGCGCGCATCAACGCGGGAGGCGGGCGACGCGGTGTAGAGTCTGTGGAAGAGGAGCTGGAAGACGGATGTGCGTCTGCCTCCTCGAGGCTGTGAGAGAGTGCATTGGACTGGGTGCGCCTGTGCTGGCCGAGCTGCGGACGCGACGGTCCAGGCTTTTGGGCGTTGTCATCGTCGGCAGTGGCGTAGTGGATGAGACGCTTGTTTTTGTTGAAGTCGCGGAGGTCTGCGAGGAGGTGGCTGGTGTTGTCGATGGCGCCGAGCAGCGTGTCGCGCGACTGCTCGAACTCGGACTGGTGCTGCGCAAAGGTCTGCTGCGCGTCGGAGTTGGCGCGGGCCTCGTCAATCTGGCGCTGCTTGGCGTGGAAGAGGTCGCCGCCATTCAAGGAGGCAGAGACGGTGGGCGACGCAGCCACGACGTCGGCGGTGTGAGAGCGCACTGGCTTCTTGACGGGTGTAGCGTACATCTGTGCTGCGTTGTTGTCGGACATGACGAAGAGTATGCTCTGGGCGAGAAAAGAGTGTAGATCAGAGGTCGGAGCGCATTGCACGACCAACTTTGCCAAAGGAGAGTTGGGAGGTTGCTGTATGAGATGTGGTAGCGAGGTGAGGACGATGACGAGCGAGCCGATGACGACGGCAAAGGATTTCAGTTGCAATCGCACACCCAGAGAGGCGCGAGTTGGGGCCCTCGCTGACAGAGCCTACAGCTCAGCGCGCAATTTCGAGCTCACTCTCTCAACCCGGTCCATCCGATGCGCGCGTGGCGGCGGCTCAGCAAAAACTTTGGATCGGCTGACCAGCTGACCAGCGACCCGAGAATGCAACTCGGCCGGAACGCCGTCGCACTTCGCGTATGCTTTGCTAAACACTACGAAAAAACATCTACAAAAGCTTGGCCGAGCCCCCAAAAAAGGACGCGGAAGTTGCATAAATGTACGACGAGCCGGCGTAACACTTGCTTCCAAAATTCCACTCTTCCGACACTCCTCCATTCTTGCAAAGAACGACAAGCCTCATCCACGATTGAGGACAGCAAGCAGAGTAGGGTCTAATGGTCATGATGGCTGGAATTGAAGTTGTTGTCCGATCGGCAAGGTTGTGCATCTTAGACCAGGTCAAAGAACTTCATGTCGATCTTGTTGGTGAGATCGCGGGCCTGGCCCATGAGCGCCTGGAAGTCCTCGCCGGCGCGGTGCTGGGTGGTGGCGACGTCGCTGCCCTGGTTGTCGTATTGCTCTGTCGTTGTTTAAGGGCAGTGTCAGTGGAGATGTGGCGTTTCGGCTTGTGCAAGGGTGCGGACTCACCAAAGACGACGATGGTGTTGGGGTCGTCGCGGCTGCGGCCGGGGATGTAGTTGAGGCAGTGGGGCTCCTCGTCCGAGTTGGCGCGGGCGGCGACCTTGTTGAGCATGGCGACGATCTTGTCGGCCTCGGCGGCGCCCTTGGCCTCGATGCTGGCGTCACAAAGCGAATTGGACGCAAGAGGGTGAGCGACGTTGCCATGGCGAATGAGCTTTTTGAATGACTGCGCGATACTTACGTGACCCACATGGAGAACTTTCCGGTAGGAGCAGACATTGTGAGCGATGATTGATGGATTGGAGGTGTTGTGTGATGTCAGATGGAAGAGAAGAAGAAAGGTCGAGTCTTTTCAATGACGGCTTACCTCCGGGCCGTCCAATGAAGTGAGGGCGGGGATAGGCAGGTTTTGGTAGCCGGCGGTGGGTTGGACCTGCCAAGTTTTGGTTAACCGAACCCGGGCCGTCATGCACAAGCCAGCCGGTGCATCAAAAAACCTCACTTTGCAAGCCTGATACGGTCTAACATAGTAAAAATCGAGCTGCACAGCGACGCAACCACTTTTGTATATGGATGCGGTGAATGCGCCGCCGCCGCTCGGATACCCGTCCAATCGCATCCGAGACATTGCCATCATCATTATGGCTCTTCATTGTAGGATATGAGCAGCTGGCGTCCGGTCGAAGTGCTCCGGGTTGGGTCTGCCCAGTGCAAAGACGGTGCGATACGCTGCCATGGCTCATTGGCAAGACCTGGAGGTGGTGGTCAGCGTGGGGGATGAGTTGACTGTGGGGAAGAAGCGCTGCTGCACCGAGTCACAAGCGATTGACGGCCAACCAGTCAAGTTCGAATTGGAGAGAGACAGCAAATTCGAGCGAAATTTGCCGGGAGTTGATGGAAAGGCATTCGGACAGTGGTGACGCCGGAGCTGCAGCTCGAAATGCAGGTGGATTTTCGCAGTCGGAGGATTAGAATTGCGTTTCGCATGCAGCCGTCAAACGACACAAACCCGCCCTATCTTCTCCCTGCCACCTATCGCTCATACCCTCTCACTCCCACCACCACCAACAACACAACGCACAGCAGCAACATGCTCGCACAACGATCCGCACCACCGCGATGGGCGCTCATCGCCTTGGCCACGCTCGTGCTCCTCGCCACCTCCACCCTCGCCGCCCCTTCCTCAACAGAAAACTCGACCTCCCCCATACCACCCGCAAAACACCCGCACCACCACCACAAGCACCAACAAAAACAGGTCCGAGATGAATGGTCCTCCATCATGGGCTGGTACGTTGGCCTTTTTCTCCTTCCCTTTTGCGTCTGCGCATGTGGGCTGCTTGCTGACTCTGCCTCTTGTCTCTTCCTCTTGCGCACCCGACAGGGTCTCGTAAGTACTAACCAGATCGTCGTCGGCTACCCACGCCGGAGCACGCACGCACGCACGCACGCACGCAACAATGTCAGCTAAGTCAAATCTCGCCTGGTCCTCCTTCTCTCTGCTCTTCCGCGCAACAGCATCGCATGCTGGGTAATTGTCTATTCGCCGTACGTGTCTCTGGTTCTTTCATCCTCCCTAATCTCGCCCTGCTTGCCCCCTCTCACACCACCTCTCAGGTTTTGCCCTCTTTCAGTCAAATGCACCAAAACTACGTCTCCAAGTCCGCAGAGGGCCTCTCCATCACCTTTGTCGTCATCTGGCTCGCAGGTGATGCGCTCAACGCCGCAGGAGCCTGGTTCCAGGGTCTGCTTTGGACCATGGTAAGTCGACATCCCGTACGGACCTACAGGCCTTGTTTCGCTACACGCAGTACTGACTTGCTTGTTTGCCTTGGGCTCCGCGCAGATCATCCTCGCTCTGTACTACTGCGCATGCGACTGCGTGCTCATCTTCCAGTACTGGTACTACTCCAAGTACTACCACCGCGGCGTCAAGATCTCGACCATCTCGGCGTCGCTCGAGGCCAACGAGCGCACGCCGCTCATCGGCGACGGCAGCGTCATCGAGGACGATCTTTCCGCCAAGGACGATTCGGACGACGACTCGTCCCTCCGCACCCAGATCATCATGTACACGCTTGCGGCGCTCCTGGTCGTTGCCACGGGCGTCGCCGCATGGTGGGTGGCCGAGCACTCGTACGGCTCTGACGAAGATTTGCCACCCGCCGCGCCCGAACCCGTCGGCTGGCGATGGGATGCACAGGTGGCCGGGTGGCTTTCGGCGATTCTGTACCTCTCGTCGCGCGTGCCGCAGATCCTCAAGAACCGCACTACGAAGTGCGAGGGCCTCTCGCTCGCGCTCTTCGTCTTTGCCGTCGCAGGCAATCTGACGTACGTCGCCAGCATCTTGCTCAAGAGCACCAAACACGACTACCTCGTAGAGAGCTTCTCCTGGCTCGTCGGCAGCCTCGGCACCGTCTTTTTGGACTTTATCGTGCTCGGCCAGTTCATCCACTACCGCAGGGCCAGGCGCGAGATCCACAGGCTTCGAAGGTCCAGTATCGCCCATCACGAGCGCGAGCGTCCCCGCATCAACCCCTCACCCTCGGCCTGATTCTTCCAACCCAGCCAACCAGCATTTTTATGTCCTCATAGATTCGGCATGAATCACACCAGCACAATATCGCATTTGATAGGATCGTTGCAAGCGAGAGTGAGGTTGCTAGCGGTTGCGTGTGCCTCCGAATCCAGTGCTTTGATGCCAGTCGTGCGCATCGGAACGCGATTCCCAGCCTCGCCGATTCGTCGAAGGTCCTGCCACAGGCGAGCCGAATCCGTAAGGTCCTTCATCGAAATACGTCGGCTGGGCGTGTGCAGTGGGACGTCGTCGCGATGCTGCAGTGGCCGCAGCCAGCCCGCCGAGTCCCAGTCCCGTCCAGAATCCAGGTCGCCACGACGACGATGCCGAGTCGGGCTCCGCTTTGGGCGTGGGCGTGTACGGTGGTGGAGGCCCAGTGTTGGGAAAGAATCCTCCCGGCCACCACCCTCCACCACCACCACCGCCTCCACCGCCGCCGCCACTTCTTCCGCCCGTGTATTCACCTGGTGTATGCGGTCGTCTTCTGACTGATTGCCAGAATCCATACGCGATCGTTGCAAGGATACCCCAAAATACCAATTTGAACAGCACATCCACCATCGAGCTCGCCGCTTTCGGGCGGTACGTTCTCCACGGATCGTCCGGGCCGGTCTTTGACGGCAGCAGAGTGTACGTGAGCGCACAGCTGTCCTTGAGCACGTACGGGTCATCGGCATAGTCGTATCCCTCACAGCTGACTTCCACCCGCCCCAGGCGGAGGGTGGTGGGCAGGTCCGCAGCGCACTTCCACTGCCCATCGCCCATCGACTGGCACTGCACCACGTCCGGCTGATAGCGCGAACACGCCGACCCCACACATGTCAGCTGCGGCAGTGGCTCCGTGCGCCGATACGCCGTTCGCTCCCCGGAGTAGAACGTGAGGGTCCGAATGGATGACATGGCGATTCGACGCCCCGCACCGTAGTACGGCAGATTCGGATGATATGCCCATGCCGACCCGAGGAGCGACAGTAGCGCCACGACCGCAAATGCCGCTGCGGTAGCGCTTGTTTTTGTAAGTGGCGCCCTCATCAGAGTAGCTGCTTGATAGGAGATGGTTTGATGGTCGCAGCACAGAGGGAAGGGTGCCTCGGCGGAGCTGAGCCCCGGCTGGTGGCGCTAAGGTGGTACGAAGCAGAGCAAGTTTGCAAGGTGACGTGGAATGCCGCCGCCATGCCTCCACTTGGCCCACACTTTCCGCCACAGCATCGCACGCATTTTATTCATTTTTATTTTCATTTATTCGATATAATTTTGCACTTGTCCGCAGCTTAAGCTCCTCGCAGACCCTGACAGGAGTCGGTCGTCACGACTCGCTACAGATGCGGGCTGGAAGCCTGCTCCCTTCTAAGCACGAACGTGGGCTTCCTCTCTCCTAGCACATCCCTCACGGCATCGGCGAGCCAGTCCCTCGTCTGAGCCGGGTCGAGGACAGTGTCGATCTCGGCCATGCTCGCCACATTTGTCGCACTGCCGCCCGCATAGAGCTTGGTCACGGCTGCGTCGGCGACGCGCTTGCGCTCGGCATCGTCGGCGATGGCCGCAAGCTGCTTCTTCATGCTCAGCTGCACGGCACCCTCGAGCGACATGGGCCCCAGGCTAGCAGCCGGCCACGCGGCGCAGACAGCATTGCTGAGCGTGCTGCCTCCGAGCATCGCCTGTGCTCCGAGCCCGAATGCGCGACGTAGGATGACGCCAACAAAGCGGCCGCCGGACTGGGTGAATTCGGCCGCGGCGGTGAACCAGTCGCCAAACACGCGGAAGCTGCCGCCGCCACGCGCGGTGCGCTCGAACTCGGGCCCCACCATGAAGCCGGGCGTGTCGCACAGGCTGATGAGGTGCGCGCAGCGCGTGCGTGCCAGCAGCCGCAGCAGACGCGTCGCCTTGAGAGCCGCCTCGATGTCGATCGCGCCACCCAGCGCCGACATGGGGTCGTTGGCAAGGATCGCTACGGCGCGTCCTTTGAGTCGCGCAAAGCCCGTGATGATGCCCGTACCCCAGTGCGCGCCCAGCTCCACCCACGAGCCGTCGTCGACGAGCAGCGAGATGACGCGCCGCATGTCGAACGCGCGCCGGCGCTCTTGCACCGACGGCAGACTCGTGCGCAGTTGCAGCACGTCGCCCGAGTAGCGCCATGCGCGCTCGGCCAGCTGGTGGTGCGTCCACATACCCACGAGCCTGCGTGTGAGCCCAGCGGCTTCGTCCTCGTCCGCCACCACCACGTCCACTCCGCCCGTCATAGCGTGGATCGCAGTGGGCCCGATCTCGTCCGACTCGAACACGCCCAGTCCGCCCGCCTCGATCATCGCGCTGCCGCCCATGCCGATCGACGTTTTGCCGACGCCCTTGGTGTCGACGCCCTGCGCGGCGGCCCGGGCTGCATCGCCGCCGCGCGTCGCCACCACCACATCGCACGTGCCCAGCAGCGCCGCATTGCCTGCAAACACGTAGCCGTTGGCGACGCCGACGATGGGGATGCCCTTGGCGCGCACCTGGCCCATGAGCGCAAACGAGGGCGTGTGCAGCCCCGATCCGGACGGATAGTCGGTATCGCCCGGCCTGCCACCGCCGCCCTCGGCGTACAGCACCAGGGGCACCGGGTTCGACAGCACGGCGAGCAGCAGACGGTCGAGCTTGAGGTGGTGCATGTAGCCCTGTGTGCCGGCGAGCACCAGGTAGTCGCCCAGCAGAACGCCCACCGTGTGGCCATGAATGCGTCCGAAGCCCGTCACAATGCCATCGCCCGTCGTCTTGGCCATGAGTTCCGCGACGGTGTAGCGCTTGCGTTGTGCGGCGAGTGCAAGGTCGCCGTACTCAACGAGCGAGTCGGCGTCCAGGAGCAGGCTGATGTTCTCGCGCACCGTGCGGTAGCCCCGCGCGTGCCGTTTGGCCACCGCCGCCTCGCGTCCCGAATCCGCAATCGCACGACGTCGCTCTTGCAGCTCCACCAGCTCGGGTCGCAGCACGTTGGGGTCCTCGCTCACTTCTTCGGCGATGGCTGAAACAGCGTCGCCGGAAGCACCGCGTGTGGATCCCGCAGCAAGGTCAACGACCAGCAGCAGGTCGGAGGCACTCACCACGCTGCCTTGCTGCACGGCGATTTGCTGCACGCACCCGCCCGCAACCGACGCATCCGCACGCACCACATGCTCCATCTTCATCGCCTCGATCACCATCACCTCCTGCCCCGCCACCAGCGTGTCGCCCTGCGCCACCGACAGCTTCACCACCAGCCCGCCCAGATGCGACCGAACCGCCCCCTGGCCCTCGCCCAGCTGCACGTCGTCCTTGGCCGTGCTCTCTCCTGCCTGCGTTGCGCTGGGTGCACGACTCGGGGCTGAAGTGAAGAGCGCCTCGAACTCGTCGGCGTGCTGTCTGAGCGCGGCAAAGTCGGTCTGTACGGTGTGGATGTGGTGCTGTGCGTTGCGCACCGGTTCGTGCGTCAGCAGCGCGAGCAGGAAGGCGGCATTGGTGCGCACGCCGTGGATCGTCGTGCCCTCGAGCGCGCGGCGTGCAGCACCCAGTGCAGAGGTGTAGTTCGGCGCGGTGACGATGATCTTTGCGAGCAGACTGTCGAACAGCGGATGCACGGCGTACATCCCATGCTTGGGGTGAGGGGGATGGGCTGCGCTCTCGATGCGCACGTGTCCACCCGTGGGCCAGATGAGCGTGTCGATGCTACCCGTCTCGGGGCGCACCTCGTCGGTCTCGCCGCGGAACGACTCTGCATTCACGCGGAGCTGGATTGCGACCTTGGAGGGGAACGCCACTGCCTGTGTTGAGAGCCCAAGCTGGTTCAATGTGCGACCAAGACCGACTAGGAGTTGCAGCGCAACTAGATCGTGGCCCGTGACGTTTTCGGTGATAGTGTGCTCGACCTGAATGCGCGGGTTGGCCTCCATAAAGTAGAAGCTCGCAGTTGGCTCGTCGACCAGAACTTCGACCGTTGCCAGGCTGCGCAGCTTTGCGGCACGGGCGAGGTCAAGTGCGGCATTGATGATTCGCTTGCGCAGTGCAGCGTCGAGCCGAGGCGCGGGGGCGATCTCGACGAGTTTCTGATTGCGCCGTTGCAGCGAGCATTCGCGGTCCCAAAAGTGGCACACCTGACCCGTGCCGTCGCCGAGCACTTGCACCTCGACATGGCGTGCATTCATCAGGAACCGCTCTGCATACACTGTTCCGTCGCCGAACGATGCGGCTGCCTCGCGCGTGCACGACGCGTACGCATCCGCCACCGCCTTCTTCGTCTCGGCCACATCCGGTCCAATCGGCACGATGCGGATCCCGCGTCCACCACCGCCATTCGCCGCCTTGAGGATGATCTTTCCACCCGGCGCGATCGAGCCTGCAAACGCGAGAATGTCGTCTAGCGCCGAAGTGCTGTGTGCACGTGTGCCCTGCAGGATGGGCACTTTGAGCCGCTGCGCCAGCTCCCGCGCCGAGACCTTATTGCCCAGCAGCTGGAGCTGGTCGTGAGTGGGACCGAGAAATACGATGCCGTTGTCGTGGCAGAGCTTCGAAAAGTGGGCGTCTTCCGACAGGAAGCCGTAGCCAGGAGCAATGCCCCAGCATCCGTGCTGTTTCGCCGCAGCGACGAGCGCCTGAGCATCGAGATAGGGTTTGGGTCCTTCGCCGTTGAGCTGGTGGGATGCATCGGCAAGCGCAACGTGCAACGCATTGGCCTCTGAGCGCGTGTACACCGCCACGGTTTCGATGCGTGGAGTCGCGGCGTCGAGCGGGAAGAGCTGGTAGGTGCGGATGAGGCGGCAAGCGATCTCGCCGCGATTGGCGATCAAGATGCGCTTCGACATGGTGAGCCCTCGATCACGTGTGTGTGCATGCGACGTGGACGCAAGCGTGTTCGTCGACGTATGGTAGTAGTCGAGAGCGAGGGATAGAGGTTGGTTGTGGGGAGGTCAGTGCGGGGTTGGTCGAATGCGGGGTTCGTTGGCATAATTCCACATAGCCGGTGCAGCCGGAATGTCCAAAAGTCGGCTGTGGATTGCCGCTTTCAGGCCGAGCTAGCCGGTCTTTCGGCGTCGGTATCTTTTTTGGCACCACCACGTGTCTGCTCAACAGCACGACTCTCACACGATTTCCCCAGCCACTCCGTCACAGCATGTCAGGTAGCGAACAACACGATTGACTAAAGGTAAAGCTAAACGGGAAATCAGAAAGAAATCGAATGTATGAATCGTCGTTGAAATGGAGGCCTACTTGGCAGCAGCCGCCCGCCTGGGGCGGCCTGACCTCGTCGTAGCCGCCTCATCGTCGGTCTTGGGCTTGGCCTTGCTTCTGCTCGATGCCGTGGTCGCGGCAGCAGATTTGGCAGCTCGAGGCTTGGACGCAGCGGCACGCGTGCGCGTCTTGGGTGCCGGGGCTGCTTCTTGCTCGGACCCTTCGTTGTTCTCGGCCGACGATTCCGAGGAGTCACTCTCCTCTACGGTCGCAGCGGCTTTGGCGCGGGTAGTCCTGGTGGCTGTGGTGCGCGTGCGTGTGCTGCGTGCGGCGGGCTTGGTCGGCGAGCTGGCTACCTTTTTGGTTGTGGCACGCTTACCCCGGGCGGTGGTGGGTGCAGCCTCGTCGTCGCTGGCCTCGTCATCTCCGTACGCCGCGCTGCTCGACGGATGAGCCGCCTCGCTCGCCTTGGCTGCGCGGCTGCGGCTCGCGCGGACTGGCTTGGCGATCGTCGATGCCGCAGTGCGCGTAGCTCGCGCCCTAGTTGCGCGCTTCGGCGCCTCCATGACCTCCTCTTCCTCCTGCTCATCCTGCTCGTCCTCGCGATCGTCTCCATCTGCCGCCTTTGCATCCTCTTCAGCCTCGCTGCTCTTCGCGGCTGAGACCTTGGTACGACGCGTCCTCTTTTCGGGCGAGGCGGCGGGCACTTCCAACACCTCTGCAATCGCCTGGCTCGCTGCAGCCTTGGCCTTCCTCGTGCCCGTGCGACGCTTCGCCTTAGATGGCGACTCGCTCGCGTCCTTCTCGGACTCAACAACCTCCTCCGGCTGGCCGAATACATCAGCCGCCGTTGCGGCGACTTCTGCGGCCGACTCAGCCTCTGCCTGCGGCGCCGCGCGCTTGACGGGAGACGAGCGTGTGGCGCGCTTGGTGGGCGAGACTGAAAGAGCGCGTGGCTTGGTGGGAGACACGGATGCTGCGCGGCGCGAAGCTCGCGCCTTGCTGGCCGAGGGCTCCAGCGGGGCTGGTACCTCCTGCTCCTCGGCGGCCGCCTCGGTCTCCTCCTCGTGAGTCGGCTCGGGCGAAGCGGCTGCAGCCTCTTCCTCGATCTGCGCATCAACGACGGGAGCTGCAACGATAGGGGCTGACTCTGGCTCGATAGCGACATCAGCTGTTGACTCGTCGAGCTCAGCCTCTGCCTGGACCGCTTGGAAATCGGCGTCTGCCTCGACCGCCTCCGACTCGGACAATGCCTGCGCGATAGCCTC
Source organism: Moesziomyces sp. F16C1 (assembly GCA_003004725.1). Classification (NCBI taxonomy): domain Eukaryota; kingdom Fungi; phylum Basidiomycota; class Ustilaginomycetes; order Ustilaginales; family Ustilaginaceae; genus Moesziomyces; species Moesziomyces sp. F16C1. The sequence goes on from NXFS01000017.1 coordinate 71,821, forward strand.
GTTCTGGGCGTCCATGGCGGCAGCGTCGAACATGGTGACGTGCAGCTCTGCCTCGAAGGCGGGCTGCATCTCGGCGACGGGCGTCGGCAGCGGAGTCACGGCAGGCGTAGCCAGCTCAGGCATCGACGGCAATGCCCTCGGGGTTGTCGGCGTGGCGAGGGGAGTCGGAGGAGCCGCGATGGTCGCGAAAGGCACCAGCACTTCGGCCGCCTCGCTGCGTCGTACACTGCGGCGCGGCTTGGACGGGCTTGCTGCGAGCGCGGCCTTGGTAGGCGAGCGCTTGGACGGCGAGAGGATCGCGCTGATCTCTGGATTGGCGGCACGCATTCGCTCGCCGAGCACGCCGTACTGCGGCGCCTTTTCGGGACTGGGCTGCAGCATCGAGGCAAGGCCGTCCATGTTGGGAGTACCTGGTGCAGCGGCTGCAGCAGAGAAGAGGTGGCGCATCGAGTTGAGTGCCGCCGGAGTCCGCGGGACGGCAGGCAGCGATGCGGCGCTCTCCGCCACAGGGCGTTCGGGGCTCGACTGGTTTCTCGAGCTGATCTGCACCACTTCCTCCTGTGTCAGCTCCTCCTCTTCATCGTCCTGCTCGTCGTCAGTGAGCTCCTCTTGCTCCGCAGTGAACATGTCGTTGAGCGCTTCTGCGATCTTGTCCGATTCGGCTTCGGCAGCGCCGTCGTGCACGAGGTCAAAGCCCATCGACAGCTCGGTGGCCGGCAAGCCGACGTCCGAGACGCGCACCACCTTCCTGCTCTTCGACGGTGAAGAGCTGCTGGCAATGACGGCAGTGTCGCGCGTCTTTTCGTGCACGATGCGCTCGCCTGCACCGCTGATCTGCAGACGCACGAGCGCCGCGCGCGCCGAGGGCTTGGCACCGCTTGCGCCCGCCGGCGGCATCGAAATGCGGCGCGAGTGTGTCTTGGACGCAGGTTGTGGCGTGGCGAATTGCGGCAGCGCCGAGGTTTTCACTGGGCTGAAGTTGTACACGGGTGGCTTCTGCGGCGAGAGCGAGCTGACCGAGAGGCTCTGGTCCACTTCGTCCTCGTCCTCGTCCGAGTCTCGCCATGCCTGTGCGGGCGTTTCCTCGACAAGCGCGGGATCGAGCAGCGATTCAAAGTCGTCTTCGTTCGCTTCGGTAGCGGAGACGTCCTCCAAAGAGGCGGATGCAGTGAGACCTTCGGGCTGCTGCAGGTCGACCACGCCGGACAGACTCGAGGGCATCGACATGGACTTGGACAGGCCCGAAGCGCCGGGGCCGGCGGGGGATGGCGGCGGGGGAGGGAGGAAGAGGCGGTCGGAATATGCCTCGCTGGAGCGCAGAAGTGTCTGGGTGCGCAGAGACACCCTGCGCTTAGTGGAGAGACTGAGGCGCGGGCGTCGAGGCAGCGGTGTGAGGCCCACAAAGTGCTGCTTCTTGACGGGTGAGGGCGTCTTGCTGATGCCGAGCCTCATGTGCTTGAACGCAACTCGGCGAGCACTGGGGCTCGATGCGACCACCGTTGCTGGCTCCTCTTCCGGCTCGACGTCTGATGCATCCGAGAAGTGTTCAGCTGCCTCCTCGCTCTGTGGCTCCTGTGACGACTCGACGAGCTTGACGGCCTCGACGGGCTCGCTGGACTCGGTGCGCTCCTCAGCGTAGAAGCCGAGGCTCATGCCCTTGAAGGGACCGGCTCGTCCAAAGAAGCTGCTACGGCGCTTTGCGCGCTTCGGGCTGCCGCTCTTGCTCGGCGATCCAGCAGGCGTGTTGTCGATGCTCGCACCAGGCGGCGGGATGTTTTCTGCATCCTCAGCAGCGTCGATCGAGCTCATCGACAAGTCTTCAGTGGCGTTGTCAGCCTCTAGCTCGGCTTGAGTCTCTGTGACTGCGGCCTCGACCTCCTGCTCTAGCTCCTCGACGATGACAATGTCTTCCTCCGACTCGTCGTGCTGGGAGTCTGCCTCTTCGGGATGCTCTTCGACATGCTCGCTGTCGCTGCGGAAGCTGCCGTCTTGCTCCTCGGACATGGCTTCGAGCGGTGGCATCATCCTCATCTGCTTGACGGGGCTGAGCCTGCCGGAGTACGAGTTGGCGTAGAGACTGAAGCTGACCTGCTTGGGTGGAGCGGTCTTGGGCTCGGCGGCTGTGGTGCGGCTCTTGAGCGGAGTGGCGAACAAGCCGGTGGATGATGTGGACGAAGTGAGGCTCTGACGGCCCGACTTTCTAGCCTTGGAGGGGCTGACGTTGGCGGACAGCATGAAGCGCTGGAGGCCGTTGGCTCTGCGTTCCTCCCTGTCGGTATCGTCTGCGTTACGAGACTTTGTGGGCGATGCTGCCTTGCGAGAAGCGCGAGCCGGAGTGTCGATCTGAGCCGCATTGACCAGGCTCATCCTGACGCGCCTTCGCGGGCCGGCTGGAGTGTGAGATGCTGCCGCCGATGGCTTGGCTCCCTTGACCGGCGAGGCGAACGGATCGGCCGACTGCTTGGCTGCCTCCAGATCGGTGGTGTCGTTAAGCTTGAAGAGGAACGAGCGCTTGGCAATGACGATCGAATCGCCCGAGTTGAGCTGGTACTTGCCTTGACCGCGGGGAGCGGGGAGCGCCTGGACGCCGTTGAGGAGCACACCGTTTGCTCCGAGCACCTGAAGGAAAGCGGTGTTTCCGTTCGGTGCGGCCTGGATCTCGATCTCGATAGTGCAATGAATCCTGCTGACGTCGCTTGCGAGGAAGCGGACGTCGTTCTCGATGGATCGCCCGAGGGTGGTTTTGGGGTTCTGGATGGGGAAGCTCTCTTTCTGCCGGCCCTTCTTGTCGAGAAGAACGAGGAAGGCAAGGACTGGATCCGGCTGCACGTCGCTGTGAGCCGCTGCCGAGGACTGCTTGGTGGCCGAGTGGACCGCACTGGATGTAGGTGGCTCGAATGTATCCTTGACGGGTGAGGATGGGCGAGATGAAGAGAAGAAGTTGGTGAAGCTGTTTGACCTGCGCAGAGGCACAAAGGTATTTGGCTTGTTGGATGGCGACAGGACTCCAGCGGGAACGCCAGTGGCGCCCATCATGTCTGTTTGAGAAGAGCTGGGGCTCATGCCGAACGACCTGCGGAGCGTGTTGAGCATGGTGAGCGGCTGAGCTGGAGATGCACAATGATGCGATGAAGGGAGGGCGGGAGCTAGCCGTGGTTTTGAGCGGCGAGCTTCAGTAGACCATGCGTACGCAAGCGTCGGTCGAGTCTTTGGTGATGATGCAGCGCCGTGTAGATGCCGCGGGTATGTGTGAAGTCGAGATGAAGTTGAGGTGTGAGTGTCGAGAGGCAAGTTGGAGCTGGTGTGCGGATCCGACTTGATCTCTGCCCCGGGACTTGAACTTTGGAGAGTGACTGTCAGGGGAGCAAGAGGAGGAGAGACAGCCCGATGCTCGCCCTGAAAGCGGCCTCTCTCCGACTTCCGCCCTGCAGCCGCCCTCTGCGCCGTGTGGAGCGAAATCGCTCTCCCGAAATGCGGAAGTGAATGCTGAGTGAAGCGGGCCCGCTGCCACTGCAAACAAACAGCCGTCCACTGCCTTGACCGCGCGTGGACCCTGACCGCACTGCGCGAGGCCATCACGTGATGTACGATTTTTTTTCTTCACTCTAACATTTTGAAAATCCGATGTCGTGTGTTGAAGCCTCGTCCTCCACACCGGGCGGCAGCGGTGGCTCACCGCATGGACCACATCCGCACCTGCCAACCGGGGAAAAAAGGGTCAAAGGCGAGGCCGAGAAGCATTTCTTGCTGCTCTTTGTCCATCATCCCCCCCTGTCTCTACATCTCGCTTCAGCGCGCTCGCCCACCATTCTCGCCTTCGCTCCCACCCGCGCACTCTTCAAGATGGCCGCCAAGACCGACGCCAACTGCATCTTTTGCAAGATCATCGCCGGCCAGATTCCGTCGCTCAAGCTGTACGACTCGGACAAGACCTACGCCTTTCTCGGTGAGTTGCACCCATCTCTGCTGCCGTTGCTTCAATTAGCTGACATTCCCTTGGAGTTTCGGACAGACATTGGACCCATCTCGGAGGGCCATGCGCTTGTGATCCCCAAGTACCACGGCGCCAAGCTGCACGATGTGCCGGATGAGCACCTGACCGAGCTGCTTCCTGTGGCCAAGAAGATCGCCATTGCAACGGGCGCAGACCAGTACAACATCCTGCAGAACAACGGCCGCATGGCGCACCAGATGGTCGACCACGTTCACTGTAAGTCACGCGTCTCATCTCTGGCCCTCGAAAGCTGCGGCTCCAGCTAACTCCGTGCCTCACTTGGATGAACAACAGTCCACGTCATCCCCAAGCCAGACGAGAAGCAGGGTCTTGGTGTCGGTTGGCCCGCTACGCAGCCTGCCAAGGAGGAGCTGTCCAAGCTGCACGACACAATCAAGGGCCGTCTGGAGAAGCTCTAGATCCATGTTCTTTCGTAGCCTCAATACACATAATTGCTGACAGCTTTGCACGGGCGGAGAATGCGATTCGAGATGGCGCAAATTCGGTTGTTCATGCGGGGGTACGCTGGCATGGGAGAGAGAGACTAGGCGGTGCGGTAGATGAGATGGACGCCGCTGTCCGTGTCGACGATGCTGCTGAGCTCGCCCACCTTGAGACCGAAGGCGGCGTCTTCGAATGGCTTTTGCATCTGGCCGCGCTGGAAGAAGCCCAGATCACCTCCGGCACGTGCGGAAGAGCAGTCCCTACCCGCACCGCAATACCACAACAAGAGCGAGGTCAGTATTCAGTCGTTAGTGCTGGTGCGAATGTGGCAGGGTGAACGATACTTACGAGTGCACACTGGCGAGCGAGGCAAAGTTGTCCTTGGCGGGATCCTGCTTGAGTTGTTGCTCAAACTTCTTGAGCTGTTCGATCGCTTCCTCCCTCGAGCGCGTGATGTTGGCCTACGCACGGCGCCAATTGCTTAAGTGGTCAGCTCTGTAGATTGCGCGTTGATGGGTGGGGTGGGCAACTTACCTCTTTCCACGAGCTGGGTCTTCGCGAGCCAGCGTGCTTGATGAGCAAATGGCTGGCGCGCACCTTGTCGGGCTTCTCGGGTGCGCCCGGCGCATTGGCGGGATCAAGGTACTGTGCGCCTGGAAGCGATCGGATCGACTCGTCCGTGTGGCCCTCTGGAATCTCCCATGTGGACTGCTGCGTCACAGGGTCGTAGAAGTACGGCAGTCGACGCGAGTTGCTAAAGCGGATCTCCCACTGAGACTGTCGCGCACCGTACTTAGCGTCTACTCGCATGGCACATCCTGGATCCGAGCAGGCGGACTTACCGACATGGCTGTGTGCTTGCAATTGGGCTGCTCGGTGCTTGCGATGCGCGGAGGTGATCGTTATGAGCGCCTAGGTGTAACGTGGAGCCGTTTGTTTGTCGGATCGAGGGCAATCAACTCTTCGCTGCCGGCGACTGCAGCCGTCGTTCTGCCAGTTGGACCGAGCGCGCCATGAATCCGTGTTTAGAGTCAAGCAATGTAACACTTTGCTGCAAAAACATGCTGATTTTGCACCCCTTTTCTTGCAAATTTCCGTTGCCTTTTCCACCTCCTGTCCACGGTTTTCGGGTCGAACGAGGTCGAAAAAAGAGGCGCAGGAACCTTCGGATTGCATGGCACGCAGGGCGGGCAGGGAGCCGAGCAGGCTCGGTTGAGCTTTGGCGAGCTGTCTGCAGAGCATGGCCGCTGCTGCTGCTGCCGCCAATCCATACCGCCAGCTGTTTGGCTGCTCTTGGTCATGGACAGAAGCAGCAATGGTCGAGCAACAGATGGTTTGAAAGACAAGCCACGATTCGCATGGGAGCCCGCCACGTGTGCCAGCGCACAATAATCATCGAATCGCTTCTCTGGTTCTCGCCCAGTTGGCCAGCCCCACTGCAGGCGACCGAATGACACACCCAAGAGCTTGCGGCGTTTGGTCTTGCATGGCATTAATATACAACGGCTCGGCATGGCGTGGACAACGCTGAAGCATTTGAGTAATTGAGTGGCTGCGATGATAGCGCCATCGCCGATGGGCAGCAGCGTCCCGCGGAATGACATGGCGAGAAAGCAAGAAAGGGCGAGAATGCAAACCAAAACCTGCATGACTCTGCAGGCGAGCACGAGGATCGACGGATCTTCCCACGGGCAGCTCTTCATGCCACAACAAACTCCAGTGCCTTCCCAACCGCTCAACGCGCTGGTCTCAGCTCGAGCGCTCACTCAATTCGAGCTCGGGGTGATTCTTCGAGATCTGAATCTGTTGCGACATCGGAAAAGAGCTCGGACTGCGCCCGAAAAAGGTCGAGTTGATGAGCAGGAAAAGCCAAGGCGCTATGGGGGTCCGTAGGAAAAAGAGAGAAAAGCGCGGATCGGAGTTGAATGCTGAGGGTGCACCACCCCGAGAGAGCAGTGAAGCGTTTGGGCACGCGAGCAGCCACGCATCTGCCGACAAGAAAAAGTCGGTAAGCGAGGGCACCCTGAGACAGAAGAAGGTCCAAAAAAAAAGGGTTCGGTCGGCCATGCCGAGAGCCATGCACTCATATGGGTTTGGTTGTGCATATCTGCACCGAGCCTGCATCGGCGCAGTCACACTCGAAAAGGCACACTCACAGGCACAGGCACACTCAGTCATCGCATCGGCACGACCGAGACAACTTTGCCCGGCACAGCTAGGCTACGGTGTGTGTTGCGAGATGGTCGAGCCGGGTTGGGAGCGGCGTGGGAAGCGGGGGCCCTTTGTCGCCGCTAGAGAGAGAGAAAGAGGAGAGAGAGAAAGAGGAGACAAGGCCATGCATGATTGGGATTAGACGCTGCACAGCTACAGTCTCGTCTCCACGTTGCTGAGCCGCAGCCTCTCCGCCATGCCGATACAGTACTGACTGGCTGTGGATCCGTAGCCGCTTCGAGCTCCGCTAGCATGGACGGCTGCCAGCCGACTCGCTGATCCCTGTCGACCCCCGACTCCGCATTTCCGCACAACAGCTGCGGCCGCTCTGGTCTTGGTTGCTCTCGGTTGCCAAGCCAGGCCAAGCCAGCATCCAAAGCTTCCCAGCGCCACCCACTTGCCTCGCAACTCTCGACCACCACAGACTCCACTCCCCGGGTCTCGCAACCTGCTCAATCACGCCCATGCTCGTCACCGCTTGCCTTCAAGCCACACGCCCGGCGTAGCTTCCCTGCCCACCATAAAGGAACTTTGCATCGACACATTGCTCGCGCTCGCATACATCCCACCTGTCCCAGCGGCTGCATACATTCATACATCAGACCGCACGCCCATCCCGCCGCTTCCGCTCGAGTCGACTTCATTTGCGGGACCGCGACCACACGCCAGGTGCTCGAGCCAGTACGGTCATTCAATATCAACCACACTCGATTCCCAACCGGTTGAGATCCACCACCATCTCGCTTCCGCAGCACCGTCGAAGCGCACATACATCGGACTCCGTTTCTTGCAAGTCTTCCAAGCAGGAGCTCGCAAAACTTACTCGCCCATTGTTGTCCCAAAACCAAAACAAAGCAGCTCCGTTCAGACTCCAACAATACGACGCACAGATCGCCGTTCGACTGCAGCCCCGCCAGACGAACCGTGCTTCTGCCACGACCCGCATCGGCCTATCGCGTCACTACAAGCGCCCAGTGCAGAGCATACACACGCCGCATGCGCCCAGCGGTACGCCCCTTTCGTACATTGAGTCACAGACCACACTGGAGCGCGCCGGCTCTGCTCACCTTTTCCCTCAGGTGATCTGCGAGCTGCCGAACCGAAGCCATGGCGCAGCTGCCTCACCACCCGCCCTCACACTCGAACTTGCCTTATCCAACATCACCACACACACTCCATTCAGCCCTGCCTTCCCTCCGTCAACCTTCTTCGGCACCAGGCACAGCCGCATGTTTCAAGCCGCTCCCTTCTGTACCCAACGACGTCGATGCGGATGACGACGGCCCAGAACTCGTGTTTCATCGACCTTCTCTCGCCAGCGACCACGACGCTCCGATCGAGTCCGACCTCTCGAGCCCATCCGCCAGCAGCACCGCCTCGTCGTCCATGCAGACCGACTGGCACGAGACCTCGCTCCGCAACCACGTCGCTAAACTTCCCATCGTATATGCCGACTTTGACCTCTCGCAGACCGAACAGCCCAGCGTCTTCGGCCTCCGACGCCGCATCGTGGCAGCCGCACTCGATCACGTCGCCGAGCGACCCGACTCCTCATCCGACAAGCGTCAACACGCGCGCCAATTTCAAGAGCAGGGGCTTGGCGACTGGCTCGCCGCGCACAATCCCACCACCAACCAATGGAAGGACAAGATCCTGCGCAAAAAGAAGTCGCTCGGCTTCAAACACGCCAAATCGGCCAAAGCCGCACCGACGAACGCTGGCTCGATTCACGACTCGATGCTGGGTACTCCATCGCCGCCATCCGAGTCAAGCGCGCGCAGCCGCTCCGTCTCCATCACCGGCTCCACCTCGTCGCACGACAAGATGCTCCGGCGCGACAAGGAGCTCGCACAGCGCGAGGCCAACTTTGACCTGGTCGTACTCAGCCGCTTCGAGACTGCTGAGCTCAAGATGACCGTCTACACCGAGCATCGACGCGGCTCTTGGGTCGTGCAGGGCCCTGCGCCCAAGGACTCAAAGGTGCTCGACGAACCGCCGCTCGTGTTCAGTCCGTGGGACTGCCAGATCGACAGCCGCGCCATCGTGGAGCGCAAGAAGCTGCGCTCGTTCATCGAGCTCAGCGACACCACGTGTGCCGTGCGCTGCACCACGTGCACCAGTGCACACCGCCAGCGGCTGGGTCACGGTCACGACGGCGACAGCGGGATGGGATGCAAGCATTGCCAGGGCACGGGGGCGGTTCGAACTACGTATGTCGTTTGCGTGACGCTGCGGCAGACGACGTTCTTGCCGCTCATGCTGCCCGTGCGCCACCGCGCTGGGAAACACCAGGATGCATTTCGCACCTACCTGCCGCGGACGAGCATGGCCATGTCGCATGTGGATGTGCTGCGCATGCGCTCGCTCGAAGCGGTGCGCTCGTGTGCGCTTCGTGTCGGACGCGTGCACTGGCGCGAGCACGACGCACGGCTGCTGGTGGCCAAGGCGGTGCTGGAGCGCCGGAGCTGCAGCAACGTCGCCGTCATCAACCGCACCAACGGCCGCTTCCGCACGTTTGACATCACCGACGGCGGCTTTGTGCGCGGCCATCCGAACGCAGGACTCACCGAAGAGGAGAGCCGCATCGTCGAGATGCCCGAGCTGGGCGACGCGCTCGCCAGGCTGCCAGTGACGGCGGTGATGCATCCGGAGGCGACGCACCGGTTCGTGGACCTGGAGCTGGTGGACATGGCGCGGTCCAAGCAGCTCTCGATGGAGGCGCGCTCGGGTCCGAGCTCGCCGAGCATCGCAGCATCTGGCGGCAGCACTGACGAGTCGTACTCGCCATCGGCGTTTTCGTTCTTCCAGCGCGCGGGCGAGATGGCGAGGCTGGGCGGCAGCAGCTCGCGCGACTCGGCGACGCAAGGCCGCAGCCGCGATCGTACCGTGTCGCAGACGGACTCCAATGACTCGCGGCGCACAGGTACGGACGAGGCGGAGATGGCACGCAGCGGATCTGGGTCGCGCTGGCAGCTGCCTCCGCTCAACCTGGCGGCTTCGACGCAGTCGCCCGTGCTGAGCGCGGGCGCGGAGCCAGTGCCACTGCAGAGCGTCCACGAACCGGCGATGGGCAGCATGTCGGCGACGCGCAAGGCGTGGACCAAGTACGGACCCTCGTCTCCGGCGCTCAGCGCGACGGCAGCAGGTGCACGTCCAGGTGTGGCCGCCAGCTCGCGTGCGCGTATTGGCGCCTGATGCCCCGCGCTTTTTCACTTTAGTTTTGGCATTCATGGTTCTCTCAACATATGTAACGGGATTCACGCTTCAATCGTCTTTTCTCAATCGCACACACAATACATAGCATCGAGCGGGAGGGAGGTCATAGAATTACACTAGGTGACGGGCAAAGAGAGGGTGAGGAAAGGGTCAGCGATTTGAGCCAAAAAAAAAGCAAGTTGTGGGAGGCTGTCGAATTCTGCAATTTAGCCGAAGCTCGAGCGCGTCTGGAGGGCGAGTTGGAGAGGAGGCGCGTGCGCGTGCGGGTGCGCGTGGCGGGGCGAGGCGAGCCGCACCTGCTGATCCTAGCCCGCCAAGGCTCCGCAAAGTAAAGGTGCGGCAGCAAGACGAGGGCTCAAAGGGGCGAGCGAGAGGCGGATGGGGGATTGCGACGGAGGCTACAAACCGAGAGTGTTGCCCCGTTCGCAAGAGACTAGGGCGCTCGTCCAACTCGGCCAATTCTGATCGTCTGAACATTGACGACGGACAGAAGGGGTGGAGAAACTTACTGGATGGGAAAGGAGAAGCAGCGTTAGTACAGGCGAAGGATGATCAGCCAAGCGATCGAGCACACTTCCGATTGCCAAGTGGGACGACTTTGAGGCAAACGGTGTATGACGGCGTGGAAGGGGATATCTAGGCCTTGTTCTTGGGGTTCTCCTTGGACGAGGCCCAGGAGGTGGCGGCGAGCTTGAAGCGCTCCTTGTGCGACAGGCTGGGCTTCTCGGTCTTGAGCACGGCGAGCTGGTCCTTCATGTACTTGTTGTACGCCGAGGTCTTGCCCTTCTTGGCACCCGCAGCTCCGGTCTTCTTGGGAGGCATGTTGTAAAAAGTTGTTTGGGTTGGGAGGAGGAGGAGGGAGATTTTTTGGGGTATGGTGGTGGTGGATCGAAAGAGGAAAGTGGACAAGGGAGGGGGGTGCTATTTGAAGGGATGGAGAAGGGGTCCCATCCGGGGCAGATGCGAGACGCGAATCTGCCGAACGACACGACGAGCATCCCCCACCCCACCGAACAAGGCGAAGGGGGTAAAAGGGCAAATTGCCACAGACGGGCGGCAGATGCGCACTCTAAAGAGAGAGAGTCCGACGACACGAACGCATGCAGGGCCAGTCGGGAAAAGGGTCCCTGTCGGCGTGCATTCGTGCAGTCGTGCAGTTGTGCTCTCGTCTGGCCCCGCACCTCCCTTCCACGCCGGCCAGGACGAGTGCCAACGCGGGCCATCCCTCTCCTCTTCAAAAGCACGACGCTACGCTTTTAGCGACTCCCTTTTGGGGGGTTGCGCTGCTGGCGCTCGACGCGTGTTGCAACGCGACCGCCTCCGAGCTTCGGTCGAGCCGGTGGTGCATGCGTGCGTGCGTGCGTTGCTGCGTGGGCTTCTGGAGGTAAAACACTCTCTTGGGCTTGGAATGAAGCCTGGCTCGAAAATTCCCACCATCCATCCGCCTTCCCATTCATCGTGCTGCTTTTGGCCCGCGTTTTGACTCTGGCTACGATCGATCAGTGATGAGCTTTTCGCTTTTCGCTTTTCGTGCATGCGAACATACGCAGACGGGACTGGCTCCGAACACGGCCGGAGCTGCCACACAGAGGTTGTGCCGGTGGAAGCGGCAATTCCATTCGAGGGCCTGGGTGGGCTCGTGCCCCTGCGCAAAAGACGCAACCAACTCGGACGCGCCGAGCGTGCATGCTCTCGAGGCTCAAGTAGTGCATCGCTCGAGTGTCAAACGGGCGCGTCACGCAAATCCAAATGCGCCCATGCATCCATCCGCCCGCGGCCCTTTGTTCCGCGCGTCTCGTGCCTGCTTCCACGCCGCGTCCCACTTTGCATCTCCCGATGGACATCGGGTTCGACCCCGAATCCGAATCGGCAGCCGCGTCGTCGGCCTCTTCCGAATTGCAAAGGCACGTTGGCAAAGCGCATTATCCGTGCAAGGTCAGGTGGCAGATCCGCGCCCAGCTCTCTTTCTGTCTTTTTCCTGCGTCGGTCTCGTGTGGGGAATTTTTGAGTTTTCGCTTTCGCTCTGTTGGCTGAGTCCAAGCAGAGGGTCAACCAGGGCCAAGCAGGGCCAAGCATAGGCTGCCTCGTTTGAGGCCGTCAAATTGGCCGACCCTCTCCGCGGTCGGCTCCTGGCAGTCGGTGGCAGAGGGCCGCTGTGCTGCGCTGCGCTTTCACTCGCCTTCTGACTCCACATCCCGGTCTCTCCCCCACTTCTCCGTCATCTCCCATATCGATCCGCCCACCTCATCAGCATCCACGGTGATAGTCTGCCTCTAGATCCAGCATTCGTAGCATCAACCCTCGCCTCTCTAACAGCCTAGGCATCAGCCCCACTCTACTCTCGGCGCTCTCTGGTGATAGCCTCTCTGGTTCATGCTGCGCTCCGCTTCTTTCGACCACCACCATCGCCCGCGCCCGCACTCGCGCCACCAGCCCTGCACCTGCCTCGCTCCGTGGCGCCCGCTCTGCTAAACGCGCAGCCCGACCCAGCTTCCATCTCCTCCACGCCCGCGCCTGCGCACTTCTCCGCCGTCTCGCGGCTGACGGATGCAGCCTCCAAAGGCTGAACCGCTTCAGATTCCCTCCGAGGATGACGTGCCTCTCTTCGATCCAAGCGGCCTCAGCGCCTCCCTCTCCGTCGACGACTGGCACAACTCCTTCGACCTTAGCAGCGTAGCCGCTGCACGCCTCGGCATCGGTTCGCCCCGCTCCAACCACGCCTCCGCCTCCCTCTCCAACTCGGCTTCCATCGCAAACCTCACCCGCTCCGACTCGCGCAATCATTCCAACTCGGACACCGATCGCACGTCTTCGCATCCACCACCACCGCAGCCGGACGCCGACAACCATGCAGACAGCATCGACGACCAACACGATCCACGGCGTGGCAGGCGCCGCAGGAGTTCGGCAGTGCAGTCCGACCTCCATCCGTCATCGTCCACAGCTGTCAGCTCCACGACACTTCCACAGAAAGACACCTCGGTCGGTTCCAAAGTGCGCATGTGGTGGAAACGTAGCGAGGCTGCCACGCCTGACGGAGACGCAGCCAAGGATGCCTCCACCGCCAAACAGGTAGCTGGTCCCGACTCGCTCCCTCCTCTGCGCACCGACATGGGCCCCGCTGAGTCGTCGTCGGCAGCCAACTCAACTTTCGCTTCTCCAACTGTGCTCTCGCCCGAATCGTCCTCGTCCGTTGTGCGCTCACCAGCCGCCGACTTCCTCAGCGCCTTCTCCAGTCTCAACAGCGTCGTCCAGCCCGCCAACTCGTACGATGCTCGCTCGCTCTCCTACAGTCCTCCACGTGCGGGTCATCGCAGTCTCGGCGCGTCTCTCATGCGAGACGACGTGCGCAACGGCTCCGCTGCCGCTCCCGGATTTGCCTCCCTCCGCGGCCTTGGAAGCGCCGCTGCTATGCTGTACGACACCCAGATCACCACTGCTCCCAATCCGCCGCCTCGGTGCGACGACGAGGGCGCGCGTGTCGGCCCAGGTGGCCGATACCTGCTCGGAAAGACCATCGGCTTTGGCGGATTCTCCACCGTGCGCGAGGGCTGGGACCTCGATGCCCAAGGGCCGCCCGATCCTACCGCCCCACTCATCGATGGCCAGCGCAAAGGTCGCCGTGTCGCAGTCAAGATCGTCTACCACGACTCGCAGCATGGCTCGCCAGGGCGCGAAGCGGGCGCCACTAAGCAGCCGCATGCGCAGAGTCAGTCGCACGAGCTGAATATCTGGAAGAGCCTGCCTGTTCATCCGCATCTGCTGCCGCTGCTGCACCACGAGTGCCTCCCAATCGACGCGCACCATGCCAACCCCACCCACGCCTCGGGCGGTACCCTGGCCGAGCTGCTCATCATGCCCTACTGCGACCAGGGCAACCTGCTCGACTTTGTGCGCAGCGAGGGCGCCGTCGGCACCACGCCCTACGTGCCCAATGGCGAGCAGATCACCGCCGCTGCAGACCGACGATCCGGTTCCGGCTCGTGGATTGCTACCGGCTCGGCGCGATCGTCCATGCAGCTCTCCAGGAGCTCGTCTCTCAAGGCGTCCATGGACGATCCGGCGTGGCGCCAGTCGGGCTCCAGGACCGGGTCGGGCTTCATGCTTCCGCGCAACCTCGGCTCGCATGCGCTCGGCCGCGTGGCCTCCGTGTCGGCGGCGTCGCAGCTGCGCACGATCCCTGCGGGGCAAGAGCCGTCGTCTTCGTTGGCGTCGTCACCCGTCTCGGCAGCGGGCAGTGCGTCGAGCGGCTCGAGGTTGATCCGCAGAACCACCAGCCGCACCTCACGCAGCCAAGGCATCCCCATCGATGCAGCGCGCGAAACCATGCGCCAGCTCGCGTCCGCGCTCAGTGCGCTCCACACCAAGAGCCACGTGCTGCACGGTGACCTCAAGCTCGAAAACGTGCTAGGCCAGGATCAGTCGTCGTGGAAGAAGCGCCAGCGCATGTCGACGCTTCAGTCCGTCGGAGACCAAGCACGCTCCCGCCAGAATAGCGCCGGCATGGCTGACTCGATCGACTCGCTCGCCGCCTCGTCCGTCTCGTCGCGTCACACCTTTGATGTCACCGATGCCGTCATGCCCTGCTGGAGGCTCGCCGACTTTGGCCTCGCTCGGGTCGTTGATCCTGCCCATACCAAGAGCGCGGTTCCTGCTGCTACGGCTCTGATCCGCGCGCTCAAGGAGGAGGCCAAGGCCCCGCACGAGGCCAAGGGCGCAAGGAACGCGCAGCGGGCAGGTCGTGGCGGCTCCTTAGCCTACACTGCGCCCGAATATCTGCGTGCCCAGGGCAGGTCGGGCTCGTCCAGCCCGCGCACGCCAGATGACATGGCGGACGACGACGAGCTGCCGCCCGAGTCGCCGTTTGCCGCCGATATGTGGGCGCTCGGCTGCATCCTCTATGCGCTGCTCAGCGGCAAGCTGCCCTTCTCCGACTCGTTCGAGCCGCGCCTCCAGATGAAGATCGCAAAGGCGCAGTGGGAGTTGCCGCCGCGACTCCGGCGGCGCGCCGAGCGGCTGGCTGCTGCGTCGACGAGCACGCTCGTGTCGCAGCCCAGCGTGTCGAACCGCAACAGCTTGGTCGACCGCGCCGGCTCCGTCGAGCCTGCCAGCGTCGCGGATCGGTTTGCGTTCAGTCAACGGCGCAGTGCCTCCGGCGCACCGCATGGACCTTCGAGCTTGGGCACCATGGATCTCAGCGCGTCGTTGCCATCGCTGCTGCCGCGCGAGAGGCAGGCGACGGAGCCAGCGACGAGCGCGCTGTCGAGATGCATGGTGGCGGTGCATTCGGATCAGGTAGTCGGCTCGGCGCCAGGCAGGGCGGACCATGTCGAGAGCTACGAGATCAACAATGTCGCCAAGGCTCGCGCCGACGTGGAGGAGGACCCCGAGTCGGACGACGACTCGGATGTGGATCCCGCCTGGGACGGGCTGAGCTGGGACCGCGCTGCGGCGAGGCAGGTGCTACGCGGGCTGCTCGAGCCGGATCCGCGCAGGAGATGGACCATCGATCGGCTGTGTGCCAGCGCCTGGATCCGGCAGGAGGGTGGCGAGTCGGGCAATCTGGCCGCCATGGCTCCGCCCGCCTCGCTGCTCAACAACGCGACGGCGCTCCGCAGCGTGCACTCGACGTCAACGGCAACGGCGGCAGGTGCTGCGGATGGTGCGGCTGGTGTCTTTGCCGAGCGGAGCGCCTGGGCCAACTCGGCGTCCAAGTCGAATTCGAGCTTAGCAGAGGCGGCGAGCCTGTCGCCTGCAGCGCCGAGCTTTGACCGAGCGAATGTGGACGAGCAGTTCCAGCGCACCGAGCGTGGACGTCGGTCGTCGAGCCTTGCTCGCACGCGGCCGGAGAAGCTGGCCACTGGTGGCTCCGGCAGCGCCTCTCCAGCGCTGTCGCCATCGATCTCGACCGACGACGGTGCGGGTGCGGGTGCGCCGCGCCGCTCGCGCTCGACGTCGCGCATCTCGGTGGTGCATCGCGACTCGAGCCGCACGCGCAGCACCGACGTGAGCGGCAGCTCGACGCCCAACCGCGAGCGCGACCCGGCGTGGATGGCACACCATCTCGGCAGCTCGCTCAACTCGCTCAGCCACACATGGGTGCACAGTACCAACAAGGAGCGCTGCGACAGCCCCGCCGAGTCCGAGCGCCGTGGTCGCCTGCCAAGGTCGAGGATGGCGGATCTGGACGAGAACACCACTTGGAACGGCGAGGACGATACGAGCAGCGACAGTCGCGCCGGTTCGCATGTGGCGGGCTCGCTGCACCGCACGGGCCCCATCGCCATCCGTGGAAGGAGCGGATCGAGGAGTCGCAGTCGGCACAGCGGCGAGAGTGGCTCGCCCGAGCGCTTTGCGCATCACCGGTCCATCTCGAGGTCGAGATCGAATTACTCTCTGTCGCACGAGGCGGGCGCACCAGGGAGCTTGCTGTATGGTAGGAGTGTCGAGCCTCAGCCAACTGTGGCGCCCATCATGGCCGATCACACGCAGGCACAGCGATCGTCGACTGCACGCAGCAGGTCGAGGGCGCCCGATGCGCTCGCCCAGATCCTGGGCAGGCAGAGGTCGAGAAGCAGGTCGAGGATGCGCGATGGCAGCGCCAATCCAGCTCCGGGTATGCCGCCAGCAGGCGCAGCGGGCGCTTCAGTGCGGAAGAGCGCTGCGACGCCGTCGGATTCGGAGCATGAGCAGGAGGCCAGGGGACGGGCTCGCGATCGCAGGTAACTGGCGATTCAGCACGGAAAGATTGCATGATACCCGGAATGAATGTCTCGTATCTTTCGGATCTTAGTGTGCTGCTCGTTGTGAGAGCCGTGGTGTGAATAGGCGCATGTGAGTGCAGCGGTGGTCGAGTGGCTGACGGGAGGTAGAGCGGGAGGAGGAGCAGGTGCGGAAGCGGAAGCGGGAGCCGGAAAACGGGAGCCGGGTTGAACATCTCCACAGCGGAAAGTGTGCAGCTGCGCCAAATTTTGGCTTCCAAGTGTCAATCCGCTAATCAACTCTTCCTTCTACGCCCATCACATAGTCGGCTCTCAGCTAGCCAGAACGGTTTGACTTAGCCTCATGCAGGGCTCATGAGGTCTTCAGTCGACATTTAGGCCCTGAAGCTGCAGACATCAGGTCAGACCTACTTGCGGAGTTACTTCCACCGCGCCCTCGATCAGCATCCTCCTTCACCACCAAACGGAGTAGTTCCTGGCTCTGGCTCCCTTGCATTTGCCACTGCGATCAACGAGCAAGCAAGCAAGATTCCACGAGGGAATACACGAAAGTACTACATATCGTGCAACCGCAAGTTGTAGCATCCACTCGCAAATGTTCGCTGCGACGTGGTGGTAGCCATGGCGGAGGCGCCATTTGACATGCCGGGCCACCGGTGGGACCCGGAGAAGAAGCGCTTTTTCAAGATTGTCCCGGGCCCATCGACCTCCGCATCGGAGTCTAGCTCAGGTGCCCAAGGATCAGGATCGAGACATCGGGGCTCGAAGCAGCGCAAGACGGAGAAGCAGAAGCAAGAACCGCCGCGACCGCCATTGCCGGCGCTTCCCACTGCCGCCTCGGGTCTGGGTGTCGGGAGAAGCGCCTTCGGACAAAGAGGATGGGATCCAGTGGCACAGCGCCAGCAAGCGCGGATATCAGTAGCCGCAACACGGCAGCACGCTCACCAGCTCGCCGAAGCAGCGTACTCGCAATTAGCGCTGTCTCGAGTCTTGCGGCCATTCGATTATAACCGGGAAGGGTGCACAATAGCGTCCATGTCCACCGAGTCCCATTCGAAGGCTCTGCTCGTGAGCAACACAAACTCAGACCTAGTCGGCGTCTTGGAAAAACCGTGCTTGTCGGGCATGTACACGCTTGACTACGACCCGGATGGCTCTGGACCAGGCCAGGTCTGGCACAGCCCCTCGCAAAGCTTTTACGCAGCATTCGACGACGGCGCACTGAGCACTGTTATCCGTATTGGCTTTGCTAGTGCGCTAGCTAGCCCCCCGGATGATGTGGACCCTGACATAGACGTCTTCGCATTGCCAAGGACAGTGCACCTGCATGGCTCTGCGTCGTGGGCCTCATGTTGCCTTCCTTCCTCAAGCGGGGACTCGGAGGATTCGTCGATCCTTGCAATAGCGCCGGGCAAGAAAGTGCATGTGTTCACCTTTGCGCACACACAGTCGTCACTTCTCGTGAAGCACGTCGCGCAAAACAAAGAGTTGAGCGACATTATGGCGCTTGCACTCGACCCGACTGGACGAGTGCTCTTCGTCGGCCTTCGCTCTGGGATAGTACGTGCTTGGAGCCTTTCTTCCAATACGCTCACGGCATTCAGGACTGTAGTTGCGGGACAGGGATCCGTGACCAATCTTGCGGTGCCTTCGTGTCGCGAGTTGCTCGTTGTGCGCATCACAGGCGAGGTCTCACTGGTCACCCCGACTGGCGACACGATTCGGACATTCGACGGACACGTCAACTCGTACCACTTTGACCTTGGTTTCGCTCTGGATACCGAGACGCGCGTGATGGCGTTGGCGGGGATCGACAATCGCGTGCGTGTTTGGTCGCTCGACCTGTCAACACCGTTCAAGGCGTCAGCAGCCAAGATCCATGTCCCAAAGTTCGGTGCATTCGATGACGAGTCAGTAAAAACGAACTTCAAGCAAGCGCACGAGGATGACAAAGGCAGAGTGATGGAAAGGGAAGATGCACTCGGGGCGTGCGTGTTCCCAAAGGACGTGACGGCGTTGCTGTGGCACCCGCGCATAGCGCGCGAAGACGAGCCAGCAGAGGTTGGCGGCTTCAAGGATTTGTACGTCGGCGCGGGCGAGTGGGTGTACCACTTCACCTGGCCCTGATCCACCCACGCAGCAGACCTAGCCACATCAAAACTTCGTTCGCATCGAACGCAATGCTGTAGTGGCGGCCTCGAACCATCTCATCCCGGTCGCCGCACCGTTCAGGGGAACACTGCCGTCGCGGCACTTTTCGGCTCACTGTGCAAATGAATCGTTTCAGACAGAGTTCGAAGGTGTGTGTGTCAAAGAAAGATCAATTTGCAACAGATGTGCGAGCTAAGGAATGCGATCTCATTCACTTAACTCAATCGTGGTGACCAGGGCAATCTCGAGAGCGTTCCCCGGACACGCACGCTCACCATGCTCTCAGCCTGACAACGGCATCCGCGCGAACACACACTGCACGACACCCCACCCTCTAACCTTCTTCCCGACACCCCTATACCCCACGTACATCATCGACTCGTCCACACACACACCTTACAACCTTGTCCGCAACGGGACTCGGCTGCTTGTGTGTGATTGTGGCTGACCGAAAGACTTCGCCGAGTAAAGGTGAAGAGGAAGGAGGACAGGGGGAGGGGTTGACCCAAAGCCTAATTCGAGGCTTGCGAAGACGCTCTGGTGGACGTTTGGGTCGGGGAGTAAAGAGAAAATATGGCACAGATACAGAATCTGGCCGGGATATATGGGGGCTGGCAAAGAGAAAAGGCCAAGGTAAAACCAGTAAGATTACACCGTAGAAAGGGGGGGGGTTACGCTTCGAGTCGCCGACTCTGTCTTGACGATCAAGAGTCCGGCGATGCTTGCAGCGAATTTTCGGGGATGGTAGGAGGGGGGATGGAGGTCGGAGACCCCCTTTTGTGGTCTAGATCGCACCGCCGGAGGCGAGTAGATTAGATGAAGCCGATGCGGTTGGAGACGTCAAGGGCGTCCTGGTCGGGGGTAAGACGGACGAAGGCCTTCTTCTTGCCATCGGGGCGGATGAGCGTGTTGATCTTGGCGGCCGAGACGTCGTAGAGCTTCTTAAGAGCACCCTCGATCTGGCGCTTGTTGGCAGCACGGTCAACGATGAAGACGAGCGTGTTGTTCTCCTCGATCTTCTTCATGGCCGACTCGGTGTTGAGGGGGTAGAGGATGGTGCGGAAAGCATCCATGCGAGGGGCGTGGGGGACGGCCTTGCGGGGGTACTTGGGGGCCTTGGCAAGGTCGAGGGTCTTGGGGCGACGGAAGGTGGTGTCGGTGCGCACCTTGCGGGTCTTGGTACCCTGGGTGCCCTTAAGGGCAGCCTTCTTGGCGGCAGTGGCCTTGGTGGTCTGGGGCTTGGCAGCAGCAGGCATCGTGATGAAGTGACGGTCGAGATGGAGAGGGATCTTGATGGTGAGGAGACAAGATGGGAGATGGTGCGTGGTCGCGAGTCCTTCTCGTTCGGCTTGGGCCCTGCTCTGCTCGCAGCGAGAAATTCTGGGCTGAACTAACAGCCGAAATTTGGATATCTGTGCGCGCACTGATAAGCTCGGCCGAGCTTTGGCCAGCATCACGTGTCGGTCTTTGCGTGCACTGAAGCTGTATTCAGGGACGGTGTAACAGTTGTGCGTGAAATTACCACGTGCCCGAACCCACATTCGTTGGGTCATGAGACCCTCGAAAGCTCGAGGCCAGCCAGCCTGGATTCTGAGCTATGACCAGCCGATCGTAGCAAGTGAATGTAAAAGCACACACAATCGAAGAGCCATCGGAATCGTGCGGATGTCGCGGGACGGGTGAGCGGCCACGGTTGGTCAAGTGACGAGCACGGCATGGTCATGCTGACGCCGGGAACGTGTGCGCATCATGACGCCAGCCACCGGTGTCGACGACGCTCGGGTATGGATTCAAAGTCAGCCTCGAGCCCGTCTTCGGCTTGCCATGAAGATCAGCTGGAAGAAAATCGAATTGCGGAGCGGAGCTGGGCCAGCGAGCGGTCGAGAACGCACTCTTGCGCCAAAGCGGGGTAAATGGTGCCACGGAGGCGTTGATGCATGGGACCGTGCAGCGAGGAGGTCCGCTTGTCTCAATGAAGGACTCCCATCGCTCAACAAAGATGTAGATTCGGGGAAGTGGGCGAAGACGCGGATATGCAGTGCGGCTCCGTATCACGCGCGATGGTGAGAATGCGGGGCACCACACTCTTCGATGCTGGGCCAATCACAGCCGAATGTAGCCGGCGAGCTCAGGATCTTCTCGAGCAGCTCGCTCGTTCCTGGAAGGCAGTGCGCTCGATCTTTGTCGGTGCGAAGGCAGTGCGAGTGCACGTGGGCATTGAAGGCGCAGCGCGATGGATCGAGGGGATGCCACAGGCGAGACAGCGCCAGCATATTCAAACACGAGAAAAACAGCACATCGTATTTGTTGAAACCACACGCTCGACTCGGCTGTTGAGCTCGAACATTGTCATGTACCTGACGTGCTTTCGGCCAGGTCATAGGATGTGATGGCTTTAGCGGAGAGTGGTGAGGAGCGGGTCGCGACGCGGGGAGGAGCAGGAAAAAGCCACGCGATCTGGGGTAGTAATCTTCCAGCGGAAATACCGAAGCGCCCTTCCTCGATTCGGATGAACCGACGGACATTTCGACAACACGATGACAGGCGAGGTGGCAGAGACAAACAGCTTCGCTGCTGTTGTCTGCGGAGAAACTTGCAACAAAGCTCGATGGCGGCGGCAGCGGCGGAGGCAAAGCGAGTCTGACGGCTCATTGCCGCCGTGCGGATGTTTCCGCACTCAAGTCACGTTACTCTGCGCCGAAGCTTTTGCGTTCGCAGGAATTCGCGCCTTTGCCTGATTGTACTTGCTCGCCCCGGACTCTCGTTTCCGATGGACCCGTTCGCGCTTACTCGCGGAGACGGAGGCGGCTGCACATTACCGGACTGATAGTCTCACTGTCGGAAAGAGGTACCTTAACGGTTCACCGTTGCCGAGAAGAAGTGGTCGCGGAGCCGAGTGGCACGGGGAGCCCAAAAGCTTGAGAACCTCCTGGCGTCAGCTGAGACGCACGCGAAGAAAGCGTCTGCACAGACACAAGAAGTGAGCTCTGCTTATCAAGACTCGTTTTGAGCTCGCGATACCGCAGCAAACGCTGAGCATGTGACCGGACCGTGAGCGCTGTGATCACGTTCCACGAGCGCATGATATCGAGAGCACGACCTCGCATTTCCCGCAGATAAGAACTGCTTGCAGCTGTATTGGTTTGCAGCAGCCATTGATAGGCAAGATAACGTATTGGGTGGGGATGTCGAGGCTGCTGCGGCGGAGGTGCAGACTCGGTCGCGGTGGAACTTCGGACTCGCGAGTCGAGAGGAAATTGCACAGGCTTGACAATGGAGCCGGTGGAAGCGAGGACGAGGCTCGCCGATTCACCGGTACGCGTTCGACTAGCGAGAGGCACATGAGCAACCACGGCCGGGCCAGAAGTGCTCCCGTGGGCCAACTCTCGCTTCCGTGGCCTGGACCGCCGATTTTTGGTGGCGCCTTTGCGGCGAAAAGGGAAGGGAAATTCGATTTTCAACCACCGCCGGCGGAGCGAGAGCGAGCCCTTGTCAATCACCGCCTCAGGTTTGAGCTTTCCTCCGCACTCATTTG
Source organism: Moesziomyces sp. F16C1 (assembly GCA_003004725.1). Classification (NCBI taxonomy): domain Eukaryota; kingdom Fungi; phylum Basidiomycota; class Ustilaginomycetes; order Ustilaginales; family Ustilaginaceae; genus Moesziomyces; species Moesziomyces sp. F16C1. The sequence continues at coordinate 94,094 of NXFS01000017.1, forward strand.
CCCGCTGCGTGTCACTCGCGTGACAGCGACGCCGGTCAAACCAAAAGTGTGCGCTTGCGCTGCTCACAGGACCCCGCTCGTTCTCCGGCTGCACAGGCCTCCGTACCACTCCTCTGCCGCGCGAACTTGCCTATCGTAATCCAGCTGCAGTCCGTCGGCCCTTCGGTCGTTCTTTTCGGATGTAACGATTGAATTTCCAGGCGCGCCTCTCTTGCCAATCGGGCCGACTCTGTTCGACCTCTGGCCGTGTCAACCCCCTCATTCGAGATAGTGGTTTGATAGCGATAGGCGCGAGTGTCATGGATGTGAAAGCACAGGTGTAGTGCTGCAGGCTGTGCATCGGTGCGTATTGTAGGCATGCAAAGGGCGCAGCTTGTGTGCTGATTGGTCCGACGACGATCAAAGCGAAGAATTGCTTGGCTCGGTCTGCATACATGTTGGGGCTCGATCATCAGATACTGTAATGGCGCCTCTTGGCTGCTCATGCAGTGCCCGGGGAGGCGTCGTCATGTGTCGACTCGAACCAATGAGGAGCGGCTGCTGCACGCTGGCTGAGTGGAAAGCTGAGTGCGGCATAGTCCGAGCATCCAATGGGAGAGGAGCATGTCATCTCATCCCCAGACCGTCAGCGCAGCTTCGCAACGTGATTGGACCAGCCCACCTCGTCCCCACCGACTTGCGACATCAGGCGACATCGATTGGATGCTGTCATGCTCGAGCTCGATGCAAGTGGTCCCCGCCTGTGTGCAAAGCAAGCTTCTCAAGTGGGCCTATGCGGATCCGCACCACCAGCTGCATTGTTCTCCGGCTATCTAGACCGGCTCAATTGGGAGCTGAATGCTGAGACGCACGACAGCGTCTTTCGCTGCGGGACCTTGCAACGACTGTCGCCTTCATGAGCTCGCCCACCGCACTGTGGCCCCCATCCGCTAGTTCATGAGGCCCAAATTGTATCTGGGTGGGCATACAGGACGACAAGGGCAGGCGCATACAAGTGAGCGAGCGCACGAGCAAACCGGCGTTGTCGCCGTTCCGTTGGGAGAGTTGCAACGAGCCGAGCTAGGGCGCGAGCCCATTCTTCTTGTCGAGATCTAGACTCCGATCCAGCTGCAGGAGTCTCTGTGGTGTTGCACTGGTCTCATCCTCGACCTCGACGGGCACCTGGCCACTCTGTCTCTCGCGCATTGAGAGACGCGACGCCAATTTCCACTTCCAATTCCAATTTCAAGGGCCAAGGGCCAAATTCGGTCGACTGACGCGGCCCTGACTGATGTGGCGCTGCTTTTTTGCCCGCGGGACGGCGAAAAAATGGCGAGACAGACCGCGAATGTGCCCAGTTGAGCCGCCGCACGAGCCGCTGTCGAAGCCGTGCTCCTGCGGTCTGGCACCGGTTGCGCAGATTTGGACAAGCGCCACGCTTCCCTTCAACACCACCCACGCACTCTGCCATGTGCGAAGACTGCGATGCCGAACGCTGCGCTCGTGCCGTGTCAGCCTCGTGGGTGGATTAGCTGCACCTAGACGGGCATCGCTGCGGTCGCCTGTCTCAGCTCCCCGCTACACCACCGCCGCACCTCGACATCCCCACCCGACGCTCAGCCCAATAGGAATTCGTTCCCTCCCTCGACCAGTGTCTGGACCCCCGTCGTTTCCGTCCAATCGCAGCCTTGCATCCCATCAGCTCATCCCAATCCCACCCCTTCATCTCGCCCCTCGTGGCCCTCGCCTCGCTTTCTGCCTGCTTCGCCTGCCTATCCTGCCTCGCCTGCCTCGATAAGCACGGCGTGACCCCACATCCACGTCCACTGTGGGCCTGCACGCGCTATCGGCCTGCGCCACGCTACTCGCAGGCTCGCCTCGCTCTCATTGGCTCCCCCTTCCCCGTGCCTGGTTCCTCTGCGCCTGCGCCTGCACCGGCTTCCAGCCCCACCTGTCACGCTGTGCCTATCTCTCGCCTCCCTCCTCCCCCTGGTACGCTGCCCTCCAGCTCGCCCACTGCCCCTTCGTTCGACTCCGACCCCTCCCCTTTCGGATGCAACCGACTCGCAAGCTATAAAGACCATTCCCTCCTCGCCTCTTCTCCAACCTTTCTCCCCATCCACATCTCCGACTCACAACACCCTCCCTCTCTATCCAAAATGTCTTCTCCATACTCTCCATCGGAGGAGAAGGTCAAGGCCGACTCCTACAAGGGTGACGTCGTCGCCACCCTTGAGGACGGCGTCGGCCGCGACGATGTCAACGCCTTCGACCAGCGCAAGGGTGAGGAGCTCAAGCACGCCCTCCTCCCCCGCCACATGGCCATGATTTCCATCGGTGGTGTCATTGGTACAGGTCTCTTCCTCGGTACTGCTTCGTCGCTCCACAACGCCGGTCCTCTCGGTCTCTGGCTCGGCTACCTCGTCATGGGCTCCGTCTGCTACGCCATGATGATGTGCCTTGGTGAGATGATCTCTTACCTCCCCGTTCCCGGTGGTCACATCAAGCTCAGCGAGCGTTTCGTCGGCAAGCCTCTCTCGTTCGCCATGGGTTGGAACTACTGGTACAACTGGGTCATCGTCCTCCCCGCCGAGCTTTCCGCCGCCGCCGTCCTCATGTCTTACTGGTCCGATGCCAACCCCGCCATCTGGATTTCCGTCTTCCTCGTCCTCGTCGTCGCCATCAACCTGCTCGGCACCCGTGCCTACGGTGAGGCCGAGTTCTGGTTCGCCTCGATCAAGATCATCACCATCGTCGGCCTCATCATCCTCTCCATCTGCATCGACCTCGGCGTCGGCAAGCAGGGCCGCCTCGGCTTCCGCTACTGGAAGAACCCCGGCCCCTTCGTCCAGTACAACAAGATCGAGGGCTCCCTCGGCCGCTTCCTCGGTTTCTTCTCCGTCCTCGTCAACGCCGCATTCAGCTTCATCGGTACCGAGATCGTCGCCATCGCCTCCGCCGAGGCCAAGAACCCCCGCAAGTCGGTCCCCAGCGCCATCCGCAAGGTTTGGATCCGTATCTGCCTCTTCTACTTCCTCGGCACCTTCATGATCGGCCTCGTCTGCGCCTCCAACGCCCCCGAGCTCACCAAGGGTGCCAAGACTGCCTCGCGCTCGCCTTTCGTCGTTGCGATCAACAACGCCGGCATCAAGGCCCTTCCTAGCATTGTCAACGCCGCCCTCGTTACTTCTGCCGTGTCGGCCGCCTCGTCGGATCTCTTCACCTCGAGCCGTGCCCTCTACTCGCTCGCTATCGCCGGTTCGGCTCCCCGTATCTTTGCCCGCACCACCAAGCGCGGTCTTCCTTACATTGCTGTTGCCGTCTCGGTGGCTTTCTCGGCTCTCTCGTACATGTCGGTTCAGTCCGGTGCCAGCACTGTCTTCGGCTACTTTGCCAACATGACCTCGATCGCCGGTATGGTTACCTGGTTCTGCATCGGCATCATGTACCTGCGCTTCAACAAGGCGATGAAGGTGCAGGGCATGTCGCGAGACGTGCTTCCCTACAAGGCTGCCCTCCAGCCCTTCTGCGGTTGGTGGACGGTATGCTCGACCTTCATCGTGATGCTCTTCAGCGGATGGTCGATCTTCCTCAAGGGCAACTGGTCCACCTCGGACTTCATCACCAACTACATCCCCATCCCCTTCTTCATCATCCTCTACCTCGGCAACTGGTTCTACAACCGCAACAACGGCGCCCACATCCCCGCCTCCGAGGTCGACCTCACCACCGGTCTCCGCGAGATCATCGAGGCCGAGGAGCCCGAGGAGAAGCCCACCACCGTCATGGGCAAGGTCTGGCACTTCATCTCCTAGATCACCAAAAATCATCCTCCCGCTTTGTAACACTACCACTATATCCTCTGTCTCGCACGCTTGGTTTTTGCAAAGGGATTTTCATGCTTTCACGTCCATCTTCTTTCTCGGTCTGATTCGTGTGTGCTTGTGCGCGAGGCAAAATTGGCGACGGGCAAGTCCGCAAGAGATCTTCGACGTCGTCATGCGCGGTCGCCAAAGCTGATGCGGGCGAACATCGAGACCAAGGTGGCAGTGTTGGTGTCGTTGTCTTGCGACGTGCGGGACCTGTCTTGAAGCTCCTCGCCTGTAGCAAGGGGGGCAGACGCGCTCGAACTAGATGCAGTCACCCGACGATAGTTGCGAGGCATGGCCGTTCTACCGGCAGGCGATTCGTAGAATGCTCTCCTGCACTGTTGCAGCTTGGCGGGGTCGCTGAAAATTTCTTCGATCTGTTCCGGCGAAATGAATAGGGCTCGCATGTGCCTGCGCAAAGCAGTGTCGCTGACCAGCGGCATGATAAAGAAGCAGAAGGAGGTCGATGACTACGGCGGAGGAAGACCTAAGGAGGAGGCACGAGTCGAACAGTGTTGGCAGGAGCGGACGAGGGGAGGAAGAAATGAACGAGACGGGGGAGCGATACTTTTGTAGTCCTTCTGGATCGTGCCGTCGACACATGTCTCACGCTGCGGAAGAAGTTGCGAGCGGCGTTGTGCGGAACGACGTGCGGGATCCAGCGGGTGCGACAAAAGTGATTGCCGCGTGGCGACGGAAGGATGATCAGGGCTATGAAGTACACGCAGGGCAGTCTCGCACGCTTGTCGTTTACAAAGGGATTCTTCATTTCGCGTCCGCATGCTTCTAGGCCTGATGCGCACGAGCAAGACAGACGTGTGCGCTGTGACCACCTCCCAACCGCTTACCCACGGGGGCTGATGCCGATTGAGATGCTTGCCGAAGGTGCTTGAGGATTTAGAGAGCCCCTTCCCACCCGCTTACCCGCAGGGACTCTTTTCTTGAGGTCGTACTTGATGTGCCTATTCGTAATATCCATCCACGTTGGCTGCTGCCTACCTACGATCGGATTCGGCCCAGACTGCGAACGCCATCGACTCCGTCGTTGAGCCGTTCGTTGAAAGAGACCACGTCGCGCCAAGAGAGTCCTTCGAATTCGTTGCCGTCGAGACGCGCGATGTTCGAGCCGGTCCCAAAAATGGTCACCCTCTCGTTCCTCTTCCAAACAACATCGACGTTCTCCAGGACAACGAGAGCACCGATTCCGAACAGCTTGCGTTCCGATCCCAGAGCGCTGTAGAGCTGCGAGCCTGCGCAGGCCCAGAGCTTCATCTCGAAGAAGTCGTCGAAGGCCACCATGATCTTCTCCCTCACGGTGTTCGGATACGTCCTGGCCAACTTAGCATCCGTGATCTTGCAGACAAAGCGGAAGATACCTTTCCACGAGTGCCTGGACACGTAGTATAGCGGCGGCGTCACCATGTAGTTCCAGAAAGTCGTTCCGTGTAGGGTGAAGGGGTCCGTGTGCCTTGCGAAAGGATTGAAGACCTCGATGGGGCCACTCGCGGCCGTGCTGTCTGAGTCATTGCCACCCTCCCCCTCGCTCTCGTTCCTGTTGCGCAAAGTGTGTCCTCAAAGTTCGTATCGAGGGAGATCTGGTTTGATATTCCTCGGGGGTGGAAAGGATGGTCCTAATATACATGAGAGAACGTGTCTGAGGCGCCTGAGCTGGCCGCTAATTGGCCATGCTACTGATAAGAAGGAAACTATGGGAACAAAGGGACTTGAGACATCTCTCACGGGCGTGGGAGATGTCGACAAAGGGGGTGTCTTTCACAGCAGGTGTAAGGACGGCGGAGCCGCGGGAGCACACCATCCTCTTCCTCCCCTCCAACGTCGTCCACGACGCTACTCGCTGATCCGGCCACCTTCCGACGAGCTGGTGTCGTCGCTCGAGGAGAGGTCCTCGGTACCGGTGGACTGGGCCTCCCAACCGTTCTCGGTCTCGTCTTCTGACGTTTGCGCAGGGGTACTGGCGGCCGATGACGCGCTGTCTGATTCGTTGCCGATGTTGTCCTCTACAATACTGCGGTCGTCGTCATCGTCATCGCGCTGGACGGCAGCACGAGCAGGACCAGTCGTCGTCGTCGAAGTCATTGGCTGATTGGGACCAGGCGCTGTCGCGCGTGGGTGCCCTCGATCCTGAGCGCGCGTGCTTGGGCCGGCTCCTGTGCCAGCGGGAGGGGTCGATCCGGAAGAAGATGCATGCTGATGAGCACGCGGGCCAACGATGCGGCGTGCGGCAAGCCCACAGGGCGAGGCGGGGGACATGTCGTGCGCTTGTTGGCGCTGTCGAAGCTGGGCGGGATCGCCGAAGACCTCGTCGATCTGTTCCGGCGACAGGACTAAGGCCCCCCTGAGCCTGCGCTGGACGATGTCGCTGATAGGCGGCATGGCGAGAGAGCGGGAAGGGGTCAGCGACCAAGCAAGAAGCGTTGAGACTAGTGAGTGGACGAGGAGAGGAAGGAGGACGCTAGGCGGGAGAGAGGAGATACTTAAGTCTTCGTCTTGATTGTAGCGCCCGCACCTGCTGCGGAACACGATGTGCGGAATGTTGTGCGAGGGCCAGCGGCGCGGCGGACGAAAACTGTAATGCGGAACTCAATTTTGGTGATGCGGAACATGTTGGTGCCGAGTGGCGACGGGAGACTGATCAGGGCGGTGAAGTACGCGCTGAGCGGCAGAATGTCGCCTAGCCGCTCAAATTGGATCCATACGATAAACTCCAAGCTCGAATTTTGTTCATCTGATGACATTACTTCGAGTGCGGGAACTGGTCGGTGTCGTGATGCAGCGATGCTGTCGGACAGCGATGCTGCCTTTGACTTGCAGCTAGTTCGACACCCTATTCTCGCGGTGGATCGATACTAACAACTTTGCAGCGTGCTAGACATAGAGGATGAGAAAGCGCAGCGCTTGACCGGCAACGATGCAGGTCATCTAAGACGGTTCGAGAGCGGGACCAGAAGCACTTGGGCGAGTGCGAAGCTCGGATTGAGAAACGTCAACGTGCAAAGGCAGTGAGACAATCGAAACCAGTCACGAGTCGCTACTACTTGTACGTCTTGGTGGTGCTCACGCGAGTGGTGGTCGTCTCCTCGGTGATGCGCATGGGCTCTCGCAGCTTCTTGACCTTGGCGACGCTCTGCCTGTTGTGCTCCTCAAGCTCGCTGGCGAGGCCGTCGAGACTTTTGACCATGGCGTCGAGACTGTCGGCGAGAAGTCGGATCCTGTTCACGAAACTAGGTCCCTTGCTGACACGCTTGAATGCCGCTTCGACCTCAGCCTGTTTCTCGTGCTCGGACTTGTTCTTCCGCACGACGCTGTGCGACGTGTATTCGTGGCTCGAGTACTTCGTCAAGGTCTAGACCAAAATGAATGGAGGAGAAGCGGATGATGTCATTAGCAAGCGTTAAAGAGAAGCTTTGGGTTGGAGCAACGTACCGAATAGACGTTGAGGCAGATCAATGTCCTTTGTATTCGTACTCCTTTGAAGCGGATGACGTGCCAAGTTGCTCGGCGACCTGTTTGGTAGGAGTGTGGTAATGTCGAGGGATGGTATTCGACGGGAAGGGATGGCTATGTATACGTACGACGTGGTGCGGAAACTGCGGCTTCCGCAATCTTTCGCGAGGACTCAAGTGAGACCCTGCATGTCCCCCACTCCCACTGCAACGTGCTCCACGCTGCATTGCTGCATCCCTACATGTTGGACAGCTAGCGGAGTGCACGACCGAAATGAGGCCGAGCTGTTCCGCCTCAAGGCGGATCAATTGAGTAAGGCATCGACACATGAGTGCATACACAGGCATGCACGCGAAATGACGTGATACGGAGGTCGTCAGATTTGCTAGGAAGGAGACAAAGGGCTCGTTGCACGCATGAGGAACTAGACAAGTCGGAGCTCTGCATTTGAGCTACTACGGATGGTAGAGTCGGTCGAGCTCGTAGTTGAAGCGGTCGACGTCCTCAAAACTGATGGGAGACTCGCCTGTGTTGAGCGTGACATATGTCGTGATCGAGTCGAAGTACAGGAGCCGTCCGCGTCCACGAACCGCATTTTTGGCCTTGACGGTATCGCCGCCCCTGATGCCTTGCGGCGGCAGCTGGCCGGTGAACAGACTTGAACGAGGCGAGGCGAACATGGTTGCAGTTCTATTTGACGAGAACTCGAGTTTGACCTCAAGAAGTTGGCGTGCGTCGATCTTGAAGCCCGGAATCACTCGTGCGATGAATGTTATGCGTGCGCCCGTGCGTATGTACGGCTCGTCTAGGACCAAGGCCTGCGAACACATGAACTCGAAGCTGACGCAGATGTCAGTACCGGGTAGACGGAATGGATTGTCGCCAAACTCCCGCCTGACACCGACTCTTGCATCAAGTGTCGTTCTGCTGCGGTTGGCAATCATTGTTGTCCTGTAAGTGCGAACAGCTCGCACATCTGCAGATCCGGGCCTTCCAGGCGAGCCTGGAGCGCCATCGACATAGGGTCAGCTACTGATTACAATGCGACAACTTTGGAAGCTACCCTCGCTTGCCAGTAGTGCCTCGGTGTTTCGCACTGGCAACGCCCTTACGCAAGGCTTCTACGTACCGGAACGTGACCTGTAGTGCTGTGATCGAGCACTTGCAAGCTCGTGTCCACGTCCAGTAGTTCGACCTCTGAGCTCAGAGGCTTGACTTCTGAGCTCAGCGACTTGACTGCTGAGCTCAGTGACTTGATTCCTCAGCTCAGCGACTTGATTTCTGAGCTCACTCGCTAGACCTCTAAGCTCAGCGACTTGACTTCCAAAGTCAGTGACCTGGCTTATAGGCTCAGTGGCTCCACTTTCAAGCTTTGCCCTGCCCGACATGCCGTTCCGAATGGCAAGGATCTCGACAACAGTCGCTGATCTGACGTAGAGCTTGATGATGAAGAGGAGGATCGAGGTATCCTTTGATAAAGGCCTGGTCGTTGACACCAGCTATAAGGCGGATCTCGAAGGTGCCGGAGGAGATGGTGGAAGGAGGGGAAAAGTCCGTGCAGGTAAGGCTTGGCTATGGATCAGCGAGCCGATCGGTCGTCCGCGCGCAGCGTCCGGTCTCAGAATGTGTGCGAAAGCGTGCTGTGCAGCGGCTGCGTGACTTTAAAGGACAAGTTAATCCAAAATCACTCGTGGTGATGAGTCAAAGTGCGGCAGGAGACGGTGCAATCTCGGGACGGCCGAAACCAACAGAGTGCCGAAATGAAGCGCAGATGCAAGCGTTTCTGCAGCTCTTCTGTTGCGAAGCGCTGTTCCGCCTGTCAGCCGCAAGCTCTCGGAGCATCCCGCTCTTGCACACCGTCAGTGTGCCTCACAAACTTGCACACCGTCAGTCAGCCTCAAAGAAGCACCTCGCTCGGAATCACAAGTCAAACTCTGATTGCAATTGCGATAAGTCAGGTTACGCTTTGGGAGCGGGAGCGTCCGCGCGGGCGGCATTGATGGCCTTGATCCATGCGGCGGCGTTGCGCTGAGCGGGTGCGCGGAGCTTGAGCGTGTCTGCCTGGGGCGCACCGCCTCCCACAGCGGGCATGGAGTGGACCACATTGAAGGCGTCTGCATGTCTGCTGCTCTTTGCCTTGGCCTCGTGCGCGCTCACCTCGTTGACGGGGATGGGCATGCGATACAAGCTGGCGTCCTGGGCGTGCAGCACGAGCAGCAAGTCGGTCGTGAGCACCAGCCGCAGCTTGCGGCCCGATTTGGCCTTGGCCACCATCTCGTCGCGTAGCACACGTCGGTGGCGCTTGACGCCCGGCTGGGCCGGATCGACAAAGGGCTTGGTGAGATCCAGACGCGCCTCTTCGCCCAACCACAGATTCTGAGACAGCTTCGACAGCGCCGTTGTGTCCTCGTTCTCTCGGATCGCCTCGTTGGTCTTGGCCAGGATGTCCTCGGCCGTTTGCTTGGCGCTCGCCACGCGCGCGTAGTCAACATGGTCCTCGGGAGTGTACCGCAGGATCTGGGCCAACAGCAGCGGATACCGAGTGAGCCTCTGCATGGGCACGAGCAAGAAATGGCTCAGATCCAGCCCGCGAGCAGCGGGATGGTTCGAGCGCAAATTGAGCAGGTGAATATCCACGCGTGTATCACGGTTCCGCTCGGCCGCAAGGATCTCGCTCGCGCTCTGCTGGTTGACGCAGTAGGGCAGGTAGACGCTCATGGCCGGCATGTGGCGCTCGAGCACATCGCCGATCGCACTGACAAACAGCCGGTCCTCTTTCTGCCGCGCCTCGAGATCCGACAGATACGACACCGCCGTCATCAGAACGCTCTCAATGTTGGCAAAGATCACCGTGCTCGCCTTGGCCGACAACATGCTCTGCATCGAGTTGAAGAAGACCTCGACGATGATCTGCACATCGCGCACGTGCGCCGTCTCGGTGGCAATCAGCTCAAAGATCGCCTCTTGCCGCTTGCGCTCCGTGTCCGACAGGCCGGACAGCAGCTCGCGACCTACGAGACTCGACCAGGACGGCGCACCGCTGCGTGCAGCCGCGCTCTCGCTTGCGTCGGTCGACTCGCCGCTCGCACGCTGCGGCTCCGAGATCGATGCGGCCTGCAGCAGACCGCCTGTCGGCGTCGAGGCTCCCATCGCGATCGGACCACTGACAATCCTGCTTCCGAGACCTGATTCGGGACGCGATGCGGCTCCAGACGATCCCGTCCAATTGCTGCGGTGCGACATGGACTTGATCGTCGAGAGGAAGCCCGACGTGCGCGACGAGGACTCTCCCGCTGCGGAACTTGGTCGTGCGGGCGAGCCGGTCGCGAACGGAGGCGGCGACGACGGCGGCACCATCGCGTTTCTGGCAGCCGCACCTGCAGCAGTGGCCGGCAAAATAGGCTGCAGCGACACCTCTTTGGTGAGCTTGAGGTAGCGGTCGTAAGCATCCTCCATGCGGTCCTCCTCGGTCGCCTCGGCGGTGTTGTCCACAGCTGGCGTCGGTGCGTCGCGCGAGGCGTCGGTGGGAAGCGCAGGAAGATCGCGGCTCGGTCGCTTCTTCGGTCGGCTCGGCGGCTTGCGACGCTCGGGCTCCTCGGGCTTGGATGTGCGCTTAGTCGTGCGCGAGCGCGAGAGCATCATCAGCTCGTCGAGATTCTTGTGCCGCTTCTGGCCCGGAGGAGGAGGCGGGCGTCGGCCTGCTTTGGTCGGCGTGCGCTTGACCGAGTCGTCGGCCTGAGAAGCACCGACTTGCTGGCTCTGGCCTGGACCATCAGCTGTGTCGGCGGCCAACTCGTCAGCCTTGACAAGCACACCTGCAGCTTCGAGCACGCGTAGTCTCTCGATGGTGTGCTGGCGGATTTCGGCTTCGGTCTGCGGCGCAACTTGGTCGTCTGCGTTGAGGGGCGCACCACGATCGTCTTGGTCTTCATCGTCGTCGTCGTCGCTCGAGGTCCATCCAGTGGTGGAATCAGAGTCCTCCGAGTCGGAAGCTTGATCCTCCATGGCAACGCCCGACCTTGTCGCAGCCGAGCTTTCCGCTTCGATGGTACCGAGCGCATACGCGACCGCTTCCATCTTGGACGCCTCGATGGCCTTTTGCACCTGACGATCCTCGCGCATGCGCGCGATCTTGGTCTCGCGGTCCTCGGCAGCCGATGCAGCCAGCGCAGCAGCCAGCTGTGCTTCTTCGTCCTCCTCGTCCACTGCAGCGCTTGTTGCATGAGCTGCAGAGGTACTGGCGGGGGTTGGTGTATTGGGATCCGCATCGACATTGAGATTAGATGACCTTGGGCTCTTGGTGTTAGCATCCACCACCACCCAGGCTGACTTGGAGTCGGTGCTGGCTGGCTCGGACTGCTGCGAGTGCGCGCGCACCATGACGCCAGACCCGGTATCGCTGTCCTCCTGAGCGTGTCCACCTGGTCGGGCTGCATCGAGTGAAAGCGAACACATCGAGGAAGAAAGTCTGTCTCAGCACACCGCATCTACAAAGACCATTCATTCTCACAGATTCGCGAGCAGCTCTGAGCGCATCTCACCGGAGATCTTCCGGCAAGGAGACTGCAGAACAGGCGGGCCAAGGCGCCCAGGATCACAAGGAACCCGCACAGCTGGCCCGCCTTTTCCACGGCCTCTCGGCCTGGTAGTCATACGAGGCAAAAGGCGCGAGGCAAAGTGCGGAACGGTACGAGATTCTATTGAGATCGACCCTGGGACACGATGGCGGAGGCCTGCCCGAGGGCAACAGGGGACGAAAGGAAACGCAAGAGGAGTCCGGGACCAAGAGGAAGAGATGGGAGGGGACCACACTAACCAGAAAGCTCCAGGTACGTGGCGGGTGCGACGAGGATCTTTGCGCCACCGACGTCGACGCGCCACCAGTTGGCATCCTCCTGATCGACGACGAGCAGCTCGTCGCCCTCGGCAAACGTCGCTTCTTCGGCCGAAGCGCCCGAGTAGTCGTACAGAGCCTTGGCCTTGGCAGCTGATGAGCAGAGAGATGTCAGGTCAGTCTTTGCGTCTAGTCATAAATCGCGCCATTCGGAATATACTTACGTTTGTCAATCGGCTCGACGTAGGAGCGCGGGAAGAAACCCTTCTTGGACCCGCTGGCGAGCGAGCCGTACCACCAGTCGCTGCTGGCATCCTTGGGCGGGTGTGCCGAGAGAATGTCGTTCTCCTCAAAAGTCAGGTCCTCGTCGCGCTGACCCGAGTAGCCGTACAGCGTGCGCACGCGAACGGAGCGACTCAGGTCGAAGCCTTCGACCTCATCACCGCCCGAAGCTGCGTGGCCGTTGGCAGGCTTGCGAGCGTCGAGGTCCTCCGGTCCCTCGTCCTCGTCGCCGCTGTCCTCCTCGGCCTCTTCGCGCACCGAGGGCTCGTCCGGGACGAACGCGGCCGCTTTGGTGTTGGCCTGGTCGTTGGCGAGGCTGTTGGCCCAGTCGACGCTCTGTCGATTCGGGTTGGCGGCGGCAAGCTCACTGGCGCCAAAGTCCGAGTCGAAGCTGCCGGGCATGGACGGAGCCGGAGGCGCAGGTGGCGCAGGAGGCGGCGGGGGAGGAGCGTCCGCAACGTCGTCGACCGTGCGCTCTGCGACGGCCGACGAGACCTGCGGAGCTGCAGGCGGGCTCGGCGGCGGCACGTACGTCTGGACCGGGGGCGTAGCATCGCCAATGACGTTGCCGGTGACGAGCGCTTTGGAGCGGTCGTTGGTCTGCGCCTTTTTGAGCCTGAGGCCACCCTGGATCTGCCCGAGCAGAGCACCACGATCAACGGGACCCTCGGCTGGCTTGATGATCGGCGCTTTCGGAGCAGCAGGTGCAGCAGGTGCAGCTGGAGCAGGCGGAGCGGCCGGAGCAGCAGGTGCGGCAGGGGGCGCAGGAGGAGCGGCTGGAGCCGAGGCGGGCGGGGTGGAGCGGCCGCTGCTGGGGATGAGGTTGCTGAACAGCGCCTGAGCCAGGTTCTGGCGCGTTGCGCGCGTGCTGGATCCAGGTCCATCGGCATCATCATCGTCGTCGTCCTTGTCGGACTCTTCCCAGTCATCGTCATCATGCTTGGGCGCGGTGTGGATGGTGCGCGAGGCGGAAGTGGGCGTGGCGCCGGTTGGCTGAGCCGATACTGGAGGTGTAGCGCGGGTGGCGGCAGGCAGGTTGGAGTCAGCCGCAGCCTGCTGGGATCGGAAGAAAGGGTTGGTGCCTCCGCTCGAGGGCTGCGCGGCGGCGCCAGCGGCGGGAGGACTGGTGACGCCCGCTCCTGCTCCCTGCTGCATGCGGTGAAATGGGTTCGTGCTCGAGCCTCCACTCGGGCTCGGCTGAGCAGGAGCGGGAGGCGCCTCCGGGGCGGGAGGGGCGAGGGTGGCAGGCGACGTGACGGCAGCTGTGGGTGCGGCAGGCGCGGCCGGTGCGGCGCGCGCTCGCGAAGGAGGTGGCGGAGGAGGCGCACCAGCCTTGCCTGACTTGCGAGAAGGGGGCGGGAGCGAAGACGCTGCAGGCTTGGCACCACTGTTGAACATGTTCTGGCGCTCCTTGAAAGCCTCCTCCTGCTTTCGTGCCTCTTCCTCTTGCTCTTCGAGTCGCTTAAGACGGGCCTCGCGCTCTGCCTTCTCCTTGGCGAGCACCTCTTCTCGACGACGGATCATGTCTTCCTGGTCGTTGATCTCCTCCTTGGCGGCCTGGACGACGGGAGCAGGAGGAGGTGCGTCGCTGCGCTCAGCCTCCTTGATCTCCTGCTTGACTGTAGCGAGGCTGGCCTTCTCGGTCTTGAGACGGTTCTCCTCGAGACGAGCCTTCCTGGCTTCCTCGCGCGCAGCCGCCTCGGCGTCTGCCTGTGCGCTCTTTGCGGCAGCCTCTGCCTGCTCCGCCTTGAGACGCTCCTCGACGCTGGTGTCGACGGGAGTGGGACCGGCGGGGGCGACGGCACCGAGCATGCGCATGCGCTCCTGCACGCGGCGCTGAGCCTCGGAGCGGATCCAAGCGGCACGCTCTTCGGCGGACATGTTCTTGGGAGGGCCCGAGGCAGCCGGAGCTGGAGATGCGGGAGCCGCTGGCGCAGGAGCGGGCTTGGGAGGTTCGGCAGGCGTGGAGGGCTGGGACGAGGCGGACCTGTCGGCATCGCGCTCGCGGTAGTCGTCGTTGCGACGGGAAGAGTCTCGGTCGTCGTAACGGTCGCGCGAGTAGCCTGCATCGCTGCGGCGATCACCATCGCGGTCAAAGGTGCCGCGAAGGTATTCGCCGTCGCCGAGTGTGGAGCCGGATCGGCTCGAGCCTCGGTCGTTCTGGCGATCGCGGTCTTCGGAAGCGTATCGATTGTAAGGATCGTGGCGACGGTCGCGTTCGCGGCTCTCGCCAAGCTTGCGGTCGCGCTGTCGGCTCTCCTTTGCCTCGAGGCGCTTTTCGAGCTGGGGCAGGCGCTCGTGCATGAGATGCATGAGCTCACGCTCGGCCTTGCGGCGAAGGTCTGCCGAGTCGCGTCCGCCGCGACGATTGTAGTACTCGATGTCGTCCTGCACGCGGCGGATGCGGTAGCGGAGGTCGTCCATCTCGCGCTCGAGCTCGCGATCCTCGTCGTCGTCGGCGCCCTGCTTGTCGAGGAGCTTCTGGGTGTTTTCGAGCTGACGCTTCATCTCGGAGAGGTCATCTGTGGCACTCTGACCCTCGTAGCGCACGGTCTTTCGATCGAGGTGTCGACTGCTGCTCTTGTAGCTGGGCACGTCGGCGTCGTCATGCTTGTAGGCGGTGGCATCCTTCTTGGGAGCGACGGGGTTCTGGTGGAAGGAGCGCGCCTTAGCGTAGGAGGCGCCGCTGTTGGAGCCGGCCTCGGGGAGATTGAGACCGGTGCCTTGGCGAACGCTGGTGTCCTTCTTGAGGAGGTCCTTGAGGAAATCGACCGAGTCGTTGAGGTCCTTGGCGGAAGGCGGGATGAGCTCGGAGGGCAGAGTCTCGGGGACGTCATTCCCGTTGAGAGCGCGGTAGATGAGGCCCATGGCGACGTGGAACTCGTTGACGTTGAGCTTTCCTCGGTTGCCGGTATCGGCGAGATGCCAGATCTGCATGAGCTTGTCGGTCTCGAGACCACTCTGACCAAAGACCTCGCGAGCGACCTCGCCGTTGATGAAGCCAGTGCCTTGGGAGTCCCAGGCGCGGAAGATAGAGTCGTAGCTCTTCCTCTCCTCCTTGCTGAGCGCCCAGGGGATGCGAGGCTCTTTGGAGCCCTGCTGCTGCTGGCTGAGGTTCTGGATCTGGGACTGGAAATTGGATGGCTGCATGCTAGCCTGGCTGAAGTTCATGTTGCCAGCGACGGGAGCGCCGGAGAAAGGCTGGGAGGCGGGAAGGAACTGGCTGCTCATGAGCTGCATGCGCGGGTCGCGGATGGGCATGCCGGTCATCTGAGGCATGAGGCCGGTGGGCTGCATCTGAAGACCGCCGGCGCCGCCCATGTATCCGGTCTGTTGGGGCTGGAGACCGCCCATGTAGCCGGTCTGCTGAGGCTGGAGGCCGCCGCCCATGCCCATGCCCATACCCATGCCCATACCGCCAAAGTTGGAGGTGGCTTGAGGACGCAGTTGCGACTGCATGCCGGACTGCATGCCCATGCCGCCGCCCATCATGCCTGTCTGTTGTGGCATGAGGCCTTGCTGTTGCTGCTGTTGCGGGAAGCCGGTCTGCATTGGACGTTGAAACTGGGACATGCCAGGATATCCGGTCTGTTGAGGCTGGAGGAAGCCGCTACCCTGCTGCTGCATTGGCTGCTGCTGCTGTTGCTGCTGCTGCTGGGGATAGCCGGTCATCTGCGGCTGCATTGGGCGGCCCCAGCCCTGGCCTTGCATGTTGTTGTACATGCTGGGCAAGCTGAGTAGCTACCCTTTTGAGCGCGTGGGAGAAGGGGTGATTGCGAGGGAAAGCGGATGGATGGAATGAGAGGAGGACGTGTGATCAAAGGGGACGAAGCGGAAAGGGGAGAGGGGGATAGCTCGGACGGAGCAGCACCGCACGCGGACTCGCGGACTCGGCACAGCCTGTCTCTCGAGGTGCGGAAGGAGCGGCCTCGAGTGAGAGAGTCTGTTGTGTGGGAGGCGCAGCTGCTCAGACGCTTCGCAGCTGGTCTGTGCTGCTGAGCCACGAATGCATGCACGGCTACGTCGATTGCAAGCTCAAACGGGCGAGATCGAGCGATTTCAAAGCCTCGAATACAAATTCCAACCCCGGCCACTTCTGCACACTTGTCACCCATCGTAATCAATCGCATGTGCATCTCCCGATGCGCCTCCACCCGAAATCCAGGGTCTCGATTGCTGTCCATCTCCGCTTCACCCTGCCTCGTGCTTCTTGCTCTGCCTCGACGACTTCATTTCTCGACTAAGCAAGGATGCCGAGCTATCTGATTGGAAGGTACGTCCTCAAAGACCACACATTGCTGCTAGCTGTCGTGCTGTGCAGCTGACTCCGTGATGTTTCGACTGGGTACAGGGTGGTCGACCCAATCCTAGGCCTCGCTACAGGCGTGATGGCGTATGTGCTGTGGGAGAACGATGGTCGCAACGCGCACGAGCGTCCTGCAGGTCGTACACTCCCCGAGCTTGTACGTCGGCGATACAACAATGAAGAACCGCCCGCGAGCTTGTACGCTGGACCGGAAGCAACCACGCGATCGCTCTTCCACATCCCCTCGGCCTCGCACAAAGCCACACCCTCCGATTCGGACAGCCCGAGGTCGACAGAGCAGATCATCGCAGAGGCGAAGGAGAAAGCGGCTCGTGCAAAAGGTCAGGCTGGCGCAGATCTGCGTGCCATCCGATCCGCCGTCACCGACGAATGGAACCAGTCAAACTCGCGTTCCTAATCTCAACCACATCTTCGCCGGACTCACCTTGTACAATATCAAAATATCTTCTCATGATCCATGCATCACATCTTGAGAGCGAGTATCTCTGATTGCGATAGAAGTACATTGATTATAGAAGAATGAGATGATCGGTCAAGCCTGGGCGGCACGCTGCGAGTCGGCAGTCTCGTCGCCCGCGCGTCGGCCGTCCTTTGTGACGCCCTGTCGACGACACATAGGACAGGTGTTGGACGAGGTGGTCATCCAGCGATCCACACACGACGTGTGGAAGGCATGTCGACACGCCAGCACACGGCACTCGTCGTCCTGCTTCCAGTCCTCCAGACACACCAGGCAGCGCTCGGCCATGTTCTCGGTGATCTTGCCCTGACCCACCAGCGCTGCCACCTCGCTGCCGCGGACCTTGGACAGGTCAGCTGCACCGTCGATCTCCTGCTGCGTCACGGTGCTCGGCTTGTTCTGCATGGCCTGCATCGTGCTCAACAGGTCCATGAGGATCATCAGATCGCGTCCTGCTGTCGCTGGATTCGACGTGAGCAGCGGGTGGTTCGCGGGATATCGCCCGCCCGACACAAACAGCATAAAGCGCGACGCAGGCAGCTCTTCGCCGCTCGCATCGGTCGAATCGTCCCGTGCTGAGGCAGTAGCAGGCGCACCCTCCGACTGAGCACGCGCGCGAGGTGGGGCTTCTGCCGCCCGCGTCGAGCCGAGCGTCGTCGGGCGTGAGGTCTGCTGGCGTGTACCGCCTGCATCTCGGCCCGGACCGGGTGCTCGCGCGCCCACCATCTCCTCTCCGAAGCGCTCGGTGACGTTGAGACTGCGTACGCCCACAACGATGCACGGCACCAGCTGCGATGGCGCCACGGGGTCAAAGCGGAACAGGCGGAAGAACGACAGGTTGCCGTTCTGGAAGTCCCGGTCTCTCCGCGCCTGCGTTTCGGCAGCGCCGATACCGTTATCTGCTTGCTGGTCCTGCTGTTGCTGCTGGCCCTGCGTCGACTCATTCGACGCAGCTGCTGCATCTGTCGCTGCAGGCTCCGACGTTTCGCCGTCGAGCACCTCGGCACCCGAGGTGGACTGAGCTTGCGTGGCGTGCTCAAAGTAGTCGGTCGTGTGCGCCTGAGGTTGAGCAGGCACAGCTTCTTCCGACGGGCGCATGAGCTGCACGGCAGCCATGAGATCGCGAACCAGATGATTGAGGAAGCTGCCGAAACTGCCTGGCACGCCATCCGGCAGCACGCCGTTTCGCACTTGGCGCAGCGTGCCGACAACGTCGTTGGGACCGAGAGAGAAATCGGCTGTGGGCGCTTCTGGTGCATTTGCAGGCGACGTGGCCGACGCACCGTCTCGGTCCGAATTCGAGTCGTTCGTCTGCGAGCCTTCAGAGCGCGACTGGCGCGTGGGAAGGAGACGGCTGGGATGCATGAACGTGCCCAACGTGGATCGGACGAGCCGAGAGAGGCTGCCTCGAGACGGACTTTGCGGCACAGCGCTGTCCTGACCCGAGGTCGCATTGGATTCAGTACGCTGCCTCTGCGAAGATGCCTCGCGTTCGGCTGCATCGAGAAGATGCGCGATGATCTCTTGCTGCCTCGAATCTTGGCCGGCATCGACCTGGTTGCCAGATGGTTGTGCTCCAGATGCATCTGCAGGATCGTTCGACGACGGGTCTGCCGGCTGCGACGCCACGCTTTCCCCTCCACTTGTCGGCGCGAGTCCCGAAGTGTTGGAAGCACTGTGAACGCGGCGCGAAAGAGCCGCCAATCTTCCGCGAAGACCATTTCCGAGACCGGACGAGTTCGAAGAGGAACTGGACGCTGTTCTGCCGCCGCCGGAAGTCGACGGGCGGTCGGCGGTGCGTGAACGTTGCCAATCGGCGAGCCAGCGCTCGTTGCGGTCGGCGGATGCTTGGCTCAGCCGTTCGAACGGGCGACGCAGACTGGTTTGAAGTAGCGAGGGATCCACATGATGAGACTCGGACGCATTGAGCAGCGATGCTGCCGTGGCTGCTGCGGCGATACCCAGAATACGACTGAGCATGACGGCTTGTTCCTCTAGCGTCACTGCGCCTCTGAGACCGTCGCCATCCAGAGCGCCAGGGGGAAGACCGATGGGGTTGCTGGAGTCGCGCGGTGCGTCTGTGCGGGACGAGGAGGCGGACTCGGGCGCGCTTGGGGCATCCGAAGCAGTCGAAGCGTCGGCGTCATGGCCCGTAGAAGCCTCGGAGGAGGCGGGACGGCTGGCAACGGTGCGAGCGACGAGCGCACCTTGAACCACCATGGAGGTGCCACTGATCATCTCTGGCTGCAGGGGCACGCGGATGGTGTGGGGTCGCAACGGTTGCTGAGGCTGGGTTGGCTGTGCGTTGGAGCTCTGAGAGGTGGTTGCGGCTGCTGCGGGATCCGGAGCGGCTGCAGCAGGCTGCGACGCTGCTTCGCCGGTTGCAGATTGCGCGGCGGCCATCGTGCCGAGCAGCGCTGCAAGTGTGGCGGATGCTAATGGATGTGGACGTGGCGAGGGTGTGGTGGCAGATGCGGCGGTAGACGGAGTGGCCGCTGGCGGGATGGGGGCGGAGACTGAGGCTTGTGACGGGATGGGGGCATGCGAGCCGAGAGCTTCGAGGATACGTTGTCGAGCACGCTCCCTCTCCTGGCGCAAAGCGTCGAGATGCGGAGGAGGCGTGGCGTTGCTTGATTCGGCGGCGGCGTCTGGGACTGATGCGGCTTCTGTCGAGGATGGCTCGCGAGTCAGTTCGACAGGAGCGGAAGCGCCGGTGAGAGAAGCCGCATTGGCGTCGGCCGAGTGCTCTGATGGCTCGATAGCGGTAGTGGACGCAAGAGGAGTCCGTGACTCTTGCGATCCGAGATGCATGGGCTCGTCAGCAGGAGCCGAGGCAGCAGTTTGAGATGCAACATCGGCGGTCGAGGAGGCGGAAGAGCCAGCAGGAGCGTCTGGAGATCTCCTGCGCCGTTGTCGGAGTGGCTGACTCACAGCGTCCGAGTCGATGGCGGGCGCATGTGAGGTAGAGCTTCGTCGTCGTTTTCGGCCGGAGCTGGCGTCATCATCAGCAACTGCAGCAACTGCATCCGGGATATGATCTTGGCCGTCGGACGCAGGCAAAGTCCGAGCCGAGGCCGCAGCCCGACCCATACGAGCGCGCTCGCGACGGGCCTGGTCTTGCTGTTGGCGAGACTGAGCGTGGCCCATGACGAATGATGCTAGTGAGTGCGAGCCCAGATGGACGTCAAAAGCTCGACGCGGAAGAGGCTGCAATCAGCGTAGTGCCGGCATAAGAGCAGGGTGGAATGCGGCCAGTGTTGCGGACCAAAGGCGCTGAGAAAGAGGCAAAAAGTCGAGGCGGTGCTGGATGCAGAATGCAGGTGCGGTCGATGGAGCTGCGATACCGCGAGTGCTGCCGGCGTGAAAGCGTGGCTTGGACCTCGACTTCGACGCAGGGGGTCAAAGCTCGCAGCGGTGGGGCCAGCCGATGAAGATGGTGTTGGGATGATGCCAAAATGGGTGTCCGATAGTCAGTGAGAGGGAAGGGGAGCGGTTGTGACGGCAGGGTGCTGCAGTCGGAGCGTGTGGCCAGCCGGACTTTGCCCTTTCTTTACACGCCGTCGATGACGAGAGCATCCGCAGCCGCAAGCGTGATTCGCCGAGCCCGCTGCAATCAGCGAGTGATTTGAGTGAGTGACACCGAGGAATTAAAATTAGAGTGTTAGACTGAGCCGCATGAAGCCGTGCTGAGGTGGAGGTGAAAGCGTTCAAAGCCGACGCTCGCTGCGGACCGGTCACTTGGGCTGAACGGTCTCGCCTCATCGGCATCAATCCGGAGGCCGACGACCGGAGGATGACCGCGAGCATGCGGAAGGGCATCGAAGTGCATCGGGGGAACTATGTTCTGTCCTGCGATCTGTTCTGTCGTTGGATTTGCCCTTCGGACATGGCCGAAAAGAAGCTGGTTGGTGCTTGTTGCTGCACGCCGCCCAAACCGGCAGAAATTGCTTTCTTTTTGGATTTGGAGCAGCAGCAGCGGCAGCAGCAGCAGCAGAGGCCGCACGTTGACGCCCAAACCAACACCAAAATATGCGCGCGATAGGCAGAGCAGAGCGGCAGAGCGACAGAGCGACAAGCGAGCCGGTTTGCCTGGACCCCGTGGCTGCTTCTCTGAGCCGACTAGCCGAACAGATACGACCACCGACTCCACCTCGCGCCCCAATCAAGCCTCCTTGTCGCCTTGATCGGTCGCTGTGCGCACTGTGTCGTCTTCACGTCCACCATCACGCCCCATCGAGACGCAAATACAGCCGGCTGCCAATTTCCATCCCGCTCCCACGCGGCTGCAAATACCCCACCTCGCCTCCCCATGGCCTCCACACCGATAGCCGGCGTGCCTTCTCCGCGCAACGACGACGACGCCATGGATCACGCCGACATCCAAGATGTGCCCGCCCTCGCGTCTCCCTTACCCGCACCGCAGCACGCAGCGCCGGAGCCCCACGCCGCCATCCAGGTAGCAACCGCAGCCCACCTCTCCCACCCCATCCCCGGCCTCGCCGCGCTCCCTTCATCCTCCTCCTCTCGGCGCGCGAAACCAAGTCTGCTTGGCTCAGATGGATTCGGCAAACTCGGCGCGCAGCTATGGGCGCAGCGTGAGGAGAGCGTTGTGCGCAATCGCCAGGGCAGCGTGCTCACCCGCGGTCTCATCCTCAAGACCGACCATTTCGCAGGCGGCGCCCGCCATGCTCATCTCAACCTCCACCTCCAGGGCGCACCCAACTTCCGCAAGGCCGATTGCTCGCTAGAGGTGTACGGTGTCGCCCAGCCCACCATCACTGGTCTGAAGACCATTCTCTCCGTCTTGAATGCACGCCCCACCAAGGACGGCTCCCACTCTCAGAGCTTCGACTCGCGTCTCTCCGGTCTTGGCTCCTCCGGCGCTGCGTCACACTCTTCTCCGCATCTCTCCGATCCCTTGTCTTCGCCACCCTTGTCAGCCAGGAAAAACGACCGAAAGGCTTCCGCACGCTTCGACAAGTCGCGAAGATGCGTCTGGGTCTGCACCAGGGAAGAGCCCGTCGTCTACGTCGGCGGTCGCCCCTTCGTGCTCCGAGAGGCAGAACGCCCAGTCACCACTTTCGGCCTTAGCATGCGCGCCGACAACCTCGAGGCCATCGAAGCGCGTCTCAAGCAAGACATCTTGCGAGAGTCATCCAAATACGGCGGTCTCGTCATGGTGCACGAGGAGACAGCCACGGGTCAGATCGAGCCCACCTGGATCGCCGTCGACGACGCCTCGGTGCACACCGTCCGCGAGGTCTGGGACCGCGTAAAGTCCGAGGGCTGGAAGGTCGACTACCATCGCATCCCCATTGCAGAAGACCAAGCCATCGAGAACAACTACCTCGACGCCTACACACAGGTCATCAAGGACCTCGACCCCACCGAAACAAGCCTCGTCGCCAATTGCGGCATCGGCTTCACACGTACCACCTTTGCCATGGTCGCCGCCGTCATTCTTCGCAGAAAGCAGATGCTCTTGCTCGGATACGAAGATCCGTTTGCCAACCTCTCCGAGCAGCAGAAATCGCCGCTCCAGACGCCCGCCAACGGCACGCCCCACTCGGGCGTCGCCCGATCGCTACGCCAGGCCAGTGAGCAGCAGATCCAGAATCTCTCGCTCCTGCGACTCATCCGAGTCCTCAATGTCAGCCTCTCCACCCGCGACTCGCAGTCCACCATCGAGATCCTGCTCTCCAACCCAGCCCTCCTCGAGTCGCTCCGCAAGGCCAACTCGGGCGACTACGGCGTCATACGCCAGCTCGCCGGTCTCCTCGACGAGGGCCTCGAGAACAAGGCCGTCGTCGACGTCGCCATCGACTCTTGCGCTCACGTCACCAACCTTCGCGAGACAATCCTCTCCTCGCGCATCCGATACTCCACCGATGCGCTCGACGAGGCTCAGGCGGCGCTCCATCTCGAAAAGGCGGCCAAGTCGCTCGAAAAGTACTTCTTCCTCGTCGCCTTTGCCAGCTACGTCAACGCAAGCAAGACCGCCACCTTCCAGCACCGATTCGCCAACTGGCTCAAGAATCGCGCTGAGATCTGGCGTGGCATCCAGCTCATCCGCTCCAAGGGCAGGCGCCTCTACTTCTTCGACCCGGTCGGCGATCTGCGCATCCTCTCCGGAGGCAAGGCGGGCGAGCTGGTCGCCACCTCGGAGAAGCTGCAGGACCGCTTTGGTGAGGTGTCTGGTCAGGGCGCCCAGGTGCCCGGTGACGAGTTTGCCGACTACGTCATCCGCAACCGCGCTGGTATCGTACTGCGGCCGTTTACGCTGCTCAAATGTGACATCTGGCGCAAGTTCATCGAGAGGAACGCTGGCTTGCCCATCCGCGGCACCGTCAACTTCCGCCGCATTCCGGGCAGCAACATTTTTGCCACCGGACAGCCCACCGTCGACGGCATCCGTAATGTCGTCGCGGCGCTGCACGAGCACTATGCCTCGAAGGCCGACGCCGACAGCTACCCTACGCGCACCGTCACGTGGATCAACCTGCGTGAAGAGCCGATCGTGTACGTCAACGGCAAACCCTACTGTCTGCGTCAGAAGGGCATGTCGCTGCGCAACATCAAGGCGTACAGTGGCATCAACTGGGACCGCCTGCTTCTGCTTGAGGACCGCCTCAAGAACGACGTGATCAACGAGCTCGAGGCGGGCGAGGGGCGGCTGTTGCTTCACACCGAGACATCTGACGGCACCGTGATCCCTATCTGGGAAGAGGCGGCTCCCACCGATGTGGACACGATCCAAGAGATCATGTCCAATATCGGAGCCGATTTCAAGCACAAGGTGCAGCTGCGATTCCGAAGGATCCCCATGACCGCAGAGAAGCCGCCCGACTTTTCCGACATCAGCGAGCTGCTGTCCACCGTGTTGCAGGCCAATATCGAGGGTCAGCCTATCGTGCTCAACTGTCAGCTGGGCCGCGGTCGCAGTACGATGACTGCCGTGCTCATTCTCATGATCGCACGCTGGTTAAGGCAGGGTCAGAGTAAGCACTCCGAGTCCAGGCTGCAGGAGGTGCACGATGACGACGACACCTCCAGACGCAGTGCGCAGCAGAGTGGCCGCGACGGCCTGCGAATCTCTGCTGCAGGGCAGGAGAGCGGCACAGAGACCCCGTATGCGCACGAGACCATCAATCCGGACCTGCTGGACGACACGATCGCCTCCAGCCCAGCTGCTGACGGCAGGCCAGCCAAGCGCGCGCCGCTGAGCTATCACGTAATCAACAGCCTGTTGAGAGTGATTCCCAAGGGTTTGGAGGTCAAGCGCATGGTGGATGACTGCATTGACCAGTGCGCTACGGTGACGAACCTGCGCGAAGCCATCGAGGATGCGCGACTTGCCGCCGAGGACACCGAGGACGAGGCTCTGCGCAAGAAGCACATCCAGGGCGCCATCCACAATCTGCGCCGATACTTTTTGCTCATCATCTTCCAGTCGTACCTCACGCAGACACGGCCGGATCTGCTCGAGGCCGCGCCGAGCTTCCGCTCGTTTGTGACGCGCCAGCCGGTGTTCGAGACCATCGCCAAGGAGTTTGACAAGATCGACATCTCGACCATCATGCCGCTGCAGAAGGTGGATGCGAGCGACGGCATGGCGCTGTCGGACGAGGTGCAGGAGGTTGTGTCGCACCGCAGCGGAAGCATTCTCTCAGCCTACACCATGCTCAAGTCCGACTTTTTCAGCGGCATCCTCAAGCTCGGTCTGCCGGAGCGCATCGAAGGTATGCCGAACCTGCGTGGTGTGCCGCTGCTGTTGACACCGCCGACGCCGTCGAATGGCCAGAATGCATCGTCGGCGCCGATGACGCCCAAGACGCCATTGGTGACGCACGGGCGCGAGACGTGGGGATCGGGCATGCCTACCGTCGAGGGCCTGCGTCGTGGACTGACGCGCATGGGTGCTGGGCCCAACGGACCGGCCAAGGTCGTGTGGACCTCGCTGCGCGAAGAGCCGGTGCTGTACGTCAATGGTCGTCCGCACGTGCTGCGACTGGCGGACCAGCCGATTACGAACATCGAGGCGACGGGCGTGACGACGGACGTGGTCGAGGGCATGGAGGTTGCGCTGAAGAACGACATGCTCAAGGAGGCGGCCGAGCGCGGCGGGCGTGTGCTGCTGCACGACGAGACCGAGATCCGGCAGGGCGAGTTCGACATCATCCCCGTCTGGGAGACGGTCAAGGAGGGCGACGTGCTCACGCCACGTGAAGTGTACGAGCTCGTGCAGCGCGAAGGCTTCAAGGTGGACTATGCGCGTCTGGCCATTACGGACGAACAGGCTCCCGTGCCTGCCGTATTCTCGCAGCTCGAAGAGCGCGTCATTACTGCACTGCAGACCGGATCGGCATGCGTCTTCAACTGTCAGATGGGTCGAGGACGCACGACGACGGGCATGGTGATCGCATCGCTCGTGTCGACGGTCTGGCACTATGGCGAGCAGCTCGTGTCGGGCTACGAGATGAGCGGCTCGCTTGTGCTGGCTGCATCAGCGTCGATGGACGATGCGGCGGGTACGCTGGTCAATGCCGAGGACGAGGCGTTTGGCCAACCCAAGGACGCACTCGACAACCGCGAAGATAACCTGTGGCTGCAGGGCGAGTGGCGTACGATCTTGCAGCTGGTCGGAGTGCTGAGCCACGGTAAGCTGGCCAAGAAGCTCACGGACCGCGCGATCGACCGCATGGAGGCGGTGCAGAACCTGCGCAAGGCGATCTACGACTCGAAGCTGCGTGCGGACAATGCCGAAATGGGCACCAAGAAGCACAAGCATCTGTCGGGCGTGTTTACCAACTACCTCCAGCGCTACGGGTACCTGATCACTTTCGCCAACTATCTGCTCGAAAAGAGCGAGGCGGATGGATTCATTCCGCTGCTCCCGCCGCTCGGTGGTGGCGGACCTGCCATGGCGATGGATGGCAGCGTGGGATCAGAGGATGCCTTGTCAGTCGCAAGGCATAGGTCCGAGTCGGTCTCGTCGCAGCATTCGAGCTCGACCGTGTTTACGAATGCGGATGGAGCGAGGAGGTTCCCCTCGTTCTTGGGATGGCTGCAGCCGCGACGCGAGATCGGCAATATCCTTGGGCGCGACCGCCTCGAGTAGGGTGTGCTTTGTCAAAGTGTCAGCTCGCAATAGAAACGTCTCTAGAACATCGATCGAGCGTGTGGTGTGCAATGTGAGATTAGAAGGTGAGAAGCTTGTCGTACAACAGTTAGACACGGCAGTTGTTGATGCCGACGATGAGGATGTCTTCGGCGCCGATCTTTTCGAGCTTGTCCATGATGGTGGCGACGTCGGCCTTGAGGACCATGGAGGAGACAGCGTTCCAGTTCTTGTCCTCGAGCGGCGAGACGGTGGCGGCTCTGCGGCCGGGGGTGATTTCGAGTGCGCCGGCGAGGTCGTTCTTCTGCACGTTGTACTGGCACAGCACGTACTTGGATGCGGCGATGACGCCGCGGATGCGTGCGGTGATGAGCTGGATCAGCTCCGTGTTGGAGCGCTCGTGCGGTGTGGCCGACTTGATGAGCACCGCTTGCGACGAGAGCAGCGTCGAGATCGCCGTGAGCCCGCAGGCGCGCATCGTCTCGCCGCTCTCCACCAGGTCCACAATACCATCGGCAAGCCCGAGCGCACATGCCGCCTCCACGGAGCCTCCGACGTACTCGATCTGTGTCTTGAGCTCTTCTGTCGCAGAGAGTGTGCCTGCTGCACGACGCTCAGCGGTAACGCGAGCATCGAGTTCCGAAAAGTACTTGGCCGCCAGGTGGTCGAAGCTCGTCGCGACCTTCTTGCCAACGAGATCCTCAACACTGCTGATCTTCTTGCCGGCGTTGGCGGGGAGGACGGGATCTGGGATCTGCACCTGGAGCGAGCACTTGCCGAATCCGAGCTGCAGCTCTTCCGACACGAGGCCGCTCACCTTATCGCCGGCCTCGGCGACCATGTCCTGACCGGTGATGCCGAGGTCAACGTTACCCTCGCCGACGAAGCGCGGGATATCGGCAGCGGGCAGGAAGACGAGTGCGATGGGAAGGTTCTGCACGAGCGCGACATCGAGACGGTGCTGGCGCTTGAACTGGATGTCGGCGCCCGAGAGGATGTCGACGCACTTTTCGTACAGCCTGCCCTTCTTGGGGATGGCAAAGAGCAGCCGCCCGTTGAGGTTCTCGGCACTGAGCAGATTCGACATGTCGGTCTAGTCTTGTGTGGTGGTGATGATGATGCGGATGTCGAGATGGAGGTGATGAGGCGGACGACAGGTGCAACAGATGCGGTGGGTGTGATTGGACATCCGAAGATCCGCATCGGCGGCGGCAGCGGTCAATTCAATTTTTTATGCAGGCCAGCAGCCAGGCGGCACTTCCAGGCGGCAGTTCTTCCAGATACGCACACCGTTGGTCAAATCGGGCAGATCGTCCCCAAAAATCGCGTCATTCGCCGAGTCACTCGCACAGCAACAGCACAGCGCACGTGCAGCCAGGGTTCACCCTCCAGACAGCTCGGCCAACTCCGAAACGCACACACCAAATGCTTAGCCGGTCTGACATGGCTGTAAGCGTCGTCCACTCTGCCAATGATCTCTTCTTCATTTTGTCGACTTCATCGCTACGCGCGCCTCCGCTGCCTCGGCAGTGCCATGTCTCCTCTCCTAGAGGTCAGCCTTGTCCACACACAACCACTCGCCGACTTCTGGTAAACGACCAACGGCGTGTCTATTTGCCTATCGTGATAAAAATGCGACATCAGTGGTGATGGTGGTGGTGATGTCCATGACCGTGGGCGTGGCCGTGATCATGATGTGCATGATCGTGATGTCCATGTCCGTGATGATCGTGTCCATGAGCGCAGGCGGCATTATGAACAGCCCCATCGTCTTCATGGCCTTCGCGCTTGACGGTGACGGTGAGTTCGCCTGCTCTCTGGGTGCCCCTCAGCATCTCGCCTGCCATGAGTCCGCGCGTCGCCGCCACGCTGGGCGCAAGCCGTTCCCAGGCCCACTTTGTCATCTCGAAGCAGTCGTCCTCGGACGCATCGGGCTTGAGGAACACAGTGACCGACGCAATGAGCGATGCGGATTTGCTGCCAAAGTGCATGCCTCGACCGGAGCCCGCACCACCCGATAGCACGCCCGACGCACGGTCCGCCTGCACCACGGCCGATGTCGGCGGCGTGAGCTGCCAAACATTCGGCGGTGGCACATATGAGACAAGCGGATGCTGTTCCACCGTCTTGAGCGCACGCTTGAGCTGCTGCAGATTGGGTGAGGCCTCCGAGGGGGCTGTTTGCAGAAGCACCTTGCCCAGCGCAACCGAGGCAGGATAGGCAACGTAGAACATTGACACCGACTCGAGACCGGCAAGCACCTTGTCGAGCGCCGCCACCTGCACCGAAGGCATGGTGAGTCCGGCGAACAGCAGTGCCGAGCTGAAGAACAGCACGGTCAGACTGAACGGGTTGGCGAGCAACGCGAGCAGTGGTGACGCCAGCTCGGACGGGCGCATGAGCACCGAGCCGCTGCGACCGTGGCGTGCGGCGCTCGGCGGCGCGGTCCCCGATGCAGCCGTGCTGATCCCGCACGCAGCGACCAGGCGCGCATGGTTGCCCATAACGAGGTTCGAGATCACACACGCAGCAAGCGAGAGCGCGAGCAGCAGATTGGGCATGACAATGCCATACGAGTGCTCGGCATGAGCGTGCGAGTGATCGTGACCCGACGCCGAATCCACCGCACCATCTACCGCAGGGCCACCGCCACCTTCGAGCAGCGCATGCTCGACCGACTCCTTGAGCACATAGACGCTGGCAAAGAGCAGGTAGATGGTCTGGACAAAGTGGAGGAGCGTCGAGACGCGATGCATGCCGTAAGGGCGTCGAATGGCGGTGCCGTCCGCCTTGCCCGTGCGCCTGCGCAGATCGGCGGCATGCTGCTCCCACTCGAGAGCCCAATCGGCCATGGCGCTGCTCAAGATGCCCATGGCGTCAAACACGACAAGATAGCCTAGGCCCGTGGCGGATAGGGAGTCCACCTCCTGCCCCGCCATCCACAGTGCTGCACCGAGACCAAAGTGCGACATGCCAAACAGCAGCAGCGGACGCGAGGCTTGCGGGATGTGGCTGAGCGCCGAAACGGTGCGAGCGTGAAGCGAACGCTTGCCGTGGGCGTGACTGTGGCTGTGCCCGTGCCCGTGGTGGTGGCTGTGGTCGTGCGAGTGGGCATGGTGGCTGTGAGGGTCAAGATGCTTTTCTGCGTGCGTGATCGAGGTGTCCGAATTCCACGAGGTGGAAGAGGTGGATCGCTCCATGGCATGGCCGTTGTGCTTGGCGGTGATTGGACTCAGGCCCGAGTCTAGCATGGCGACGCTATGGCGGTGATGATGACCGCGTCTGCTTTTTGTCGGGCTTGGCCTGAGGTCTCCAAGCTGACTGGGTGCATCCAGATTGCCGGCCGATGGCTGCTGGTTGGCGGTGAGCGCAGCAAAGCTGGCGGAACGCGGGGAGAGTGTGGTGGCGTCGGTGCTGACGGTGATCTGAGGGCGGTTGCCGCTGCCGTTGCGACGGTGCACGTGCGAGGCCGAGGTGTGAGCGGGCGTGCTGGAGGCGGTGGCGTTGATGGCGAACGTAGACGGAGGCGCAGTGTGTGGCATTTCGTTCGCAAACGTATCGCGCGCTCTCGCCTCGTCGGCCTCGACTTCAGCGTCGGTGCCGGGGCGCGGGAAGAAGACGCTGAGGTTGCGGCTGTGTACGCGCGAGTGCCTTCGCGAGTGCTCGCGTCGTTCCGCCACGGTCATCTTGGCAAAGTCGACCTTTCGTACCGAAGTGGGCGCTGCATTTGGCTGCGAAGCATCCAGGTCGGCGACGCTGTCGAGCTCCTCGTAGAGTGCATCATCAACTTCATTAGAGGTGTATGCATCTGGTGTCTCGTCGCCTATAGACGCAGCGAGTGGCCGCTCGGGCGTCGACTCGGTGGTCGTCGGGTCGGGCACGCTGCTCATATCGGGTTCTTGCGGAGCCAGCTCCGGCTCGGTGGGCTGCGGTTCGGTGGGCTGCGGCTCAACGGGAGAGTCGGCAGTGACGGGCGAGATGACGATGGCTGTGGTGGACTCGATGTCCGAATCGACGGGGGACGGATCGTGCGAGTCCGCAGCGCTCTGTGGTCTGCTGAGCGAAGAGCGGGACGATGGCCGGGGCGGTTCCGGGAGAGAGCGAATGGAAGAGGAGGATCTCTTCTTTTGCGCTGGGGGACGTAGTGTGGAAGGGTACGAGCCGCTGGCGAGTCTGATGGAGGGCGATCGAGAAAAGGTGGTGGTTGTGGAAGCCGCACCACTGCTGAGGCTCCTGGGGCGGGGCGGTGTGGCGGAGAGTGTGGTCGGGTCCGAGTTGCTTGGAAGCAGAAAAGAGCTGCGTTTCCTGAGGGTGGGCGAGGCGGGACGTGACACGGACGAGGGCGGACGGAGCAGGACGGGGCTGGTATCTGCGCGCTGTTCGTACTGCTTTGTGATGTGCTTGACGGAGCGTTTGTGCGTCAGTTGGGCAGATGGCTTGCCGTCTTGCGAGACGTCAGGTGCCAGAGCCGACAAGTGCTTCTGCGGGCTCGACGGTGGGCGGGGGGTGGAGACGTTGGCGTTGCGTGAAGGAGCGAGGACACGGTCGGCTGCGGTTGGTTCGGGTGCGGGGGCGATGGTGATGTCCAGGGGAGCGTCGTGTGCGTGCGGGGCGGTGGAGCGGGGCGAGGATGAAGGCATCGGCTCCAATCTTGGTGTTGCCAGACGATACCTAGGACGTAGAGGCCAGAGCGCTGACCAGGATCAGCGTTGGTCCAGTCGAGGTCGCCGGGGTAATGAAGCAAGCGCAAGAGGACCGAGGGGCTCGAGAGGCGAAGAGAAGGAGGCAGAGGTGTGGAACCGGACGCAGGACAAGAAGAAGTGTGCGAGAGCCAGGCGCGCAGCGCGGGTGTACAAGCGTGCCTTGAGTAACAGCAGTCACAGCCGCTGTGCGGTCAAGCCAAGAAAAGTCGCTTGCAACGGAGCACTGACAAGCGGGCGTGGCAAGGAAATTAGAGCGCGTGGGCACTGCATCTGTAACTGCACCTGCAACTGCGACTGCACGGTGGCGTGTAACTGGTGAGGTGCGACTCCGCCCTGGACAGCGTGTCGCCGTCCCTCACTCACTCACTCGCGCTCACAAATTGCATTGCGCGCCTCTGTTGGTCTCAGGCGTACCTTTCTTTAAGCGCCCTTTTCGCAGCCCGAATTTCCTGATCCCATTTCCCTCGTTTGTCACAGCTCAGACCCACAGACGTTGTTGGGACTCCTCGTCTCGTCTCTGTCGTCGTATGATACCCTATAATGATCTGGAAGGGATGTCTTGCGTCGGAACATGGTAGCAGGTGTGTACATCATTTGTTGGACAGGTGCAGATTTTGAAGTGTGCTTTCTAACTTGCCAGCCAGGCCGTCTTGCTTGTTGTCGTCCTTGGCGTCCGATGATGCCGGCGCAGCATTACCATCTTCGGTATCGAACCACTCGTTGCCATCAGCCTCTTCGTCCTCATCCTCGCTGTACAGCTCGCGTTTGGTCGGTGGCGAGATCTTGCCCGGCTCGTCTGTTGGTGCGGGGTCGGTCGAGGTCGATGTCGAAGACGCTTCCGCTGCCAGGCCTTCGCTGCGGCTTTCGCTGGCGAGCGCCGCAAATGTGCGGAACTTGGTGGATGCTCGCACCGCCGCAATAGCCGATTTCCAGCGCTTGCGATAGTTCTCGCGCAGACCGGCCGAGATGTCGTGCACGCCCTGCGTCTCCTCCTTGTGCTCGGTGAGCCACGCATGCGCCATGCCCTGGTCCGCCGTAAGCCGCTTCTTGGGGTCCACGGTGAGGCACGCCTTGACAAAGTCCTTGGCCTCGGCGCTCACGTTCTTCCAGTACCGGTCGTGGAACTCCACCTTGCCGCGCTGCGTCTCGGCCGCCAACGCCTGTGCGTCGTCCGAGCGGAAGGGCGTGTAGCCGCACAACATCGTGTACGTGATCACGCCCAGACTCCACATGTCCACCGCCTTGCCATGGCCCTTCTTTGCCAGAATCTCGGGCGCAGCGTAGCCGAAACTGCCGCACACCGAAGTTAGCACCTCGTTGTCGTCCTTCATGTGTGCCGCAATGCCGAAATCCACAAGCACCACGTTGGCGTCCTCTTCCTTGGTGCGGTAGAGGATGTTCTCCGGCTTGATGTCGCGGTGTACAATGTTGTGGTGGTGAAGATACTGGATGGCCGACAGCACGGCACGGATGGTGCGACAGGCGTCGAGCTCGGTGA
Source organism: Moesziomyces sp. F16C1 (assembly GCA_003004725.1). Lineage (NCBI taxonomy): Eukaryota > Fungi > Basidiomycota > Ustilaginomycetes > Ustilaginales > Ustilaginaceae > Moesziomyces > Moesziomyces sp. F16C1. The sequence continues at coordinate 126,629 of NXFS01000017.1, forward strand.
ATCGACCGCGCGCCAGGATGCGCTCAAACAGCTCGCCGCCCGTAGCCTCTTCAAAGACGAGGTAGTACTTGTCTTTGCTTTCGAACCAGTCGAGGAATTTGACCACATGCGGCTGGTCCAGCCCCTTGAGCACGTTCATCTCGTCCTTGACAATGTTGTCGTGCCCGCGCAGGATGCGCTTGCTGATCACCTTGACCGCCACTCCGATGGGTGGATCGGCTGCCTTCCATGTGGCCGAGCGCACAATGCCGAACGTGCCCTCGCCCAGTGTCTTTTTGAACTCGTACTCCTTCTTCTTCACATACGAGTCCGGCTGCTTCGCCAGAGGATTGTGGAACGGCATCGGTGCGACGATCTTTCTTCCTTGCGCCACTCGAGATAGCTGGGATATCGACGCTGTTTCTTTGGAGCTTATCGCCGTGCTTGCTGATACCGGGGGATCCTTGGGTTCGGCGCTGCGAGCTTATCCTTGTGGCAAGAGACCGCGTTGAAGGTGGACAAAGAAATGGGTCGAGTGCGGTTGGGCGGAGGGATGACGGACGGTGAATACGAAGGCGCGGTCGTCCGTCACGCACTCAAAAAGTGCGCTCCAAAAGTGCGCTCCAAAAGTGCACCTGCATCCAGGCCTTATGCATGTGCCTCCGCTGCAGTCCGGCCCGCGCTTTTCGGCTCGTCTGTGCGCTTTGACCAACTCCGAACCGCACAAAAAAATCAGGCACAGCGCAGCGCTCAATTTTGTTTTTCTCGCAGAAATCGCCTGTCCGGCGGCTAATTTGGCTCTCAAACCCAGGTCGTCAGCGCCGAGCGCAGCGTCAGCCTTCGTTACACATGATACCCGCCTGCTTATTTCCGTGTGCTCATATGCTTGCTTTGCCTGTGAATGCCCACAGGCTGGCATGGCGTGGATTGTGCATGGCTGATCACCACTTCTCCACTGACGGGCGAAGGTCCGTCTCGAATGACCACACACTGCGGGGCTGGCGTGCAGTGTCGAGGTAGACCTGGGCGATGTCGTCGGCATCCATGCGCGAGCCAGGCGCATAGTTCTTGCCCACAAAGGTGTCGGTGCGCTCGGTGATGATGATGCCGTCGATGATGAAGTGCGCTACATGGATGCCCTTGGGTCCCACTTCGCGTGCCAGACTCTGCGCCATGGCTCGCAGTCCGAACTTGGCTGATGCAAACGCAGCGAAGTTGGCGCTTCCCTTGATCGAAGCCGTAGCACCGGAGATGAGAATGTTCCCTAGCGCCATCTTGCCATCTCCACCCGAAGCAAAGTCGGAAGAAGAGGTGATAGCTCGAAGCATCGCCTGCGAAAACAAGAATCCTCCCAACCTGTTCATGACTCTCAAAGCGTCAGCAAAGATGCCACTAGAACGGAGCTGGAGCTGGACTTACACTTGGGTGCGGAAGGCTTCTTCAACTTGACTCTGCTTGGTGTCTAGGAAGGGAGCCATTGCAAAGCCGCCATTGGGATTGAAGATGCCCGTGTGGATCGAGGCGCCTCTGTGTTGCTCTCCGCCTTGACCGCTGGCAAAGTGCTCGTGTACCTTTTCAATCGTCGTGTTGATCGAGGTCTCGTCTTGGCAGTCTACAGCGTAGCCCACGGCACGTCCACCGCTCGACTGTCCGTTGAGCTGCGATGCCAGTGCATCCATTCGCTCCTGCGATCGCGAAAGCAGCGCAACCGGATGCCCCGCCTCGGTGAACTTGCGTCCAAGACTCAAACCAAGTCCGGGACCCGCCCCGACCACTACCACAATCTGCTTTGCTGTCGTCGTCGCTGCCATGCTTGCTGTCGCTGAATGCCTTGGGGAGATGGAGTTGCCAAGGAAAGAGACACTACACTCGAGTCGCCAGTAGTTATATAGCCGATCCTAGCCTACTGCTCGCGCACGTCCCTTCCGAAGCTCCAAAAAAAGTCCGAACGCGAAAGACCCTGCAGCTGCTGGCCTACTATTCCCGGACTCTGAACTTATTGCCGCGCCGTCTCACCACATAGACATCGCAGCCTGTCTAATCACTCCCTTCCAACTTCCGTGCAGAGGTAGCGCAAATGACCCCTCCGGAACTCAGCTGTGGAAGGTTTGACCCATGCCAGATAGTTTAAAATTAAGCGGATAACGAGGCTAAGCGGTGGATTCGATCATGGCATCGTTGCGATCTGCGAACACGGTGTCACAGTGCCGTCCGTGATCATGACGCCGAGGGCGGCTCCGGCACCGCAGCGCAGAAGCGTCCGTACAGCGACAGCACCGAGTACTGCATGCCCTGCGCCACCTCCACCTGGAAAGCGGCGTACGGCACCTTCTCGCCATCGATGCTGATCAGTCCACCGTTCTTGAGCTTCTTGTCGCCCTCCTTGCGCCGTGGCGTCACTCGCAGCGCCTCGACCTTGACGTATGTCATGGACTTTTGGTAAACCAGCTGTCCCGATTCTGCATATCCGTTCTCCGGCAGCTTGGCCGCGCGCCCACCCGCATGCAGCATCATCGCCACGTCGATCGTGCCATCGTTCGGAAGCGCAAATGGGAACTGCATCAGATCCCGACTCACGTACGGGATCTTGCCACCGTACAGGCTCGCAATTGGCTCTTGAATGCGCGCCCATCCATCGGCCGAAGTCGCACCATTCTCAGATGACGCATCTGCCGCCGCTTGATGTCGGATCGAGTGCCGTTGAGTGAGGAATGAGTGCGACCATGAAGGATCGTTCAGGTCGAACGGTGGCGGCGTTGTTGCACCCGCCGTGAGCGGCTCGGTCACGGCACCGTGAACAAGGGCTGACGAGGCGGCACCGCCGTCGGCTTGCTGCTCTTCCGCATTGTCATCGATCGAACGACTCGCACTGTTGAAGGCCAGGACGCGCTCGCGCATTTCGGCTCTGCTCTTGGTGCCGCGCGTACCGAGCTTGATGTCCACATCTACCTCGCACTGCGCATTGCGCAGGACCGAAGTGGCATATCCAATCACGAAGCGCGTATCGCCGAGAGCGCGCAGGTGTTCAGTGCCCAGGTCGAGGTCAGCAACGATGCCGATAGCTTGGGACAGGAACGAGTAGTACTGGATAAAGGGCTTGGATGGTGCGTCGATGATTCGCGCCACGTCCTCCGAGCCACGGGCACTCTCGCTTACGCTCGCGTTGACCGCAGCGTCTCGCCTAGCTTTAGCTGCGTGCTTGCCCAGAGAATGGGTCGGTGGCCGGCCCGGCACCGGCACTCCGGGGGGAAACGCAGATGCGGGCTGTGTCACGCTGAGCAGGTCGAGCTTCATCGGACGACCCTTGATGATGTTGAGGCACGCCAAGGCCAGGCTGAAGCCCTGCTGGACGCCGAGGAGATTGATCGACATGGCGTTGCCGCTGCCGGCCGGGATGGGAGCGATGGGCAGGGAAAGCGCGCTCTGGGCGTCGGCTCGCGTCGCAAAGCCATTGAGGACCTCGTGAAGAAGTCCATCGCCGCTGACGATGGCGACAGCGTCGTAGTCGTGTATTTTCAGGTCGCGGGCGATTTCGAGTCCGTGCAGGCGGTGCGAGGTGATTGTCACGTCGAGCTTGCACCCCGCGGCCTCAAGGATGGGGCGAGCGCGGCTCTCAAACAGCTGCCTTGCCTTTCCTGGTCCCCCCGCTGGGTTGACGAGCACCTTGATGCGCTTGTATGGCTTGATGTCTTTGTATATCCTGGACATGATTTCGTCGACCCAGGCCTGCGCTTTTGCTTCCGAGTCGACGCCATCCTTACCAATAAGAACGCGCGCCTCGATCTTGACCAAGCGAAGGCTTGAGCACGGACCCTCGAGTTGCTCCCTCAAGCGCTCTGCCCGCGCCGAAGAGGAGAGTGCTTCGTACGCCTCCTGGGTCAGCGACTCCATGCAAGCTGGTTGGACCTTTGCCTTTTTGAGGAAAGCAAAAGGTACGGATTTCTCGCGAGCCTGTGCCTGTACGGGCGGTGAAAGGAGCCGCACGAGGAGCGAGCCACCGTCCGAGTCCGAAACGAAGGAAGCATTGAGGACGAGCGCCAAGGGCACGCGAACATGTGCTTTGCTGGTTTCGATGGTGTCGGCGTGCCTAAGATGGCCGCGCACGACAAAGAGGAACTCGTGGTCGTAGCCTATACATGCGGGTTTGCCGTCGATGGACACGTCGACGAGAGCCGACGAGCCCGCTGTCTTGATCCCGGGTTGCATCCTTCCAGGAGCGCCCTTTCTATGGCTGGGTATAGGAGGAGGAAGCCAAGCACGCAGGCAGGATGAGATGGCGAGCAAGGAAACTCAAGGCCAGGGCTCTGTGAGCGTTTGACGCACTGGGCGCGAAAGGGTATCTTTGATCGACCGAGGGGCCGATAGGAACGTGCCGGATGCTCTACGTTTGAGAGTGATTTGAATTTGGTTGTAGACGAGAAGCAGACGGCGTCGAAGGATGTGCGGTGGGGGAAAAGAGCCAGCGACGGCGCTCTCCGACCAGGCGAGGATCCGCGCCGCCTCGAGATTTTTGGCGGCCTCTCAGGGTCCTTTTCGGCTCGGCCGTGATGGACCGAGAATTCACGCGGACGCGTTACAACGCGGCGCTTTGCTGGTCTACAGCACGGCACTGCTTCGCTTTGCGCCAGTCCAGATTCTTTGGCTCACCGCACGACGTAGATCGGCGTGAAAAGGCGGGGAATCTCACCAAGACCAGAGAAGCTCAACGGCACCTCCGATACGATGAGGACGGTGATACGAAAGCGGACTCGGAACGTCCCGCTCTAGCGTCGAGGAGATTTAACGGCGTATCGCGGATGCAAAGCGCCGAAGCTCCGAGGGTCCCAGAGGTGGAGGTTTCTGCATTTCTGCCCGCGTGCTGCCGCCGCTGCCGCGAGGGTTGGCTCGAGCGTGGTGCCATGGGAAGAATTGCAAGCCCGCAACCACCACTTGCCCGAACTCTCACGATCTTGCTTCGCCAGCCGCGCCCGGACCATTTTCAGTCGCTTCACATCCGACGCAGCTTCCTGCATACGCGCTGGTAGCGTCGAGAGTACGGGCTCGCCAGAGAAGGCGCGCTTCGGCTTCTCGTAGCAAGACAGATTCGATTGATTCGACTGGTCCAGTCTATGCCGCGACATGCCGGGCTCTCATGAGATTGAGGAGCAGGCGACCGCCTTTCTCGTTCGGCACCTTCGCTTCACATCTGATGGCGGAGCAGAGCGTCCGCACGTGACGCTGACCTTTGCTGTTTCGCACGATGGCAAGATTGCAGGTCCAGGCAAGGCGCAGCTGGCTCTGAGCGGTGCCGAGAGCATGCTCATGACGCACACACTGCGCACGCTCCACGATGGCATCTTGGTCGGAATCGGCACGGTGCTAAATGACAATCCGCAGCTCAATGCGCGATTGCTCTCGCAGCCACCGCCCGTCGCACGACTCCCGAGACCCGTCGTGCTCGATTCGCAACTGCGCACGCCAAGCGACTGCAAGCTCATTCGGAACCATGCGGCGGGTGTGGGCCGACAACCGCTCATTCTAGCATCCGAGCAGGCGAGCCAGCAGCGCCGACTCGAACTCGAACAGGCTGGAGCCGAGGTGATGCAGATGCCACGGCTCGACTGGCAGACGATCCTGAAGCACGTCCATACAGCCGGAGTACGCCGACTGATGGTGGAAGGAGGGGCAGCCGTGATCGATAGCCTCATGCAGCAGCCAGGTTGTATAGATGCGCTGCTGGTCACCATCGCACCCGTCACTGTGGGTCCTCAGGGCTTTGGCTTTTCCTCGCCATTGCCAGACGTCGACGCCAGGGATGAGCAAGCAGGCTGGTCGCCGCCCAACCGATCCAAGTTTGGAAAAGACGATGCGGTTGTCTGGCATCGACATCGATAACCACGTGCATGTCAATGCATCGTCGGGAATGCGTTACAGGCGCGTGCAGAACACCGGTCCGACTCTAGCGCCAACGGTGGTGCTACCAATCGCAGAGGGGCAGGGCGCTCGAGGCCTTTCATCATTGAATCGGCGTTGGCGGGTGATACAGAAGCACCGCAGCGCAGCCAGCACGAATCAACACGAGCTGATTTGTCGATTACGGGCGAGAGAGGTTAGCAGCGCATCTGTATAGAGCTTGACAAGGCACGTGTGTGGTGTGCTCCAGCCAAGTAGCCGCCGCGCAAAGCTTGGTACCTCTAGCCGACAGTCGGGCTTTCCCATGTGACCTGTAAAGCTGCGTGCTATCGGAATGTTCGACGAAGCCAGTTGTCTTGCAGCCAAGATCGATGCGAACTTGCACCCGAAAATAAGGCCTTCCGATGCGGGCGAACAATGGCAATGCGATGCAGAGCAACCTTGGCATCTACGACAATGGATGCAAAGCACTGCAACGGTTTCAGGCAAGCGACCAACCGCGTTCATTATCGGATGATGTGCAGCATAATGATGTATGATGAGCAGCTGGGGCACAATGCAATCGGGCTTAGATTTTTCTGCCCTCACCGGCAACCACGGGGAGGGAAGCGGCGCTTGCTGACTGTGGATGGATTCATGCCCACTGCATCGGGCGACGGCCATGACGGCGGTCGCGATGGATGGCTCCTCTTCGCACGCACTCACCCGGAGCGGGTCATCTGGTTGGCTGGCTGGTTGGCTGGCTGGTTGGCTGGCTGGCTGGCTGGCTGTACGCCACGGATTTTCGGATCTGCACCCACATTCGACGGCTCGGCTGCATGCACACCAAGTGCTTCGAAAGCGCCGGACGGTCGGGGTAAGTTGGCTTAACCAGAACCATGCATCGGCGTCCCAGTTTTCCTGGCGAGATCCCGAGCGGCCAGAGCGTTCTGCATTTATCCACCGACTGGTGACTGGAAGTCAATTACGCACGTGAGGCGCAGCCAACCAACAGTAGCCGGGCCGGCCTGCATACTCGCATGCATGCATTGCGCTCCTACCAAGCCGATTTCCGGGGGTCGCGATTCGCGCCGTACTCGCAATCCCGGGATCGCGATCGGATTCGGAAACCTTGCACACGACATCAGGGCACATCGTCGCGGCCGCAAAGTTTTCAAACCCCTGCCAGAGCCGCAGGGTACACAATGGCAATGCCTGCTTGGTGGCATCAGGCGACACAACATCAACCTTCACGATACTGCTGCATAGCTGCCTACCCACAGCTTCACGTCCGATCACCGAGTCCGAACTCAGCTCGAAACATCGATCCAACGGAGGCAGTGGATAGGAGGTAGCATGTTGCTTTGCCTCTGGTGCGAAGGGGGCATGAACCATCGCCAAGCACGCGAAAAATCCCGCGGAACTTTTCGCAGACTACTGCAGCGGGGTCGGAATGTGTTCTCGGCTGAATGGGCGGAGAACGAATGTCTCACTGTACACAGAGACACGGAAAAGCAACTTTGTCGGTGGAGCGATGAGGAGCCTGATCTTGGCGAGCATTCGAGCACCACCGCGATGGCGTCAGAACAGAGAGAACCGATGGAGGGGGACGGATGTCGCAGACTACAGTAGCATTGCTCATGCCTGCTCACTCATGCTCCCGTTTTCCGGATTTCACGCAGCGAGCCAGCCGAGGAGCCAAAAGAGCCACGCTAGCCATGTCTCCCGAGCCGAATTCCTGGAGCCTGACGCCCGGTGCCTGTGGAGAGCCGCGTCGATCCAGACCCATTTTTTCCTTTTCCCTTTTTCCTTTCTTTTTCTGTTTGGCTTTCGCAAACGAGATCTGTGCTTGGTTGTACCGACCCTGCTGTAGCGCTTAGAGCGCGTCCTCGGTTCGGCCAAATTTGAGCGTGTTGGAAGGCCGACCATGCCTTGACAAGCTGCCTCGGCTCGCACTAGCCTCGCAAGCCTAATTTGATGCTTGTTCGGATTAGCCAAGCGGGGTAGCACTCGTGGCGGACATCCGGGGTGACTCGGCCCTCGTCGTGCCGTGTTGAGAACGCTGGCATCAACGGGCTGAGTATCGGTTTCGGGAGCTAGCGACATCTGGCATAGCTGCGGGACCACTGCGGGAAGAAGCACTGCATGCAGATCTGCAATCCTCTCAACCATACCCAAACGAGATGCAATTCTTGGGATCCATCGACGCCGTGCAAGGCCTCCAACAAGACATGTCGTCCGCACACCCTCCGCAGTGGCTGTGAGAGTCCAAGAGGCGGGAGGTAAATGCAGGTCGGCATCTGCATCTGGCACAGATTTGTGCGAGGACAAATGCATGATGACAAGCGCTCAAACAACGCCTGCGTCGCTGTTTGGGTCCATCGAAGCTGGCCATGTGCGCGGGAGCTCCGAAAATCCACGGCAAAATCCCGCTGAAACTAACCTAAAAAAACAACAGGCACGCAGAGCTTAGGCTTCTGCTTCGCCAAGCACTCTTTCTGATCGGAGTTTTAGAGATCCTCCGCGGAAAGCCATCTAGCAATTCCCTCCATCTGTAACACGCTAGCGCTCCGTCTGCGTAATCGTACGACACTCGAATTCCGCGACCAGGCTCGGTCTACAGAAGACCGAGCCATGATTTTGATGCGAATGAGTTGGCACGGTGTTGGGAACTCGGGTCTCAGAATCCCTCTTTGGTTTAAGCTCGAATGGCGCGACCTGGAGTGGCGATTGTGCGAGATCCAATGCAATGGGGAGGACAGAAAGATGAAGCCGATGCCGATGCCGATAGTGCGTTGTCAGATGGCCCAAGTCGCATGGCGGTCCCTTGCTTCTGCGGTGCAGTGTTGGGGTACGGTGCCACATGCAGCCTCGCGTCGAATTTTGACATTCACGAGCCAAGCTCTTGGTCGCAGCCGCAGCCGCTCGTGACCAGGTATCACTCTTCCACACAAAGCACAGATCTGCTCCGCAGCCTCGCCCCTTTGATTCGCCAAATCTGCTGGTGCGCTGATGCTCAATCGATCTCATTCCAGACCCTGAGCTCGCCTGCCCGAGAACACGCTCCAGAATGCGAGAATTCAGTGGTTGCTTTCCCTTAAAGTTTGCAGCTATTCAAGTTTTTAATTTTCTCGAGCTGATTTTTTCTCTCTTTTTTTTCCCGCCTTTTTTCTCCTTCCTCCTTCATTCTGGGTTCACTGCTACACTTTCCATCCCGAACCGATTGCCTCGAAGTTACAGGATACGGAAAGGTCACAGGCACGGCAAATCGTTCAGCCTCTCTCTGAACGGGGATGATTGTGCTGGCAGTCTTGTTGAGCTGCAACGGGCGAGTCGAACTTCGCTTGTCCATACTGTCCATCGTTTTCGTTCCTTTGATGGAGCAAAGTCGGGGTCTCACTTTTGCCAGTGCTGCAGCTCCAAATTTCGGAGCACAGTGTCCAGCCAGCGTGTTACCGCAAAACACTTTCAGCATCCAGCGCGCTCGAGTCGAGCTCTTTGCGGCTGTCAAAGCTGATATCATGAGCAATGGTCCAGAGTCTATTGATGCGTTCCGACCGAGAATCGCCCGCTGCGATACTGAACGCCGTCGAGGCCTGGATCGCCTAATTGTTTGTTTGAGAGACACAATCTATTCACGAGCGTCGAGGACAAAAAGCTTGTCGTTAGCCGCTCAAGCTTTGTTCTGCCAGCCTGGCGCCATACGATCCCAAACAACAGCATTGTGCTGTCCAAACACGGTGCGTGTTGGGACTTGCCTTGGTTCGGCAAGGTCTTTGTGGCGTTAGCGTCTTTACGATGCCCGAAATGACCCATTTGTGCTCGACGTTTGCCATTGTCGGCCTGATCACGTTGCAAGGGTCAAGCCAAGTTTGCATCCCCTTTGGCAGACGAATCACCATTGTCGTCAGCATTGTCAGAAGGTGAAGCAAGAGATGGAGTGTGCAGCCTCGCTTCAGTGACAGTAGAAGCAACTGCAAACCAGAGCTTGCAAGGGACAAACGCGGACTTGAGCCCGTCAAAGCCGCCGCGCGTTGGCGCTGCGCATGAACACAGGACCCGTCCCGAAAACCACCATGCCCGAGAGTTCGCCGGTCCGACGGCAGCTTCACGTGCATTGACTTGCGTGGAAGGTGATGTCCTTGAGCTTGGACAAAGCGGGAGCTGTCCGAGCAAGACTCACAACACCTGCCGTGTCGGGAGCCGCATTGTTGTCTTCTTGATGTGCTGTACTCGAACCAATCCGTTGCGTTGTACGAGACAGAGTTGCCGAGCGTCTACCGAGATTCCACCAGCGTTGCATGCAAACTGGCGAGCATGTCTGCACGGTCTGTCGAGCACCGCCATGAAGCTGTGGGAACTCTGCAGACGGACGCATCCGATTGGATCGCGTAGCTCGTCGGGAGCGTCTTGGTCTGTGCATGGTCGCTTTCGCTTTCGAGCTTTGCATCGCCTCATGCAAGCAGTGGCGGCAACACGGTGTGGCGCGGCCTCGTGCGCCATCTCGAGAGTTCTAAGCGCCGCGTCCTGCATCCTGCATCTCGGGAAGGACGTGGCTCGATCTCGGGTTGATACCGCCAGCGAGCTTGCCTGGGAGGCCTCGCTTGTTCGCTTGTATGTATCAATGCCCACCGCTTCGAGCAGCCCGGGGACTCATGCGAATTTCACAGTAACTTCGCAGCTTTACCGGTCCCATGTGCTCAAGACAGGCGGGTTCGGAAGCCGAGGTAATGCCGCTGGCCATGTTCGGCAGCGAACTGGCTCCATTTGCCGATTCCACAGATCTCCGCAATTCTTTTCTTTTTGGGTCGCGCAAACTCTTCCTCTCTGGGTCGAGTAGGTGTGACACTTAGCGCGCCCTGGCATGGCTCGGATGTTGGGCAGGTCGAAAAGCAGCGTCGCCGAATTTTTCCTCAAAAGCATGGTGACCAATTGCAATCCTATTTCTATTTGTTTTTTTTTCTATAATTTCATTTTTGTTTATTTCTCTTTTTTCTTCTGCCCCTCGATATCTGATGCGTCGCCTTGCTGATCAGGGGCGCTAGTGTCTTTGCGTCTGCCACTCGTGACCGCCAACAGAACACAAAGCGCTGGCTGAGCTGCTCCTGCTTCTGCTCCTGTGTCTTTCCTTCTTGCTCTGCGTCTTCCGTATGCGAGCACACCCAGCAATCACATCTGTCGATGCTCGTCCTGAGCCGCCATTTCAAGCACCGCACAAACACCACCAGCCTAGTTTCCTTCTGGCCTTGCCCTTGCAATTCGAAGGGGCAAGCTAGACGATGTACAGTAGCACCGTTCCTCCTGACCTTCTGCAGCTTTCACATAGGCACCGCAGAGGCACGCTAAAAGGGAAGCGCTCCCTGTCCACGTCCTCGCAACGCGCCTCGGAAGCTGGCAGACCGGCTTACTCGTATGCCGAGATCCTGCTATCCGTCGGCTCGTATCCGCTCGACCTGGCCCTGAATCGTCTGAGAAGCACGTGAAGCTGGATGGTGAAGTGCCGACGGGCGCATTGGGGTCCTGGGGCCGACTGGATCATTTTGGGCGTACTCGGCTCAATGCCAACCCGGTGTCCGGCTGCAAGACACGCCAGCTGCAGACCCAGACTTTTCAGCCGATTCGCGGAATTTCGCTGCTTCTGCTGTTTTTTACCCCTCCTTTGGTTCTTCCGCTCTGCGGCTCGTGGTGCCCATGTGCTGCTCCAGAACCATGATCCCGCAGGCACCATGGCGCGGCTCCTCCCTGCGGCGGAACAGGGCGTGCGAGCGCATCTACGAGATCGACCTGTCATTCCACTACTCAAGTCGACCTTTCCCGCTGCTCCGTGCTGCGAGCGTCCGCACTCCGCCCAAGGGCCTGGCACAGATTTGGTTCGTCCAAAAATGCTCCTGCTGCCTCCTAGCCGCGCGGGCCATATCTGGCTCCGACGCCTGGTCGCGGCACTCCGAGGCTTCCCTGCACCCTGCTGTGCCTCGTCTCAACATCTTTCGTCTAGTTTGTCGTCTGTTTTCCGCATCAACCCCGAGCTGCGAAACTCGACGGCATCGTCCTCTCTCATGTTCCGCCTCCGATCATCAGCTCCTCGTTTGAGCAGGTTGAGCAATTTGAGTCTTCCAGCTGTCTGACCTCGCCATGAAGTTTCTTGGGGCTCCTGCTGCTAGGCGCACGCATTCGCCGCTAGGTCCGAAAGCACGGCGTGGCCGGAATCCATGCCCTGGGTTTCGCCAAGGGTGCTCTTTGCTCCCCGTCCAATCCTGCGGAGAGAGACCCTGAAAGGGAACTGGAAAAGAACACTCGCCACCCAGATTCTCTCCATCCGTGGTTTCGCTTTGGCTTGCGATGCGAGATCGTCTGCTTCCGTGCGCCCCGTCGTGTTTGACACGCGTGCATCCGGTCTGCAGATGCGCCATGATCACTGTAGTCGCCCTCGTCGCTCGATCCGTCCTTGCGCATCCTTCAACAAACTACTCATCCAACCACGCTCACCTTCGATGATCGCTTCCCACGAGGTTTCTCTTCCACCTTCATAAGCCGCCACCACTTTCGTCCGACCTCTGTTGCTTCCGTTCATCTTTTATAGCTTCATCTCTTGCGTCCTTCTTTGTGTCTGCGGACGAGCTGCCCGCTGAACCGCCCACTTCACACTCGCGGCGCTGGAAGCAAGTCGTCCCGCAGCACGGGCCGGATTGTAGGGCCGGATTGCAGGGCCAACTTCTTGCTGCAGCTCAACTTTCCTTACTTTCGGACCATTGCCCACCGTAGCCCACCTAACGTGCCTCACACCATTGCAGGCGCCCACCTTCGCTTTCAACCTCATTACCACCCACTCCGTTGCACCAGCCTCAGCTCGGCGTTGCACGGCGTTCATTTGCGCTCACCGACTGCTCGGTTTGGCAGTCGCAGCTTAACCCATCTCGCCATCGCACGCCTTTGCAGCAATTGTTCCACCCGGGCGCGTCGACCCCTGAGATCAGATAATCCAGTTCAAACGCCAGGCTGCCATGGAAGTCATTTCGAGACCATTGTCGTAAGTTTTTAGCCACCTCCGAGTCCCGGCCGTCCTTTGTTCCGTTCGTATTAAGAGGCGCCGTGTGGGTGCGGCAGGGGTCGGCCCACTTCATTAGGCCCCTTGATGGGCATCACATCCACCCAGCGATTCGGTCGGTGGGCGCAGAGACCCATGCATCGCCCTCACGTCACCATTCGGGAGAGCAGTGGCTCTGAGGTGCAGGGCACGAGGATGCTCGTGATCTTTTTCCGTGGAGCGAGGGCGCGCTTCCAGAGGTCGACGGAGCTCTGCGCACCACGCGACCTCAGTCGTTGCCACTTTCATTTGTCCATCTACTCCCTTGCCGACTCCGAGTAGGCACGGACATGTCGATATCAGAAGACTTACCTATTGTTCGTCTTTGCGCCTCCTCCTTGCCTGCATCCTTTGGTTTATCCTTGGCTTTGCGCATCTGGCTCGGCATTCTCTGACCACAGGAGCAAGAACGGATCCTTGGAATCATACCGCTCTTTCGCCCACGCATTTGAATCTGTAAGTGCGCGCCATTGTTCACGACGACTAAAGCTCTTATCGACGCTTCCCGAAATGAGGCGCTCTATTGTCCAGCTAGACTGTGGTCACCGACGGGCTTATGAATGGACGGCAGCCTTCTGCATGGTTGCTGCCTACAAAGCTTCTGGCAATGTGGCCACCACTTCTGCGCATTGTTCCGCATGCAGCGCGTCTGCTGCTTCGAGTGCAGGGAGGTCACAGCCTCCCACTGTATCCGCTTCCGACCCCGCATGGACAGATCCGTGCAGCGTAGACAGATCCGAACTGCAAAGACTGACTCCTCTTTATTCGCACCTTTGTTCACGCTCGATGCACCTTCTCCCATTTGTCTTCCCCTTGATCTTCCTTTCTTTCTAACCTTCTCATCTTTACGGTCCCCTTCTGCGACAAATAGCTTGCTGGTCTTCCGAAAAGCGGAGTTTCGCTTCTCGCTGGCATGGCACAATCGGGGTACGGCCTGGGACCAGGGCCGTCGCGATCTGGTCAGTACTATGACGATGCACTCAGCCATGGCCGTCACAGCTATGAGGAACTAGCTTCAGCGGGCATGCCATCGGGAGGCTCGGGTAGACCGACAGCAGGCTACATCGATGGCTCGCCGCTGATGGCAGCCTCTTCGTCGTCGTACGATCACACAGGCGCTCTGCGCAGCAACGCCCACCCACAGTCATCGTCGCTTAACTTGCACACCTCGAGCCTGCATGATTCGCTCTCGCCGAATCATTATAACACCTTCCTGCCGCACGAGCATGCAGGATACGCCCAGCACGAACAGCCGAGCCCTTACATGGGCAAGTCGTCTCTGCACGACAGCCACCATCCGCATCCGTACTCTCACCACCATCAGCATCAGCCGCACCATCCTCTCCATGGCAGGCACATCTCGGAGCCTCATCTGTCCATGCCCATGCCGGGCGATCCGCATGGCGCGCACGGTGCGGGAATGCACCTTGGCTTCGCAGCGCACAGTGGCCATGGGCACCCGTCGCAGCATCCCAACTATGCGTATGGCTCGCTTGATGCCGAACGGAAGCCTCCAGCTCACCAGCAGGCGCCCGAGCCGCACACACCGCGACCGCCGAATGCGTGGATCCTGTACCGGTCACAGAAGTTCCGGGAGCTGCAGAAGAAGCGCGACGCGCACTCGCAGGCTGGCTCGTCGGAAAAGCCCAAGTCGCAGGCCGAGATCTCGCGCATCATCTCGCGCATGTGGCAGAACGAGACGGACTCGGTCAAGCAGAAGTTCGAGGCGCTCGCCGACGAGAAGAAGCTGGCGCACCAGAGGATGTACCCCACCTACCGCTATCGGCCCAAGAAGAAGGCCAAGACCACGAAGGCGAATGCCGCCGGCCCAAGCCAGCAACAGCAACATACCGAAAAGGCAGCATCCGAGAGCGGCGACATGAAGAAAGACGCAGGCTCTTCGTCGCTGTCTGCATATCAAGGTCGTTCGGGCGTGGACAAGAAGGCGAGCACACACTTTTCGCTCTCTCCTGACCCGCTGGATACGAGGCGAAGCTCGGCTGACTGGAAGCGCTCAATGGCGTATGCGGGCGAGTCAAGCGTGCACCAAGCTCAAGACGGCGGCGAGGCAGGGCCGCGCAGGGGCATGTATGGCTCGGGCAAGGAGCGCGGAGACCTTCAAGCTAGCATGCATTACGGTCGATCGGTCAGCGGAGCTGCTTCTGGATCCGAGGGTACGTCGATGCCATCGTACATGGGCGCCCGCATGCACCCCTACGGCGATCGACTCGGTCTGATGCGCCACGAAGGCTCCAGGTCGTCCGATGTGTTCGGCGAGAGCCAAGCTTCTTCGGCCACGTACGCCAGTAGCCCTTGGCCCGACTCGGAGGGTGTCGGCGCTTCGTCGACCAGCAGCTATCTCGACGGGCTTCGAGGCGGAGCGGGCACTTATGTTGGGATAACCGGACAGCGGGTCGGGACGTCCTCGTCTTTGGTAGCACCGCCAGCAGGTGGCAGTGCTTCTTTGATGTCACTGTCGCCGATCCAGCGACCGTCGATCCCTTCGCAGCACCTGTCCCACGCCATGGACGGCCTCAACAGCGATCTCAGCCTGGCAGGCCTCACCGGGCCCAGTGGCGGAGCAGGCTACAGCGGTGCCGACTCGGGCTTCCGCGCATCTCCCCTGGTCAACGACACGACTCGCTTTGGTGCAGCATTCGGTGACGCAAGGCCCGAGGTCCCCAGCGGCCTGCCTGCTCCCGGAGCGAACCCGCGCAATCTTCAAGAATCCCTGGATCCTCATTCGCGCCTGCAAAACGATTGAGCCGTGGAAGCCTCTATACACAAGCTGCGGCTCGAGTCTGCGGCCAATCAAGAAATCCATCACCTTTTTCCCTCCGCAAAAGCATTGCATGCCGTCTAATGATACACGATGACCCAAAACGCTCGTGCTCTGGCGTGGCACGCACCGCGATGCCCTCATTTGCAGTCCAGCTGGTGTCTGATATGGTGGCCGATGTCGGAAGCAATCGCGAGGCTTCGGATGGAGTTGCGATGACTTTGAGGCGGGAAAAGGCGATTCGTGGCGCGTTCGGCTCCAAGGCGGGCGGAGTTGCTTGGCTTCGCATGGCGACGTGTGGGTGAGCCGGATCTTCATCTCGACGCAGAGAGCAGCGCCTGCCGATCTTGAATCTTGAGGCTCGGCGAATTCGGGCATCGGCTAAAAAAACAGGCTGTTAGGCCGGTCAAGTCTGTGAAATTCGCAATTTTGTTAAGTTTCTGACTGGATTGCTCCACATGAACGCGCGAGGTGGAGTTGCAGAAAGGCCAGTGCGGCACTGAGGTTTCTGCACATCTCACACCCTCTCCACCAACCTTGACTACGACTCGGCATCCCTTTCGCCTTCCCCTGACCTGCACGCATCACCTGCATCAAACGGACTCATTCGGATCTGAGGATATATCGTCACCATGTTGATCAAAGTCAAGACACTCACTGGCAAGGGTAAGTGAACTTCCACAATTGTCCTGTGCCGGTTGATACTGACCGGACCTTGGATTGGATGAACAACAGAGATCGAGCTGGATATCGAGCAGACGGACAAGATCCAGCGCATCAAGGAGCGTGTTGAGGAGAAGGAGGGCATCCCACCAGCACAGCAGCGTCTCATCTTTGGCGGAAAGCAAATGTAAGTTCCCACCACCAAACTCCCATCAGGGCTGCCCGGAAGACACGTACTGATCTGATTGCTCGTTTGACGTGGTTCAGGCACGACGAGAAGACAGCCAAGGACTTTGGCGTTGAGGGAGGTAGCGTGCTTCATGTAAGTTGATGCCCGAAGTGGCCGTCGAGCGAGTCAGATACTGATCAGATGTGGTGCACGCACACAGCTCGTCCTTGCCCTCCGTGGCGGCCAGTAATCGAAAGCGCAAAGCCTCGGCGGCTTAAGCCATGTACTATAAATCAAACCCGACTCAAAGCGCGTCCTGCCATACCGATCGGTCTAGTCTTTGCCCGATGTGCTCACCGCTGCATGGACGATCCGCCGAAAAGGAGCACACATATTATCACAGTGCAACTTCTGCATTCGGGAACAAGGATGGACAGGGTGCGGTGAATCTAGATGATGCTCTGTCGGTCGGCGAGGGCGATGCTGCCGCTGCCTGCGCCGAGGGACTTGAGGTGTTTGATGAGCTGGTCGAGGTTTACGACTTGGCCCTGGCCCTGGCCCTCGTCGGAGTCCTTGCCCTTCTGCTGCTTTACGCGCACCTGTCTCGCGTCGGCATTCCACTCGTTGGGCGCGAGGATGACGGCGAAGGGGATGCCCTCCTTGTCGACGACGCCGAACTGCTGCGGCAGCTTGGGCTTGGCCTTGTGCATGAATTCGGCCTTGATTCCGGCGTCCCAGAGCATCTTGGCCACCTGCATGCGCTCCTTGAGCAGTCCCTCGCCGACGGACATGACGTAGACATCGACTTCTTTCGATCGCACACTGGTGCGCTCGCCACGCGCCTCCTTCTCGCGCAACCTCTGCATCATGATGGCAAACACGCGCTCGACACCGATCGACACACCTACGCACGGGACTGCATCCGGCTTCTTGGAGCCGGAGAACATGCCTACCAGATTGTCGTATCGTCCACCGGCAGCAATGGAGCCCACACCAACCGTCGACTCGTCCACCTCCTCCTCGCCATCCGCCGACTTCTTCTTCTTGGTCTTCTTCTCGGGCGCCTTATCCTGCGCCGCGGCGGCGTCACCGCTGAAGCCAGGCGGGGCCGAGGCGGCCGTGACGGCCTCGTAGATGAGGCCGGTGTAGTAGTCGAGGCCTCGAGCAAGGCTGAGGTCGAAGCTCATTCGGTCCGAGATGCCGTAGACGTCGAGGTAGTCGAAGAGGAGCTCCATGTCCTTGACACCCTGGGAGGCGGTGGCGTGACCGGACATGACTGCGTCTGCCTTGAGCTTTTCGAGCAGGTCGCGGCCGCCCTTGAGCTTGACGTATTCTCCGATACGGTCGGCGACGTCCTCGGCGAGGCCCTTGTCGACGGTCATCTCGCGCTTGACTTCGGACCAGGGCGACTTGTCGAGCTTGTCGACGGCGGAGCTGATGGTGCGGATCTTGTCGGCGGGAACGCCGCAGATGTCAAAGATGCCGTCGAGGATCTTGCGGTGGTTGATCTTGATGGTGAAGCCCTCGATGCCGAGGGCGTCGAGCGCCTCGACGAGGATGCAGAGCACCTCGGAGTCGGGGACCATGGGGTCGTAGACGCCGGCGATGTCGATGTCGCACTGGTAGAACTCGCGGAAGCGGCCCTTGGACATGGCGGGCTGGTCGCGACGGTACACCTTGGCGATGTGGTAGCGCTTGATGTTGCCGTGCTCGGACGGGTTCATGGCGACGAAGCGCGCAAAGGGCACGGTGAGATCGTAGCGCAGCGAGCAGAGCTCGCCACCTTGGTCCTGAAGGTCGTAGATGAGCTTAGAGTCCTCGCCGTACTTGCCGGAGAGGATCTCCTTGAGCTCAAAGACGGGCGTGTCGATGGTGACGGCGCCGTGGGCGGAGAAGACATCTTCGATGGTGGAGAAGATGCGCTTGCGCAGCGACATGGCGAGGGGCTCCCAGTCACGCGTGCCCTTGGGCGTCTTGAGGGTGAACTTGACCTCCTGCTTGGACGAGCCGGCCTTGGCGCCGATGCCGAGCTGGGCGAGTTGCGCCTCGAGCTTCTTGAGCTTGCCGATCTCGGCCTTGAGCGTGGCCGGCTCGGTGTTGGCGGCGCGCAGCTGCTGGACCTTGTCTTCCTGCTCGGCGCGCGCGGCCTGGAGCGAAGCGATTTTGTTGTCTGCGTCAGACATGGCTGGTGATCCGGAACGCAGGTACTTGAGAAGCTGTTCGGGAGGCACCTGCTTGTTGGTGAAGCTGCGCGATGGAGAAGCAGCGACTGTTCGAAAAGTTGGACGGATGCAAGAGCGCAGCAGTGACATGAACAGGAGCGGCGCCTGGCTGAGTCGATGCGCTGATCCTATTGTGTGTTGGAAGATGGAGATGGTATTGTTGGAAGATGGAGGTGGAGTTGGATGAGGACGAGGATCGCTGGAATCGGGATAAGAGGGTCAGAAAGCCCATTCCTCAACCTCCATTTTTTGAGTCGTAGCCGAAGAGTCACATTTGCGGAATGCCTTCTTCCTGCGCCGGCCACGTGACGGAGAAAAGACGCGGTCTAACATGGATGCACATTTTCGGAGGGTCTGTGCTGAGCAGCTCCACTCGATGGATTCCAGCTCTGCATTCGTTCATTCCCTCACACCCACTACCGTCGATATCAACCATGTCGCTAACCGACGTCCCTATGTCGGCGAGTGCCCGGCAGCACTTTCAGCAGTACCTCTCGCAGCTGCCCGCCTCAAACAGTGGTGCTGGCAGCAGCAAGAGCGCACCCTCGAACCTCGATGAGCTGCTGCACCAGGCCACGCTCTTGAACCGTCGCACCGACGACCTACACGCGCGGCTCGCCGAGCACGAAGCAGCGGGTACCGACAATCCGCAGCTGTTCTGGACCACCGTGTCGCTGCTCACCAACCTGCGCGATGCTTCCGCCCAACTGGGCCGAGCCAGCTCGGACCGCAAAGTCGCCGATGCGCTGGCACGCACGCGGCAGAACGTGGCTATTGCCGAGTCGATGCTCAGCGTGCTCAGTGTGTCTGGCACGACGCAAGCGAGCGGACCATTCACAGCGCCGCTGCAGCCCACCGCGGCAATCGAGTCGGTGGGTAAAGCGCCCAACGGCGCACGATGCACGGACTACGAGGGATGGAGACAGCAGGCTCTCGCTGCGATTGACGACGATCCTTCGACCACGTCGACGCTCGAGTACGAAGATTCGGACGCCGAGTCGGTGCTTACGGATCCCGAGATCCACGCTGCGCCATCCAAGCCCGCTGTCGCGCTAGGTGGCATTCGAAGGGACGAAGACGATGATGATCTGTCCGAGTACGATCGTGGGCTCAAGTCACGAGCGGCCGCGTCTGCCGCCACCACCGAGACTACCGGGACAGCAGGGGGACCTGGGGCTAGCGAGACGATTCTTCAGTCGGATCGGGCGACGCACGAGGCTCTGTCGTCCGAGTTGCTGCGTATGGCGTCGGTGCTCAAGACCAACTCGCTCGCGTTTGCGGATGCGCTCGAGCGCGACCGTGTGCTGCTGGAGAAAGCAGGTACCGATCTTGGGCAGAACCTGGACCTCATGACACGCACGCGCGGCCGTCTCGGTGTCTACTCGAAAAAAGCTCGCAGCATGGGCTGGTTCACCCTCTCAGCCATCCTCGTCGTCATGATCAGTTGGATGCTCATGTTCCTCCTCATCCGTCTCACCTAAACTCTTTCTTTTTTGCATCAAGTATTATTGACTGTGTGTGGGTTTAGCGTTTGGACCTTGCCAGGGCTTCGTCATAAGCCTCCTTGACTTTGTTCAACTGGCCTTTGCGTGCGGCCATTTTGAAGAACCTCGCGGCATCCGTTTCGTCGAACACAAGTGGGGCGAGTTTGGAGGGCGCAACCCAGCCCCAGCTTCGTGGACGGCCGTAGAACTCGACTGCTACAGTGTGTGGTGTGTCGGGTCGATTGCGCAGCACCCGAGCCGGAATCTGCTTCTCGTCCGTAACGACCACAGCGGGAAAGTGAGGGAACGTCTCGATCTTCGCCCATACCTTGGCACCGTTCTCGGGCAGAGAGTTGGGCGAATAGTCGCGCAAAGGCGAAGTACTTCTTGCCGCACCGCCTCGAAGACGCTTGCGTGGCGGAGACGCCGATCGCTCAGTGGACGCATCGCGCGCACGCAGGTTACGTCGGCTCGATCCACTTGCCACATCCTCCTTTGCTGCGGCGGTCTCTTCCTGTCGAGTGCGTCTGGACTTTCGTTCGTGCCCATTCTCTTGCGCTGAGCTGGCCGCTTCGTCCTGCGCCTCGTCGTCGGAAGTCAGCGGCGAACTCGCTGCAGTCACATCTTCTTCCGCCGCCACATCTGCTGCCACATCCTCGGCTTCAGCTTTCTTGCCCGCAGCATGGCGCTGTCTGCCGGGTGGCTTGGTCTTGACGGCTGCCACGTGGCCCGGTTGCGGGTGGGAAGACGGCACCGTTCGCGACCGAGGTCGTTGCGGCGTCGCCACACCTTCTGGCAAAGCGCTCGGTGCGGCCGCACTCGGCGATTCGGGCGCCGAGATCTTTCGTGGTCGCTGCCCGATCATCTCCGGCCGCGCCGCGCCCGCGCGATGCCGCTTGGATCCCTCCGGTAATACCCAGCCAGTGTTGAAGAGCAGGAACGAGTCATGTGCGCCCACATCCTCCTGCACCTGCACGCCGTCCTTGATCTTGACCGAAGACTGCGACTGCGTCTTGCCCATCGCCGTCGCCGTTGCTGCAGCCTCGGCAGACGGATCTGGAGATGTACCCGAGCCGTTGCTCTGGGTGCGCTGCCGCAGCTTGCGTCCCAAGTCGGAGGGGAGGGCAGCAGGTGCGCTCGGTTCTGCGCTGGCAGTGTCGTCGGCGGCTGGAGCTCGACGCGTGCTGCGCCTCTCTGCAACAGGCGCGGCAGACGTGTCCGAGGGCTTTCGCTTCCGCGCCGTCTTGGGCGCCGTTGTATTGCGCGTTGAAGCCCCAGACTTTGCCTTGCTGGCGGACGCCTCGGTTGCATCGGTCGCTGACGTCGAAGGCTCTGCAGATGGAGGCGGCGGCGGAGGCACATAGATTTGCTGCACAAAGTCTTGCACCAGGTTGGCCACCGGCGGGACGGTAGTCGCATCCGATGAGTCTGCGCGCGCATCATCGTGCTCTTGCTTGATCACAGGCGCAGGCATTGGAATCGAGCCGTACGCCTGCTGCCTGAGCTCAGCCTGCTCCTCATCGTCCATTTCGGCATAGTCGCGCAGCAAGGTCAGGATCACCGACGGAGGCTCGATGCCCAACTCGAGCAGCCGGCGCCGCGTCTCAGCATCGACCTGAGGGGCAGCTTCAGCTTGCGTGCCGTCCTGTGCTTCTGCCTGTTCTTGTTGCAGCTGCTGCTGGTGGAATCGTAGGTGGAACGATTCGATGTTGGCGAGCTCGTCGAACACGTCGGGTATCATTTTGAGGATCTTGGTGGCGACCTTGTGATAGGGGGTATCTGGCTTGTTGTACGTCATAGCGTTGGTGGTGATCCTGAGCACGTCTGCGCGCATCTCCTCCACAGACTCGTAGTCCTTGTTGGCGATCTTGCCCTTGATGGCGGCCCAGTCCATGGGCTCCTTGACGATCTCGTAGTAGTCGGGCACGTCGAGCTTGGAGACGGGCAGTGCGAAGAAGCCGTGCTTATCGACCGCCTCGAACTTGGCGATGGCCGCGCGCAGGTCTGCATGGAAGGGGAAGAGGATTGGCTCGACGAGCGAGTCGCGGATCTCGTGTGCCTGGCGCAGCTTCTCCTTTTCGCGCTTGCGCACCTGTTCGACGAGCATGCGCACGCGTTCGAGGTCTTCGCGCACGCTGCGAAGAAAGTGGAGCTTCTTGATCTTTTGCGCGTCAGTCTGCTCTTTGTTCTGCGAAGAGGCTGTCCACGGTTCGAGGTGCAGACGCTTGAGAAGCGGGGCGCCGCGGCGAGCTTCGCGCTTGAGCGACCAGTAGCGCGCGACGAGCTGGACCACGGTGGCCTTTTTGCGCAGGTGGATCTTGGACATGTACTCGAGCACGCGATTGGCGATGTAGGCGGGAACAAGCGGCGGCCCCACCTTGAAGCTCTTCTTGTAGGCTCTGGCGGACTTGGACGAGTTGCGAGGCTCGCTTGTGGATGCGCGGTTGTCGGAGCCGCCAACGATGGAGCTGCGGCGACTGACAGAGATGAGCGGAGCACCCACGCCGGACTCGACCGACTGCTCGCGCGTGCGAGAGGCGGCAAAGGGAGAGGCACGGTGAGGGGTATCTTGACGGTCGTCGTCCACGGCGCCTTGCCTGCCAAAGTCGATCTTGAGCTGGTGGCGCATCTGGAGGGGCATGTGGCGGTGGCAGCAGGCGCGAAGCACTTCGGAGCCGTCTTCATCGCTGTCGTCCGAATCGTCGTAGAGATGGCGCGAGACACGGGTGCGTTCGGTGCGGAAGAGGAGGCCGGCCTTGCGTGCGCAGGTGACGTGGAAGGCGGTGAAGCAGGAGCGATTGTCGCACTGGATGCAGGCGCCCATTCTGTGCCTGCAGAGGTAGCACTGGAGCTTCCACCTTGCCTTTGGGATGCGTTCGACGCTGTCGATGGGTTCCATGTAGACCGGGTTGCTGACGCCAGTTTCGGGCACCCACATGGCACAGAGGAGATGGGCCCACTTGCCCGTGGTGGTCTGCTTGAAGGCGCCGCCCTCGTGCGGACAGAGGAGGCAGGATACGGCGCGGTCGGGGGAAACGGTGCACTTGCGACAGAGCCACTGGCCCTCGGGGATGTATGGGATGCCGTAGCAGTCCTGATGGACGGCGAGATTGCAGCCGTCGCAGAATACGATTGCATTTGAGTTTTCTGCTTCGCCGTCGTCGCAGATTGCGCATTTGCTGTCCTCGCCTCCCTCGGAGTCTGCGTCGTCGTCATGTGCGCCTGCTGCGGTGTCGGCAGCTGCTGCGCCTGGACGTACTTTGGGTGGGACGCGTGTCATGAGGTCAAACCACTCCTTCTCGAGCTGGTCGAGGATGATCTCGAAGGTCTCGTAGGAGATAGTGTCGAGGCCGTCCTTGCGGCGCTCCTGGTTGAGCGCATCGAGCCACTCCTGATCCTGCTCATCCATGTCGTATTCGACCTGCCTCTTGAGGTCGCCTTCAGCAGGCTCGACATAGCGAATGTAGTGGTGAGGCTTGACGTATTCTGCGCCGTCATTGTAGCCGAATGGGAGCGCATGAGGATCGATGATGCCTGGTGGGATGTGGAAGAGGAGCGATTCGTCTGGCGGGACCTTTCGGAAGCTGACCTTGGGTAGAGACGAGGCGAGCGGGATGTTGTTGGGCTGTGATGGAATGCCCGGCATGGCGGCGAGCTAAGCCGAGCCGAAGCGGCGCCCGTGACGACCTGCGGGCTCGCTCGCACTGTGAGGAAGGAGTTTAGGGATGAAACTAGATCTGCATCGCTTGTTGGAAAGCACCGGTTATGTTGAAAGCATGAGCGCGATGTCGGCTATGAACGCGTGTGAGCCAGGGAGGCACTGTCGCGATTGAATGCGGGTGGCGGTATGCGGTGGGAGTGACTGTCCCACTATGTCAGTGCTTGGGATCGGACGGTAGGCAGCGAGCGTCGGAGCGTTGAAGTGGTGAGCGCCGTGTGTTGCGCCTGAGCAGGTGCCGAAGGCAAGGATGATGAGATGAGGTTGGAGAGGAAAGGCTCCACTTTGATGAGGCCGCCTCAACGCGTCGAAGCTGGCCAAAGCTTAGACCCTTACGCGTGCGCATTTATTTCGAAGTGTTACGTCGCTGGTCTCCTACAGCTTTCAAATTGGAAATTCGGCTCGGAAGCCGGAAGCCAGCGCAGAGAAGCGCTTAAATTTGGCTGAGCCAGAAGGCCAATCTTAGCTCATGCTAGCTATCCTCCTTCTCCGACACTACTTCGACGTCGCACTTCCAACTCATCCTCGCACGCACAAATCATACAATGCTGGCACTTCCAACACTCAGGGCAGCCTCGAGCAGCGTGGCGCGCGCACCCATGGGATCGCGCTTCAACTCGACTGGCGCAGGAAGCGGGACCGATGCGTCGTACGGCTCGGCAACGCGGTCCACAGTGCCTCCTCGATCCACGCATGCCACCTACCACCCGGGCGGATACGGCATTTCGGAGGGCCTGAAGCGCGCGCGCAAGCCGTATCGATTCCGCAACATCCTCACGGGATCGCTCATCATGGGATTCGCCACCAGCGTCTACTTTTACTCCATCTCTAAGGTGCGTCTTCTTCGACGAGGCGTGTGCTGTGCTCGCAGGCGCGGTGCGTTTGGAATGATACTGACTATCCCTGTGTTTGACTATGCTTTCATCTCATATTCTCCTTGGTACCACAGGTCAAGCAAGACGACTTCTCCGATCTCGCCGACGTCAGGGCGCCTGGTGCTGCGGCCGACTCGGCGGCGACACCCGTCACCACCGAGACGGATCACAAGCACAAGGTGTAGACGCAATCGTTTGCTGTACAAAGAACTCTTACAAGCCATTCTTACAGACTACAATTGGCCCCGTGTCCGGTGGTGGCGAGCTACTGATCTGCATTGCTCAAGTGCCATTCGTCTTCAAGCGGAATTTGGTGAACACTTGGGCAAGGTTCAGTGAACCCTGTCGGCTCCCCGGTGCCTCTTGTGGGATTGCACGGTGTATGCCAGCGTCATATGAGCATAGTGTGAGCATGAGGTGAGAGGGCTAGTCACCTTCAGGACAGCGAAAAGGATCCGCTTCCGAAAGCGACCGAATCGGGCCAAGCCGAGTCGGATAAAAGGAAGCGCCAACCTCCACTTTTGAGGCTGCGCAGCAGCCGTCCCTTTGTGCTCGGCCTCCCTTTGTCGATCCTTCTTCCACCGTCCATTCGTGCATCATCGTCACTCAACTATATAATAGCCCCCCATCCAGCCTGGCTAGCTCCGTCAGGATCTCCATCATCCACGATGGCAGGCACAAGAGCGGCTGCAGCTGTAGCTCAGCGGCAGCTCGTCAGGACAGTTGTTGGCTCCGCCTCCGCTGTGCCCGCACGCGTCGCGACTAGGTCTATCGCGACGAGCGTCGCAACAGCATCGTCTAGGCTGGGACGCGGCTCAAGGTTCACGCTGTCCAAGGATGGTCCTCACTCCCGGCGTACAGCCCGCAAGCCTACATCGCACGAGGTCCCGCACGATGTCTCACACGAGGCGGCTGCATCCACGCCCGGGGTAGCAACGTTGCGGTCACAGCAAGCAGCGCAACCTCCGACAGCTTCCACTCAGGCTGAACCAACTCAGCCCACCGCCACTGCCGCAGCAGCGTTGCCTACTGATCCATCGCTCAACGTCCCCGCAGTCGTACCGGATGCACCGCAGGACGTGCTGCAGCCGTCGAAGCCCGAGTTCGAGGGTGCCACGCGGCTGCTGTCGCAATCGGCGCTGGTGGTGACGCGCGAAATCGAGATGATGAACATCTTCCTCGGCTTCGAGCAGGCGAATAAATACTCGATCCACGCGCCCTCGGGTGAGCTCGTTGGCTACCTCGCCGAAGAGGAGCAGGGCTTCATGACGGGAGCCATGAAGCGGCAGTTTCTGCGTACGCACCGACCGTTCCGGGCGACTGTGATGGATGCCTCCGGCAAGCCGGTGCTCATGATCCGTCGGCCGTTCACATGGATCAACTCGACTGCACACATCTATGCTGTTCGCTCCGACTATCCCGTCGGTTACGGTGCGCCGCAGGATGCGGATCTGGAGTTGATCGGAGAGGTGCAGCAGCGATGGCACCTGTACAGGCGAAAGTACGAGCTCTTCCTCCGTCTTCGTGAAGGAGAAGGGAAGGAGGAGAGCTTTCAGCAGTTCGCAAAGATCGATGCGATGCTGCTCAGCTGGACGTTTATGATGCAGGATGCGGACAGCAAGCTGGTGGGTGCGATCGACCGCAACTTTCGCGGCTTTGGACGCGAGATCTTCACCGACACCGGCCAGTATGTGCTGCGCTTTGACTCGGTTGGCGAAACAGCCATGACCGAGGCTCGACTCACTCCGCCCTCGAGCGGGTCTCAGCGCGATCAGGATGTAGCGAAGGGCATGGAGCTGGTGGAGAGCCATGGTACTAGGGCGCTGACGCTCGATGAGCGTGCAGTGGCACTGGCGACTGCGGTGAGCATCGACTTTGACTACTTCAGCCGCCACTCGGAAGGCGCACATGGCGGAGGCATGTTCCCCTGGTTCTACATGGGCGGCATGGGCGGAGGTGGAAACCAAGCTGAGACTCCCACTAGCGGGGGTGGCAACAACGTGCCCGCGCAGCAGGGTGGATCTGCAGATGACGGGTTTGGGGCTGGTGTGGCGGGTGGAGCGATGGGAAGCGGATTGGATTATCCGTACGGACCGTCGGACTCGGGCATGAGCCAGGATGCGCGGCTGGATCAGCCGCCTTCCAACACGCAAGAAACAGGATCACAGCAGGACACGCCGTGGTGGAATGCAGACCAGCAAGGCCAGTCGCAGGACGGCGATGTGTGGGGTACAGCCGACTCGGACCCCTGGGCAGGCGCCAACGACACGCAGCAGCAGGACCAAAACTCCTGGGGCAGCTGGGGTGGAGGCGACAGTGGCGACAGCGGCGGTGGAGGATGGGGCGGCTTCTTTGGAGGTGACGGCGGCGGTAGCGATTGGTGATCCATCCTCTTCATCTAGATCTACTTTATTCATAATGAAAGCCGAAATTTTGTGCCAGAATGTTGGTGTTTTGCGAGCAGCGAAGGGGTAGTGTACACGGATGGAGCTTTGGAGGAGATTTACTTTCGGTCCTGAATGTAGACGCCGTTCCTGGCAGCTTCGCGGAGCATCTCTTGCTGTCTGAGCGCGACGATCCTCTGAGCGGGCGTGAGGTGCGGGTTGGCCTCGATACCTTCGGTCCTGAGCACGGTGCCGATGGACATGAAGAAGCCGAACGTGGCTGCGGAGCTGAGCATGAACTGAGAGAGTGTACCGAGTGCGCCCCGTGGCCCTGGACCTGCACGCAGGATCTGGATACCGCCACCAATGAATCCGATCGTCAGACCGACCAGCGTGCCCGTCATAGCACCCATCTTGACTGTAAGAGCAGAAGTAGCAGCACAAAGATCCGCGTCAGCACACGTCGAATAAAGCAGGGCTGGAGGAGGCGGGCTTACTCTTTTGAAAGACGGTTGGTTCGCCACCGGGCATTCCCTGCATCTGAGGCGGAGGCGGCATGGCTGGATATGATGTACACTTGGAGGTGGATGTAGGTGGAGGAGAGGCAGGGCTTGGCTTAGCTACGGAGCCTTAAAAAGTTGGACGAATCCGAGTGGGCTTCGAGTCGCTTCGACGCTGCTGTTCGACCTAACAACACTAACTTTTGATGCCTCCACATGCGCTTCGTGCATCGACTACCTCCCATCCTCCTGCTCACCACTCGGAGCATCATGACGACGGCACTCAGCTCCATCCCGACGCTTGCGTCGCTGTACTCGTCGTCGCTCTCCCGACCTACTGCATCGTCTCTCGCCAGCAGCATCTATCCCTTCTCCTCGCTGCTGTCGATTCACTGTGGCGACATTACGACGCTGGGTGTTGATGCGGTCGTCAATGCGGCCAACACCTCGCTGCTCGGAGGCGGCGGAGTCGACGGCGCAATTCATCGGGCTGCAGGCCCATCGCTCCTAGAAGAGTGTCGAAAGCTCAACGGCTGCAAGACAGGAGAAGCAAAGCTCACTGCAGGGTACGACCTTCCTGCCAAACACGTGATTCACACCGTAGGACCGGTGTACTCATCCCATGATCCCGTCAAAGCCGAGACGCTGCTCAGAAGCGCCTACAACTACAGTCTGGAAGAGTGCAAAAAGGCAGGCGCTAGGAGCATTGCATTCCCTAGCATCTCAACCGGCGTATACGGGTATCCTTTCGACAAAGCTGCCGCTGCAGCGCTAGACCAAATCGGCCAGTGGCTCGAACACGACAACAACCACAAATCGGTAAGCTCAAACCCCATCCCTTCGTTTCACAGCTCCAGGCTCTAAATGTTCTGCCTTTGACGTTGCAGATCGACCGCGTCGTGCTGTGCTGCTTCTCACAAAAGGACTACAACAAGTACCTCGACCTTGTGCCATCCTACTTTCCGCCCCAAGACATGTTTGACGAGTACGCCGAAGCCTAATCGTCGCTGTCTGCCAATCGCATGGAAATTTGTGATATTTTTGGGTGCACGATTGCAACGTGTGCGGGCGAGGGAATGCTGAGAACCGAAACGAAAAAAAGAGAGAAGGGAAGTGAACTAGTAGTCGGTGCCGCGCGAGACGACCTCCTTGCACGTGGGACGGAGGAGGATAGTGTGTTCGTACTGCGCAGTCATTGCGTCGGCCACATCGCACAGGGGCGGGTAGTCCTGAACGACACCAAGCGAGACGAGGTGCTTGAGGCCGAGCAGGTAGTTCTTCTCTCCGACACGGTCGAGGTATCGCCTGCAGAAGGGAAGCGAGTCAAAGTGCTTGTTGATGGTGCGCAGCAGGCCGTGTGCCGAGTGAACACGAATGGGGATCGATTTAGGCATGCGCGCCTTTCTCGCATAGTGCGAGCACTCTCCCTGGTCAATCACGTATCCACGACCCGTAGAGCCGAACGTCTCGATGGCGTAGTACTCGCCCTCCTCCATCTTGACGTCCAGGTCGGGCATGGCGACGATGGGCACCGACTTGCCACCGTGGATCGAGTAGCGCTCGATGCTGTGGCCGTTAAGGTTCTGCACGCACTTGACCTGGTGCATCTTGCCGTTGGCCTCGAACTCGTGCGACTCCATCACCTCCTGGATCGCCGCGCCGATCTCGCCCAGACGCGCGTCGATTCCCGCCTCCTTGACACCGGCGTTGGTGGCCGCCTTGACCGCCGCCAGCAACGGGTCCCAGGTAGGCTCAAAGTTGAGCGTGAACGCCGAGTCGACGATGCGGCCCTTGACGTGCACGCCAAAGTCGACCTTGAGCACGTCGGTGACCTGCAGCACACGCTTGTCGCCCGCGTTGGGTGTGTAGTGAGCGGCGCACTCGTTGACCGAGACACCGGTGGGGAAGCCGATGCCCGACTCGAAGCCCTCGGCCTCGACGAGAGCACGCGTGCCGTCCTCGACGAGCTCTGCGATCTCGATCATCGACATGCCCGGCTTGATGGTCGCCTGGGCGTACTGACGCACCTGGCGATGCACCTCGGCGGCACGACGGATGATGTTGTAGTCGAAGCCGTCCTCCTGCTGGACGATGCGCTCGCGCTCGCGCAGCTCCTCGTCGGTGACGCGCTTCCTCTCCTCGCTGAACTTGGAAGTGTCGTACTGCTGGATCTCGCCCACGGGGAACTTGCCGTTGGTGAAGATCTTGGTGAGGCCGACACGCGGAGGCACGGTCTGCGTGAGCTTGGCCTTGGACTTCTTCTTCTTCTTCTTGTTCTTCTTCTTCTTCTTGGCGGCACCGGAAGCAGCGGCAGCGCCGGCGTCGTCCTCCTCGTCGTCATCATCGTCGTCGTCATTGTCGTCGCCGTCCTCCTCGTTGTCGCCGTTGGCGTGGCCGTTGGTGTGGCCGTTGGTGTGGCCGTTCGAGTTGCCGTTGGTGGCAGGGAGGTTGGTCTGGGCGAGCTGGTCGGCGACCTTGTCTACGGACGCCGCAGCGCCGTTGGTGGGAGCAGCAGCAGCGGCAGCGGTCATGTTGAAGTGGGGCTGCAGATGCCGGTGATGGACAAGCTGATGAAGGAGTGTGAGTCGCCGCAACCTCCGCCCATGCGAGCTCAGTCGGCTTGACTTTTTTGGCCACTCTGAGCTCCGTTTCGGTTTGGGCTGCCCGAAAAGAAAGTAGTCCCGACGCTTCTCGGACGGCACAGCATCGGGAGGTGTACCCGATTTCCAATTTCCGCTTGGCTCTGGATCGCGATGTCGAGCTGCAAGAAATGGGGGACGGCTTCTGACTCGGCTCATCCCCCACATGCACTCACAGCTGGAAGCCGAGCAGCACGCAGAGAGTGGACGACCCCGGTTGGAGTCTGCAGGGGATCGAAGCGGCTCATCCGCAGAAACCGACCAGTTCCCTCACGACGTCGGAATTGGGCCGAGGCGCACCGACCCACTTTTCTTACCGCGCCAAGTCAAATTTTTTGGTTTCTCTGTTCCTTCCTTCTCAGAGTCACGACAAATTTCAGAGGTGGGAGGAGGGCCCACGGAAAGATCCTTCCTGGGAGCGAGATGTGGCTGCCTTTTTTTTTTTCGCGATGGGAAATTTTTAGGCTTGCTTCGGCGTTACCGATGCGCTTCCAGTCGCAGGAACCACGCCAGGGCGAGGAAGAGGAGGGAAAAAAATGGTCAGTGGGCAGGTGCAGAAGAAGCGAAAAGGTTGAGTTGCGCAGACCCTGAGTGCAGTAGAAGCGGCGGCAGCAGCAGCAGTGGAAGCGCAGCAGAAGCTCCAGCCACGGCCCCACCAATCGGCGCCCAATCGAGTCGAGGCAAAGGCCTTCTTCGATAGACTCGCTTGGCTCTGATTCGCGTTTCGAGCGCAGTCGCGATTTAGCTGCTCCCACCGCCGCCTGCTTGCCTCCTCTCCTCTAGGTATCCACCTCGCCAATCCCGTTCTCTCTCCATCTTCACTCGTGGGCCTGCTGCTGTCGTCGTTGCGTCATGTGTGGCATCACAGCACTCCTCCTCGCCTCGGTCGACCAGTCGGCTGCGCCCGAGATCAACGAGGCGCTCTCGCTCCTCCAGCACCGCGGTCAGGATGCGGCCGGTATCGTGACGTGCGGCAACAAGGGCCGCTTCTACCAGACCAAGGCAAACGGCATGGTGCGCGATGTCTTTGACGTCAACGCCGTCGCGCGTCTTCAGGGAAACATGGGCGTCGGCCACGTTCGATACCCCACCGCCGGCTCCTCGGCGCACTCGGAGGCGCAGCCCTTCTATGTCAACTCGCCCTACGGCATCACCTTCGCCCACAACGGCAACCTCATCAACACGGACGAGCTGCGTCGATTCCTCGATGCTGACGCCCACCGTCACATCAACACCGACTCGGACTCGGAGGTGCTCCTCAACATCTTTGCCAACAACCTGCAGAAGACGGGCAAGTTCCGCATCAACGAGGAGGACATCTTCACCGCCATCCGCGACCTCATGAAGCAGTGCAAGGGCGGCTACACCTGCATCGCCATGCTTGCTGGTTTCGGCATCATCGCTTTCCGCGACCCCAACGGCATCCGTCCGCTCGGCATGTGCTCGCGCCCCTCCTCCGCCGCCGATGGCGAGCTGCCCCTCGAGGGTCACGGCAAGGACTACTGCTTCACTTCCGAGTCGGTCGTCTGCGACGCGCTTGGCTTCGAAGACTTTGAGGACATCAAGGCCGGCGAGGCAGTCATTATCACCAAGTACGCCGTGTCGCGTCGCATCCTTACGCCGCCCGCCGACTCGCCCGACGCCTACACCTTTTCGCCCGACATCTTCGAGTACGTCTACTTTGCGCGTCCCGACAGCGTCATGGACGGCGTCTCGGTGTACCGCTCGCGCATGGCCATGGGTGACAAGCTCGCCGACGAGGTGCGCCGTCAGCTGCAGAAGACGGGCGAGTCGATCGACGTCGTGATCCCCGTGCCCGACACGTCGCGCGTTGCGGCGCTGCAGCTCGCGCAGAACCTGGGCGTGCCGTACCGCGAGGGCTTCATCAAGAACCGCTACGTCGGTCGCACGTTCATCATGCCCGGCCAGAGCGTGCGACGCAAGAACGTGCGCCGCAAGCTGAACGCGATGGCGCTCGAGTTCAACAACAAGAATGTGCTGATCGTCGACGACTCGATCGTGCGCGGCACGACGTCCAAGGAGATCATCCAGATGGCGCGCGATGCGGGCGCGAAAAAGGTGATCATGGCGTCGTGTGCGCCGCCCATCCGCTACTCGAACGTATACGGCATCGACATGCCGTCGCGCCAGGAGCTGGTGGCGTACGGCCGCACGGTGGAGCAGGTGGCCGAGTACATCCAGGCGGACATGGTGATCTACCAGACGCTCGAGGATCTCATCGACTCGGTGCAGCAGTTCAACCCGGAGCTCAAGCAGTTTGACTGCTCGGTGTTCGACGGCAAGTACGTCACGGGCGGCGTGGATTCGGCGTACATTGCGCATCTCGAGCATCTGCGCAGCGAAAACGCCAAGGCCAAGAAGGCGGCCACCAAGATCCCCGTGATCGCCGAGAGCCAGAAGAAGATCTATGCCAGCCGTGCCAGTCCGGCTGCGTCGAGCGTGGCGGGCAACGACGACCGGCTCGCGGTGGACGCTGCACCGGCAGGCGCCAACGGCAGCGCTGCCAACGGCAACCGAAAGCGCAGGCTCACCGAGGACGAGATGGAGGAGGAGGAGAAGCAGCAGGACGTCGGATGCTCGGGCCCCATGAACGGCGCCGACGACATCGGCCTCTTCAACAGCTGGACGCGCTAGTGTGTGCACCGCGCGCCCCAAAAGCATCATTGCTATGCACCTTCTTGTGGTCGTCGATCGGTTCGTATAATGTCAAATGTTACCTTGAACCAGGTCGTGTCGAAGTGTGTGAGAAAGATGCGGTGGAATTGCGTACAAGTACAGGATGAGATGATACAAAGCAGAGCCGGCCAAGAGGGGATCATTCGTCGTCGCTTTCGGAGTCGTCTTGCGAGAGGTCGGATGCTGCGTCAAAGTCCGCGGTTGCTGTGGCTGCGATTTCGGCGCTGAGACCTGCGACGCTTGCCTCGTTGCGGTCGCCGCTATTTGCATCGAGCCCCGCGGCCTTCTGTTGTGCCTGGATGCGTTGACCTGATGCGACACAAACCCAACGCCAAAGGTCAGTACAAGGAGCCTCATCATCGTACAGCACTTGGAGGCAAGACTTACGAGTGAGGACGAGGACCGCTTGTTTGTCCGCACGTTCAAGACGGCGCAGTCGTTTTTCGAGGTCACGCTTGAGATCCCAATTGGGTCGTTTGGGGGCGATGTTGGTGAGGTCCAGATCCTCTTTGCGTCTGCGCTCGTCGTCGGCAAGCGTGGACTGCTGCAGACCGTCGACGTCCTTTTCGACCGTATCGGGCAGGTCTCGGGCGGAGGTGAAGCGACGCATCTGGCCGGTGATCGGGTCGTAGTTGCGGAAGTGGCGCTTGATGAGCAGTCCAGCGTCGTTGGGTCGCGAAGAGGCTTGGCCGGACTGCTCGTCGTTGCGACGCTGACGCAGCAGCAGCAGCTTCTGCTTGCGCGCGTGCGAGAACGCTTCCATCGACATCCTGACACACTTTCGCCGCTGCACAAGAACAGCTAGGGTAAAGATGAGGTGTGGTCAAGGTGGATACAGAGCGGAGGAGTTGTGGAAACGCGATCTGGAGGCGCCAATTCGGAACTCGGAATTCACTGCCGCGCGACTAAGCGATGCCGCCTCAGCAAAGGGTCCTCTCTCTTTCTCTCTCTCTTCGCCGTTCTATCCCCCACCATTCGGCCATCACAACGGTCTCGCGACACGGTCTTGCAGGTATCTCCGTCGTAACGGCCAAGAGACACAATGCCGCGCTCACGCTCGCCTCGAGCGGGCTCAGCGGGCGCCTCTCGCTCGAGCGACAACGACGACTCGCCCGTGGCCTCCACATCCTACCGCATTGAGCGCTTCGACTCCTCCTCTACGACCGACCTCATGGTCACTTCCCGCTCGAAGCGTAGCACCGCAGGTAACCGACTCAAAGCGCTGCTGGACCAGGAGCTCGAAAAAGACGAGGTGTTCGCCGAGGTCGAGAACGACGTCGACTTTGAGGCAAACGAGCACGACGACGGCGTCGACATTGTAGACAGCGACTTTGACCGCGATTCGGACGACGATGCACGCGCCGGTGTCGACGACGACTCCGCCGGCGAGCGCGAGATCGAAGCCCAGGAAAAGGCGGACAAGCAGAAACGCCGTGCCACCGTGCGGGCCGTGGGCATCATCAAGCGTCCTGCGCCCGTGCGTGCGCCGCCGGAACCAAAGCGTCGTCGCATCAGCTTTGCGCCCCAAGAACCCACCAGCCGCTCGTCGCCGAGCTCAACACGCGCAGGGTCGGCGGACTCGCCAGCGGGACGCAGGAGCTCGGCACGCACAGCCACGGTGCAGTCCAAGCTGCAGGTCGAGTCGCGTCTCGAGGAGGCGACGCAGCGCAAGGCAGCGCAGCCCGTGCGTGTGGTGCAGAAGAAGAAGGAGAGTCTCACGCAGGATGCGCTGATTGCAGAGGCGCTCGAGGTCGAGGAGGAGAACAGGGAGAGCTTGCGAAGGTTCTTGGAGCAGGAGGAGGAGAGGAGGGCAAAGCAGAGGCAGAGAAAGGAGCGCATCACAGGACCGTTTGTCAGGTGGGTCAGTGTAGGGCTCAAGACACGCATCGTCGAGGATGTCACGCCTCAGAAGTCAGGTGCACAGGATGCGGGTGCGAGCAAGGAATCTGCAGAACAGGGCACGCCGACTGCGACGCAGCTAAGCGCTGTGCAAGAAGGAGTTCAAGGGGAAAGCAGTGCGCCCGATTCAGCAGCCGTCGCGCAAGAACGTACCGCGGCTTCGTCTCAAGCAGCAACAGACCATGGGCCGGTCGCTGCCAAGTCGGAGGAACCTGCAACAGCAGTGCGATCTGCGCCACCCACATCGACATCAGGCGTCGATCTCCCCGGCAGCTCAACTCCTCCGACTGCTCCCCTCACAGAGGCGCCAAAGCCGACCCCTGCGTCGAACATCGCTTCTTCGAGCTCGCTGACTCTGGATCCTGTGCTAGCAGCCCGAGCAGAGACGCTTTTACAACGAGCCTCTACCTCCACCCAGCCTCCTTCCTCCGCGCCCTCCGCACTAGACAGTGGGTGGGAGAAGCAAGCGCGCACATTACTCTCAGTCGAACGGATGCCCGAGGACTGGGAATGGCTGGACGAGTTCAACGCCCTACTTGGGACGCACTGCAACTGGGACTCGTACCCGTTCGTTCCGCACCGCAACCGGCCACTACGACCGCGTCAAAGCGTCTGCCCGATTACAGGGCTGCCGGCGATATACAAGGATCCCAGAACGGGAATACCGTTTGCAACGGCCCATGCATACGGCGTTATCACCAAAGTCATCGCCCAAAAGTTCAGGTGGACTAGGGATCCGTGGGGTGTGTATACCGACGATGAAGATGAACCTGGCCCAGCGAAGGTCTGGCAAAAGGCTAGGGAGAATCCTTCGATAGCAAAGCCAGCAGAGAAGGAGAAGGAGAAGGAGAAGGGCAAAGAGAAGGAAAAGGAAAAGGAGAAGAGCAAGCCGAAGGACAAGGATGACAAACGATCCAAACCGGGCTTCGACGTTGTATTGACCAACGCGATTGCTCCGGGAGATGAAAAGGCGCTACTCGCTCAGGCACTCTCGCTCC
This sequence comes from Moesziomyces sp. F16C1, assembly GCA_003004725.1. Taxonomy (NCBI): domain Eukaryota; kingdom Fungi; phylum Basidiomycota; class Ustilaginomycetes; order Ustilaginales; family Ustilaginaceae; genus Moesziomyces; species Moesziomyces sp. F16C1. The sequence continues at coordinate 162,590 of NXFS01000017.1, forward strand.
CAGCTGGCTCAACACGATCAGGACGACGTGTCCAGCGTAACTAATTCAGCACACATGCTTACAGCACAACATGATTTTGATTTTGTTTTTTGGTGGGTGCTTAGGCCCAGGATGGATTGAGACTCGCCGCGTTGCGCAGTGGCTTGATCGATGTATCCTCGACCTTGCCGTTCCCGTGCGAGCTGGTGCGGCGAGTGCGACGGCGCGCGGCAAAGTCGCGCGGGACCCAGTGGCTCGCCTCGTCCACAGCGGCTTGCCAGCGTGCCACGTCGGCATGCGTATATGCCAGCCACAGATCCGACTCGACGAAATCGGTCGAGGCAGTAGAGGCAACGTTGTGGTGGTGAACCGTCTGTACGCGCAGCTCCCAGCATCGTGCATCGCTACCCACCACCACGCTGCGTCGATCACTACCATCCGCCGTGCTGGAGCCAGCAAGGCCAGTGGGGCGCAGGCTGCTCTCGGCAGCATCGGGCGCAACGAGGTGCAGCGCGTCGAGCAAAACGTTCACGCGACCAGCACAGGCAGCACGCACGTCGTCGTCCGACCACACATCCCACAGCTTCGACACGGCCTCTGAGCCTGCGCGCGCATCGGCTCCGTCGTCACCATGCCACTGCGCATGCACGTACAGCTGACGCTGCTTCTCCACAATGCGCGCCACAATCTCGTCCTCGGCCAGCGGCACCGCCGTCTGCAGCTGCCGCTTGCCCGTCTCGGACACCTGGCCTGCGGGGAGCGAGCAATCGTATCGGTGGCTCCACACGAGCTGATGGCCGCTGAATGGAGTCGTGGGCGCCGAGCCTGCATCGAGCTGCTGTGCCTGCAACTGTTCGACTACGCTACCGAGCAGGGGCGTTTGCGGAGATGGGCTGCTGAGGAACGGCAGATTCTCGGCTCGGCGGCTGCGTGCGCGTCGGCCCGAGCGGCCGCGCTCGCCTCCGTCCTCCTCGTTCTCATCGCCGTCGCGGCTGATGGCCTCGTCGTACATGTCGTGCAGCCGCGTCTCCACCGGCGGCTTGGGCGCCGAGCGCGACTGCAGGAAACGGTCCGAAAACGGGTGCGACGACTGGATGTTCGCGCCGCGCTCGGCGTCCTCCTTGCGCTCCGCCGTGCGCGACGCCGCCGAGTGACGCACAAAGATCGCAGTTTGCGTGGCATAGCGCAGGCGCTCGTCGGCGTTGGAGGTGGTGCGGGGGCGCGCGGCCTTCCAGATCTTGCCGCCTTGCTCGGGCGGGACGGGTGGGTCCATCAGGTCCTTGGGCACGCGGTAGATGCCGGCGCCGATGCCCTTGATGCTCACCTCGTAGCCAAAGTCGTCGGCGATGGTCTGGCAGTAGGTGTGAAACTCTTCGGGCGTGAACTCGAACTTGTGGTCTTCGTGGCGGAAGACGCGGTCGGTGCGACCAGTGGGGTCGAGGAAGCCGGGACGCGTGGAGAGATCCTGGCCGAAGTTGTCGTTGAAGCAGTAGTTGGGCGTGGTGATGAGCACGATGCGCGGACGGTACTTGCCGAACACGGTGGGGGCGAACTGCTGGAGTGCAGGCTCGTCCAGGTGCTCGATCCTAGCAAAAGGTCAAAAGCTGGAGATCAGCATGGGCGTGATGGCGTATCAAAGTGCGGGGTTGTGCGGTTGTAAACTTACACTTCAGTGGCAACGAATGCATCGTAGTCGTCGAGCGTCTCGTTTTCGGTCTGGACTGGGCCGAGGAAGAGGCGCACGTCGAGGGATTTCCAGCGCGGGCCGTTTTTGGCGAGGGCGATGCCGTGGAGCGAGAGGCTGGACTTGGCGTTGTCGAGGACCTTGCGCTCTACATCGATGCCGATGAGACGGTTGAGCACAATGTCGTTGGGGCTGTAGATCCAGTGGCGCGAGGAGAGCAGGGCGTCGTTGGATGCGTCGTCTGCGGTGGCGTCGGGGGGCGAGTTGGGCTTGGCGGGCAAGGCGAGGGCGGGGAAGCGATGGACGGGGAACTGATCGAGCTGGAAAGCGGGCTGCATGAGAGCGGAGAGGAGAACGCCATTGGAGCAGCCTACGTCGACGACCGAGTCGGAGCGTTCCTGCCTGAGCTTGCCGAGCACCCAGGACTGCCTCTGCAGCCAGAGAGGCGGATCGAAGTAGATCTTGGCTACCATGCTAAGTCAGTGTGGGGGGATTGAGGGCGAAAAGTGCGGGGTTCCAGCGAGGAGTCCAGGGTAGGGGATGCCGCACGTGCAGTGCAGCAGCCCGAGCTGTTTGATGTGAGCGGCGACCAGCAAGGGGTGGCGCGGAGGCGGAGAAGATCACCGATGGAGTCTTGCTGATGCAGTGGGTGACGTGGAGGAGAAGATGCGACTGGCTAGAAGGAAAGCACTTTGTCGGAAGTGAGGAGCAGCGCCTCTGAATTGGAGCAGAGCCGTGAGCACGCCCAAGTGGGAGTGGTTGGCGAATGCCTTTTGAGGGAGATGCAGCCGTTGGAATGTGTGGCGGGACAAGGGAGGTTCCGACGACGATGGTGGTAGGAAGGCAAGCCGGAGCTGAAGGAGCTGAAGGAGCTGGAGGAGCTGGAGGTTGGTGGGAGCGGGAAGCAGCGGACGACGATGATGGTTGCGGAATGGAAGGAGGGGGACAAGGATGCGCTGCGCACAATGCAGCGCAACGAGGAACAGCAGCACAGATGAGCTTGCCGCTCACTGTACGCGCCAGCTGACCCTCTCGCCAAAGTCTAAGTCATCCGCTTCCGCACACTTGACACCCGCACCTCATAAGATCACGCGGAATGAACTCAAAAGCACATTCGTGTGACTGCGAAGCACTGAGCTTGTCACAGGACAGCTCAGCTCAGCGCAGGCTACGACGGTCCCACCGTGCCGAAGCGGCCAAGCACAAGGGACAAGAGGCAGTCGTAACGATGCATGACCCTTCGGTATGGCGCCATGCATGAGAGTGGGATCGTGCGAAGAAAGTCGGTGTGGTGACGTGAATTCAGTCTGCACTTCCGACTAGCTTTTAGACTGGAATCCGTGCAGCTCGAGAGTTTGAGGGCCGGCTGGCAGCTTCGGGATCGATCCCGAGCCAGGGCAGGTCAGGAGCTGGGGAGGATGCCGCAGCCGCCGCCGCCTCACGCGCCATTCGGGTGTAGTCAGCCGCGCTTTCTCGCTTTCATACACTCGCCTAACGAGCCGCCGACCAAGAATCCACAAAATCACAAAAAGTGTGGGGTTGCAGCTCGGGCTGGTTTACCGGTGGGTGTGTACCGCTGCGGCTGCGTCCGTCTCGCGTAGCGCGGTGAAGCGCCTTTGGTAGAGTAGGCTCCACGTCTGCGTCTCTAAGCCACGTCGCCAGTGCACTCTTTGAGCTCGCCGCGCAAACCGGAACTCAGGTCGGAATAAAAGTCGGAAAAGGCGAGGAAAAATCTGGGGAAATCCACGGCCAATACCCGCCAAGGAGATGTGATCGCCCACGGTCCAGCCTCGAGTGGGAGAGCGGAGACGCAACAGCCTCGGAGATGACCGGCCTATCCGACATGTGGGCCCCGGCGGAAGTCTTTCCGCCTCGTAAGCGCCAATCGGGTCGCACTCGACCCAAGCCCCCCACGACGACCGGCTCTGTTCCTCGTCGATTTCAAGTTGCCCTGTGTGCTGCGAAGCATTGTTTGTGCGACAAGCCCTTACCCGAAGCTCTTTGTAGATGAAAGTGTCGATCGAATCACACACTATAGCACAGACAATGCCATTTTTGAGCTCTGGTGGGCGGATCAACGTGCCGGACAAAGCGCGCATCCGGCTCCGCTTGTCTCCGGACACGTCCGTTGGCATTCGATTTAGCCGCGCCAACTCCGCTTGCACCTGACGAGATGCGGATCAGATCTTGATTTACGATCAGCGAGCGAAACAGCATCGCCCGTATGGAGTTGTTCATACGCACACTGAAAGCGCTCGGAGTCCGTCGGTGCTGGTTCTATGCTTTCGGCGCATCGATATGGCGTGCCCTATCGGACGAGGTTCGAATAGCCTTTTGCACGGAACGGTGGAGCTAGAGTCAAGACTCATTGCGGAGGAAAGATTGCCCGAGGTTGGACCGAACAGCCCTGCCTTGCTTGCTGCGAGGCTCTTTCTCAGAACGTGCTCGGGCCCCATCCTCATACGCACGAATCCGATATTCTTCGAGTCAGAGCTAGGCAGGCTCAACTCGCAGCGGTGAGATGCCGCTGGATCGGCCGATGCCCCAAGCTGTCTGGATCCGAGGAGCCGAAAGCGGAGACGTTGGCCGGCCCGGCCGCGCTCTGATTGGTCCGATCTGCGCGCGCATCGTCGTCGTCGCCTGGTGCCCCCAAGTCGGCGTGCTAGACCAGCTCCTGCACACGACATCGACGAGCTAGCTCGAGCTCGTTCTTGCCGTCAACTCTAAACAAGCGCAGCATTAGAGTCACACAGCAAGCCTCACCTTTTTTTCTTTGCTTCGAACCAGTGATCACCTCAACTTGACCTCGCTGCCGTCTGAAGCCTCTAACGTACTCCCGACTTGACGCGTGCGAGCTAGTTGAACGCATCCGGATTAGCCCACTCAGGAGCACAGACAGCTGTGGCTTTTGGCTTTGACGGTGGGGGTGGCTGTCTGCAGTGTCAAGCCCCCACCAGGATGCAGTGATGCTTGGCATGTCGCTGCTGCTGCCCACTCTCCCCACTTGACAAGCACCCTGAAGCGGAAAAAATCGAGGGTTGCTGCTGGGACCTTTTCGTGTTTCTTATTCGAAATTCGGCTTGATGCCGCTGCCAATCAAAATCCGAAATATGGATTGCCGCGACCGGCCCTGGCAGCCAGCAGGCAGAGATCCGAGCCGAGCGTTGGTGAGAAGAACAGATGGCTCGGCTAGGCCCAAGACAGCGCGCGTCCCTAGATCGCTGTGGGATGCCCTTCCAATTCCAGCCTCGCAGCTGTAGCTGGGGAGAGGCAGTCGCGTCGAAAAAAGGCATCAGGGTTGGCACAAGCGAGACGAGCGACTGCGGCAATGTCGCTTGGGCTCCATCGTGCGTGCCGCGCGATACAGGGCGGCTATCGTGCATCCGGTCCGCCATTTGTTGCTCGGCAGCGTTCGTATTCGAGATGCCCCGCGGCTGACAGGCGAGCTCGAGCAGCGTCAAGCGCAAGTCTGCTAGCTGCACTCCGCCTTTTGTTGGCACACGCATGCAGCTGGACCTCAACCCCCATGCAGCATGCAGCTTGGTCTGCATCTCCCCGATCCCACATCCGCCGCGTTGCAGACGCATGTCTCTCTACGCTCACTCGCCAGCCGCCGCCGCTATCACCGCCGCCTTTGCCGACCTGCGCGCCAGACAGCCAGCGCTCGCGCTCATCTGATTGGCTCCAACCTCCGTCCCGATACGTGCAGCGGCGACGATCTCACATCCACACTCCCTGCGCACGCAATTCACTGCAGCGCTGACTCGATTTCCACGCTGTTCTATCGTCGACCACTGAATTGTAGACTGCTCGTCTGATGACATGGATTGTGAACTGGTGAAAGACAAGCTGTCAAAGATGAGGGCGATCAACAGAACCGCAATGAGGGCGGGCACGGTGTTGCAGACCAGGCAAAGCGGTACTGCGCGCCAGGATAAAAAGTCCCACGCATCTAGCCGTGCTGCGGCAGTTGGTCGCCGCGTAGAGTGGCATCGACAGCAGCAGCGGGCAGACAAAAGCTCAAGGTGTGGAGAGAGCATGCAGCTAGCTGGAGAGCGTTCAGAGTTCTGGTTGCAGGCGACACTGTTCAACCGCCTGAGTAGGAACGGCCGTCGAGAAATGGAAACAAGCCTCGAGCCATTGACCCTGAGCGACCCTGTGTTCCCAGTCGGCTTCCCCGTGTGGACAATTTCGCACTTTTTTCTTCGATATCGAGGAGCGCTTCTGTCCGGGGACCTCGGTGCAGCTCTGGGCGAGGCGCGGCGGCGGCGGCAAGCTCCGTGTGGTGATGGACCCGCTTTGGCAGGCAGGACCAACCAGAATTCGAGAACCAACCATCCGACCAGCCAAAAAAAAAGAAAAAGTGAGCGCGCTTCCCAAAAAAATCTGCAGCACCTGAGCAGAGGACGTGCCCGCGTGCTGCATGCTGCACAGCTCCACGACGCCGGCTGCACCACACCTGCCCTCTCTCCCTCGCCCTGACGGCCCACACAAGCACACACACACACACGCTTGCAAGCCGCGCTCTCGGCACACTCCTCCGACCACACAAGCCCGCTCGCCCTCGCACTCCTCCAACACCATCTCCACCACCACCACCACTCTTTGACTCTCTTTTCTCTTCGCTGGTCAGACAAATCTTGCTTTCGGCCTCTTTGGATCGCCTTAACCGCTCAGCACCCACACGGTCTTTCACCAGGCTCAATTCTTTCTTGGTCGAACGTCCAACCACGTCTTTTTTGCTCTTGAACACCGGTCACGAACGGCATCACTGACAAGTCGTCAACGTGCACACAAGGATCTCCTCGACCTGGTTCTCGCTCACGACCTCCACGTCCGTCCATCTTCAGTGTCTCACTGGCATACGCGCGCCCAATCGCTGCCTCGGTTCGACCAGCAACTTTTCTCGGCACAGCTTGCCTTGCTCGCACCGGCTCATTTGCTCTTAGCTCCGTTCTGCTGCTCTCAGCGACCGAGCATCGTGGCACTTTCGACACAAAGTGCTGCATTCGACTAGGATTGGTTCACGCCTACGCCTCTTAAATCACCCCCCTCAACACGCGGCATTCATCCACACTGGTAGCGCCCCCCTCGGCTACTGGTACCTTCGTCTCGAGCAAGACCCCTCAATCCCTCTCTCTGGTCTCTCCTTCGCCTTCTGACCTCTTGTCGTGAGTTTCTTTCTCTTCGGCTCAATCCGCGCGTGCTTGCACACCGGACTGCCTCGGCCTACACCAGCGGCATTTCTTTGCGCGTATGGCGTCGCTTTTTTCGCTTCTCCTCGGCTTGACCTGAAAGCTACGTCGACGACGCTAGCAGCGCGGCCTCGCGGTCAAGGCGCACTCGAGCGAGCTAGCAGGCAGGACGAAGATCAGGTTCATTCCACCCTTTGCCCATCGTGTTGCGCCATTCTTGAAAGCGCCAACGTAGCTGCATGGGCTCGGTAGGATCCTTGCTTCAGCCTGTCTCGACACCTCGCTCGATTCGTGCTACTTGCCCTGACGCACAGCACCGCCCTTCTGGCCAGACGTTTCCGAAAGACTTTGCAGCCTAACCCAACCCTCCCTATTCGTTTCTCGCTCCCTCTTTTCTTTTCTTTCTCCCTTCCGATTGCTCGTTGGCCCGCTTCCTTCTTGGTGGTGCTTTTCGCTCTCAACTTCGCTGCGTGGCGTCCTTGCTCGGCCCTGGCTTGGTGACTCTGCTACTTGCTTGCTCGACCTGCTCGCACGCGTGTAGCAAGAGTCCACGTCTCGGCGCATGAGCTTCTCCAACACGGCGCGTCACACCAGCGGCACTTCCACCACGACTACCACAGTAAGTCGTCTCGTCAGACGGGCCTCGACGTGTGCACCTCTTCGAGGCTGCCCGCGCTTACACTTTCGCCCAGAAGAGCAGCGGCTGACATCCGTCCGACGCCAACCTCGCTGTGCCATTTTCGCTCCCAGACCTCGCCCGTTGCTACTTCGGTCCGTCGCGCCTACTACGATCCGCCGCAAAACATGACCATGACGCTACCCCTCTCCGGCCTCTCGCCGCCGTCGAAAGGATTCTTTGCGCCCTCGTCGTTGCCCAACTCGAGAAGCGATGTTTCTCCCAACGGCGCTGTCTCCTCGGCCGTCCCCAGCCGAGGACGCAGACGGGAATCCATCACCGGCCAGATGCGACGCAAAGCCACCGACACCGCTTCGGCGGCTGGCGCTGGCGGCGCTTCGGGTCTGTCGATGAGCCGAGGCGCTGCGGGCATGGGCATGCCTGCCTCGCCCAACGGCCGTGCCATCCCCATGACCGCTCGCTCTCCACGCATGGCCGCTGTCGAGATGGGCGGCCTCTCGACGTCGTTCGGTGCGGCTGCCGAGGCGCTGTCGCTGTCGTCGTCCATCACCTCCAACTCGACCGTGGCGCCGGGATCGTTCCAGGCGCGCAGCAACGCACAGCCCATCCAGCGCGAGAACCGTTCGCAAGGCCACTCGCATCTGGGCGTCGAGTGCTTTGGCCCGTCAAGTCTGGACAGCAGCATGCCCATGCCGAGCCCGGGTATGATCACCTCGCACGCCAACGGCGGTGCTGACGGCGTCGCCAAGCGCGACCGTCGCGCCTCGGTAAGCTCGACGGGCACCATGGTCGACGACGAGGATGGCAAGGGCGGCAAGCACGAGCAGCTGCACCGATGCGAGAGCTGCGCCAAGGTGTATCGTCACCCGAGTTGTCTGATCAAGCACCGATGGGAGCACACGGTGTACTGGAAGGAGGCGTCCAAATTCCTGATGAGCAAGCACCAGCAGGTGCAGCTGCTCGAGGCGGCAGCGATCCTGGTGGGCATGGACGCCAACGCGCGATCGCTGCCGGAGGAGAAGGCGCTGTGGCCTGCGGCGGTGAGTCCGCCTTCGTCGGGCCTGCTGGGTTCGGAGCAGATCAACTTTGAGACGCTCATGGCGTCGAAACGGCGCAACACGGTGTCGAGCAATGCGAGCGCGAGCCCGGCGCGCGGGCCTACGCCGGCGCTGGTGGCCAACGACAGCAGCGACGGCAGCACGACGAGCACGTACGATCCGTCGATGCGCAGTGCGACCATGAGCCCGCTTGCGGGCCTGGGCAACATGCGTCTGAGCGACGGCGAGAGCAAGCACGGCCGCTTCCGTCTGGACGACGGCGCGAGCGGCAGCGGCAGCGGCAGCGACCGCGCCGACCGCTCCGGATCCGCCGACATGTATGACGAGGAAGACGAGGTGGAGGAGCGCGAGGACAACGGCGAGGAGCGCTATGGCGCCGATGCCGGCGGCGACGTGATGGCCAATATGGAGATGGACGACGTCAACTAGCGCCGTTGCGTCCTGTCCACCCTGCCGAGTCTGCGCATGCGCCGACGTGCGTGCGCACGGCGTTGATTTATTTGCATCTTGGCTGTTGTTGTCGTCTGTTCCCTCTGTCACCGTCTTCCTTCGTTTCTACTCGCTCTCAGTGCGTCTCGAGAGCTTTCTCTTTGTCGACGCGCATCAACAGCGCGCGACGATGTACCAACACAGACCTGTCCCCCAAAAAGTCAAATACCTGTTGAACGTCGGAAGCCGACCGTGGATGCGGTGTGCGCGAGCGCTAAGTGAGGAAGTGATGCATTCCCGACGATGTTTCCTGGCGACGTTCTGTGCTCTAACAATGCAGCGGGGATGAGCGGGATTGGAACGAAGAATCAGAACCGGGCTCTGCTTGGAGGTGTATGATTGAAAGCACGTGCGGTTGCGTTCGGGGTGAACACGATATTGGCCACATGGGACCGGGTCCAGGATGGAAAAAGCATATGAGCCGGGAGCGTGCTGGATTCCGAGCCGACCCGCCATCAACGAGTTAAGGTGTGGATGGTGTGGGTGCGAATCTATGGTGTTGGGGAAGGTTTCTTTTAGCTTGTGAAAAGCCATTGCGCGGCTTTGGACTGCATTGCCCGCGGCTATGCACGCCATGCCCCACAAGCCTGAGGAGCCGGGGGAGGTTACCACCAGGCACATCTAACGCGCTTGTGCGGAGACGTGTCCGCGCGATGATTCGGTTCCGGACCCCGGATTCCACCCCCCCCCCCCCCCCTCATCGTCCCCGGACTGTTTTTGTCAATGCTCGACGCTCGGTAGAGTGGAAAGCGTGGGATCGATGAGCGAACCAGCTCTACCGAGCGACGTCACGTTCTCTGGCATCCAGAGAGCCAGATTGACGGCACCTCGGTTGCGGAAAGCTCGAGAGTGGCAAGCGTCATCACAATCCGACGCCAATGACGAAGTTTGTTTGTCGCCTACGGGGGAGCATGGCGTGCAGCAGCAGTAGTGTAGTGCAGCTACAATGAGCTGCTTTTTAGTGGCCGACTAAAGTGGGAAAGCTCGTGCAGAATGAATTCGGCAAAGGCAGGATGGGCTGGCGATGATTTGCGCTGCACCTCCTTGTCGCCACGCCGTCACTCGAAGTAGCGGCGGTTGGAATTTTTTAGCAGTTTGCTGCTCCGACCTCGTATGCACGCACTCACCTTGGCACACACACACTCACACATACACACACTATCTCTCGCTCGTTACCGCTTTGAAATGCGATGATTGTGCGGCTGCGGGGGTGGACGAGAGTGGGGCCCGAGTTTGGATTCCGTTCGGGCGTGCAGGCGAGGTTGGATTGGGCGTCAGTTTGCCATGCACCTCGTGTGCTAGCCGAGAGCGGGCTGGTAAAAATGGCTTTGCAGAAGAGGCTACCCCGCGCGACTGCCATACAGCAAAGACGGATTTCACATTCAATCATTCCGACCGTCTTTCCGTCTTCTTTTCTGCAGGGCCAGGGCCAGCACAGCAAGGCAAGGCAAGGCGGACGGCGAGGCAAGACAGTGTCGCGGTGCATGTCTCAAGGCTGGCCTCGGCGCGCGCTGGTGTGCTCTGCGTCTGTTCCAGCGCGGGTTCGCCGTCAGTCTCGCGTAAAAGGCCGTCCGGTTAGAAGCTCTCTCGTCGCCTCAAACCAGGGCTTCCAAGTCGGGAATTGAGACACGGCAGGAGTGTCAGGTGCCCCCCTCTTCCCCTCCTTCGCTCGAATTTGCCCTGTCCAATGTGTTCCACGGTGGCTGCTCTCGCCAGGCACGGATGCTGTAATCCATCTGATCGAGCGACGCACGGTTCACACACTAAGCCACCTATCTCTCTTTTGAATCAATTCTCGTATCGATGAGATCGGTTCGTTCCGACAAATCAAATGCTACATCTCGAGCGAGCGGATGTATGGGGTTGCAACTGTGATAGAGGGCGTTGGATGTCTGGCTGGGCTGGACTGGGCTGCAGCTTCAGACGCTGCTGCATGCAGACGCAAAGAAACTCACCTAACACCCATGCCGGCTTGGGACGGGCGGATTCCAGATCTGGCGTCGCGCCCAACTCCACACCTCCCAATCCGACACTGCTCCCACGCCGCGGCTCGCCGCGCACGGGCACGCGCCCACTCTGCGGATCAGCACATGCAACCCACACCTTTCACCAGGAATCACGCGTTCATCCTCTAAGGATGTGGAGCCGCCTTGGAAATTTTGGACTTTTTCTCCACCTCTCGTCGGTGCCTCCGCCGCCTGTTCGTCTAGCCATTCGTCCGTTTGTCTGGCCTCGCTTCGACTGCACTCGCGGTGCCTGCCTGTCTGCTTCCTCCTGCTCGCTCTCTCGCTGTTCCCCTCCGTCGGCTCGCAGCTGCCTTGCTCGGCATTTCCCCATCGTCGTCACTGCATCCAAAGCCCAACTGGAGCTCCGCCTGACGTCCTGCTTCCGCTCGAGCAGCCAGGCACTTGCGCACGGCTTGCATTTGGTCCATCGATCCCATCGGTGGTCCTCCTCCTCGCTTCATCCCCTCCGACCAGCCCGCCCAGACCCCACGGTGAGACAGGCCCCCGCCCCGCCACTCTTGGATCCGACTCATCCTCGTCGTCCTCGTCGTCGCCGTCTCCGAAAAGCTTCCCCGCCCTCGAGCTCCCAATAAAACCCCCTCACCCACTTCATCCGATCCACCCGGATCCCCTCCTCTTCTTCTTTGCTCACCAACATCGTAGAGCTGCCTGTCCCATCCACACCTAGAGGAACGCAGACTCCCCTTCTTTCTCTCATACACGTCGCTTCGTCTCCCGCACTCCTCCCGATACCCGTGCCCGGAGATCCCCTTTCCGCCCTCTTTCCTGCCTGCTCTCGCTTCGCCGTTTTTGGTTGCGAGGTGTGCTAGCTCTTTCTGTACAGCAGCCGCTTTTCTGGTCGCTGCTTCTGCTTTCGTTGTCGCTCTTTCTCGCTGTTTCCTAGCCGATCGTGCGCTTCCGCTTTCGCTCCTTCTACTGCCTTCCCGCTCTCCCGGCAAGACAGCAGTCGTTCCAGCTCTATCAGCAGCAAGACCGCGAACCTAGCCAGTTTCGCTCCCCCCACTCCTCCTTTCCTCCATCTTCTTCGCCCAACAAGGCGCAGGCCGTAGCCAAGATGTCGACCATCACCAACGAGTACGGCGAGGAAATTCAACCAGCCTACAGGGGTAAGTTGCTTCCTACTCTCCCGCTTCGCTTCGCGCCTGCCGCTCCGACTGTATGCGCCTCTGCCGGCGCATCGCGCGGATCAGCCGACGCGATTTGAGCGCTGCAATCGGCTCAGCCGAACGCTAGCTCCTTCCGGTCCAAAATAGGTCCCAGTGACGCAGCAGTCGGCTTTTCCGAGTCCAGAATCGCTTGAATGCAAAAGCTGACCACCTCCTCGTCTCTGTATTTGCCTCCCTTCCCCCCTTCCTACCTCGCGTCCATCGCTCGCCACGTTCTACCCGCGATGACATTGCAACGCTTGCCTTTCCTCCAGGCAACCTCACTAAGGACCAAGAGAAGGACCTTCGAGAGATCTGGCGACGTCTCGGAGAGCTCTTTGAAAAGAACAAAGAGGTCTCGGAGAAGGTCTGGCAGCAGGGCGGCCCCGCCAAGCTCCCCAAGGGTAACACCTCGGCTCCCAAGAACGAAAAGGAGGCCGGCAAGGACATCCCCAAGGATGACAAGGCAAAGGAGGAGGCCAAGAAGGCCGAGGAGATGAAGGAGATGAACGAGTTCATCGACAAGTACGGCGGACCTATCCTCCGCGAAACCGTCTGGGAGTTCACCAAGATGGACCACCCAGACACCTCGGTCCTCCGTTTCCTCCGTGCGCGCAAGTGGGACATTGACCGCGCCCTCGCCATGTTGGCCGCCGCCTGCAAGTTCCGCCTCGAGAAGGACGTTGCCGGCATCATCGAAAAGGGCGAGGACGGCCTTAAGGACGTGCCCGGCTTCATGAACCAGATGCGCCGCGGTATCTCCTACATCAAGGGCTCCACCGACAAGATGGAGAACCCCATCTACTTTATCCACGTCGCCCGCCACTTCACCAGCGCACAGAAGCACGAGGTCCTCCAGGATTACGTCCTCCTTGCCATGGAGAACGCGCGTCTCATCACCACCCCTCCCTACGAGAAGGCCGTCGTCGTCTTCGACATGGCCGGCTTCGGTCTCAAGAACATGGACTGGCAGTGCGTCCTCTTCCTCGTCAAGTGTCTCGAGGCATACTATCCAGAGTCGCTCCAGCGCATCTACGTCCACGGCGCTCCCTGGATCTTCAAGGGTATCTGGCAGGTGCTCCAGCCCATGCTCGACCCCGTCGTGCGCGACAAGATCAAGTTCTCCAGCAAGGCCAAGGACCTCGAGGAGCTCGTGCCCGCATCCAAGATCCGCAAGGGTATGGGCGGCACCATGGACTGGGACTGGGACTACATCGAGCCCCAGGCCGGCGAGAACGACATCATGAAGGACTCCAAGTCGCGCAAGAAGATCGAGGCCGAGATGAAGGAGCTCACCGACGAGTTCGAGAAGGTTACCGTGGACTGGTTCACAAACACCACCTGCGACGACGACGACCCCGATCTCGCCTACAGGCGCGAGGTGCTCGCCAACCAGATCCGTCTCAAGAACTACCAGCTCCAGCCCTTTGTCCGTGCCAAGAACATCTACCAGCGCTCCGGCCTCATGACCATGGACGGCACCGTCAACTGGGAGTACCCGCAGACCAGCGGCAAGCCTCTCACCCAGACCATCAACGACCGCCACAACTACGGCTCCATCATCAAGTGGCTCAAGGAGCACAACGAGGACACGCTCGAGGACTCGTTCGGCCACCAGAAGCTCGCAGAGATCTGCACCGACGGCACCATCAAGAAGTCGTACGGCGATGCAAAGGGCGGCAAGGGCGACAAGGGCGATGCCTCGTCCAAAAAATCGTCCTCCAACAAGAAGGGCGCCGCGGCCGGTGCAGCCGCCGGTGCGGGCGCTGCTGCTGCTGGCGCTGGCGCTGCCAAGGCATCCAAGAGCAAGAAGAAGGCGCGCGAGCCCGAGCCCGAGCCAGAGGAGTCCGACGAGGACGGCTTCGAGGACCCAGAGTCCGAGCCCGAGCCCGAGCCCGCCCCGCGTGCCAAGCGCTCGCCCTCGACCAACAAGTCGCTCGCTCGCAAGCCCAGCCAGAAGGCTGAGCCCGAGCCCGAGCCCGAGCAGGAAGACGAGCCCCAGCAGGCCCAGAGCTACACTGGCGCCGCTGTCGGTGCCGTGGCTGGTGTCGCTGCTGGTGTCGGTGGCGCTGCCGCCGCTGGCCTCAGCTACCTCCGTGGCGGCAACCGCAACAACGGTGCCAACGACGAGGCTCAGCACGCCGAGTCGGAGGAGGAAGAGGATGACGACGGCGAGGACCACGGCGTCGCACGCCCCGGTCAGCGCCAGAACCCTCGTACCGTCGACCACTACCCGGACGAGGACGAGGAGTTCGACGAGGAGGACTCGCCCGACGACGACCAGATGTCGGCCTACTCGGACGAGTCGATCACGCCCGAGACCGCCGTGCGTCCCGACCACGTCAAGGCCAAGATCAGCGCATCGGACTGCCGCATCGACGACAACGACTGCCGCGAGGACCTGGCGACGGTGCGCGAGGCCATGGCGCTCTTCCTCAACTCGCGCATGCGCGAGGCCGAGGAGCTGTGCATGGAAGGTGCCAGCACGCGTCTGTACAAGGCCGAGGGCATGGCGCTCATCAACTCGGTCAAGTCGATCATGACGTTCGAGCCCACCGACTTTGAGACGGCCATCATGTGCTGCCAGCACTCGATGAAGATCGCCGGCTTCCTGCGCAAGAAGCAGGGCGCCATCGGCAAGCTCATCGGCGGCGGCAAGATGGCCAACTACAGGTCCATGAGCCTCGTCCAGCTCCACGCCGAGCTCGTGTTCGCCGAGTCGCAGCTGCTCAAGTCGGTGCTCGGCATCTTCTACTCGGGCGACAGCATCGGCTTCGTCAAGCAGGCGCTCGGCCTGCGCTCGGCCTACTTCCTCGTGCGCGAGCTCTTCAAGTTTGTCGAGGCCGTCGATGCCGAGGCCGAAGAGGCCGAGGTGTCTGGCAAGCGTTCCAACGCCATCCACCTCGACCAGGACTTCCGCTCCGGTGTCTACCTCGGCAACGCCGTCTGCTCGCTCGTGCTCTCGATGCTGCCCACCAAGACGCTCAAGATCATGGAGGGCTTCGGCTTTGTCGGCGACCGCAAGTTCTCGCTCGACCTCTTCGCACGCGCCGGTGGCTGGAGCAAGAGCAAGCCGCTGCCCACCATCTCGGCCGACGAGGAGGGTGTGCGTCGCCCGCTCTGCGACATTGTCATCCTCATGTACCACCTGTGGATCTCGAGCTACATTCCCGTGACGGAGCTCGACTTTGAGTTTGCCGACAAGGTGCTCTCGTGGAACCTGGTGCGCTTCCCCAACGGTATCTTCTACCTCTTCTGGTCCGCCCGGCTGTACGCTGCGCAGGCGCTGCCCGAGAAGGCGATCGAGTACTACCGCAACGCGATCGAGTCGCAGCGCGAGTTCAAGCAGCTCCACCACCTGTGCTTCTGGGATCTCTCGCTCACCTACCTGTGCACGTGCGACTTTGCGCGTGCGTACGAGTGCTACGACGTGCTCTCGCGCGAGTCGAACTGGTCCAAGGCCATCTACCAGTACGCCAAGGCGGTCATGCTCTACGAGACGGGCATGGACGACCGCGCCAAGAGCGCCACGATCATGCGCACCGTCGGCAAGCTCACGAAGAAGGTGGCCGGTCGCCAGATCCCCTTCGAGAGGTTCGTCGCGCTCAAGGCCAAGAAGTACATTGCGCAGCAAAACCGCCTGCCGCTGCCCGGTCTCGAGTTCTCGTACCTGTGGCACTGCATCGGCCAGACGCCCGTGTTCCTGCTTGTGGAGAACACGCTGACGCGCATCGACGAGTTTATCGACGAGCTCGAGTCGTACCACAACCCCAAGTCGTACGGCACGGGCGAGAACGAGTACTGGTCGGCGTACTGCCTGGCGTTCTTCCTGCGCGGTGTGGCGCTGCGCTTCGTGGCGTACCCGGAGCCGCAGACGCTCGTGCGCCTGCCCGCCGAGGACACGGTGGGCCCGATCGAGGAGATCCAGGCGGATGCGGTGCAGTCGTTCAACAAGGTTTTCGAGCACGGCTCGAAGCTGGACGAGGTGGACAGGTACCTGGTGTACTTCTCGCACTACGAGCTCGGCCGTCTGCGCGGCTGCATGGGTCAAGACGAGGCGGCCAAGACCGAGTTCCGCAAGGTGCTGTCGGGCAAGCCGCTCGAGGCCAAGGGCAAGGGACTGATCGGCGGCGGCAGCAAGGCGAACTATCTGCTGAGCAACATGTGCCAGGTGCGTGCGCACGCGGCGATGGAGACGATGCGCATCCAGAAGTCGCGCAGCAGGACGTCGTTCTTCCACGGCGCCGAGGGCTCGCTCGCGAGCCAGAGCATCGCGTCCAAGTCGACGCGCTCCAACTCGCTCGCCAGCTCGGCGAGCCGCAGCATGACCTCGCGCGGCACGTCCATGTCGAGCCGCTCCGGCCGCGGCAGCATCAAGTCGGGCACGTACGATGCCGAGGAGGGCTACCGCGCCAACGGCAGCCGCCCGCGTGCCGACACGGGCAGGTCGCAGGGCACCGACTACTCGCGTAGGCGATGAGCCCCACTTCCCCCCTTCTGGTTTCTTTTTCTCTGTGATATATGTGTTCCGCTTCCCGGTGGTTGATTTACAAGGCTCCAGATCGCGCTCTCTCTGTGTATGTAGTTTCTCGCTAGTGGCAATGCTTTGTGTTTATTCGAATCGAGCCGTGTGACTGTTTTACTTGGGATGTGTGCCGGAGAGTGCTGGCCCTACTTGGCGGATGAAGCCAAGTAGGCATATGGCCTGCTCTGTCCCTCTGCTACAGGGGCGGGTGGCATGACGCTCGTCAGATGAGGGTGTCCTTTGGCATTCGAAGTGGGAGCCGCCCGCAACAAAGCTGGTGAGGATGTTGAGGGCTTGACGAGGGGCGGCTATGCAAGTCGAGCCGATGTGGTCTGCATCCATGCCGATGCGAAAATTTGAAAAAATCGGGAGGAATCTTCGAAACGTGGGGGGGTTTGGTGAGGTGAGCACGTTGGTGCGATGGCGTGTTGGATGGCGTGCTTCGGGCTTCGCAAGCACGTCAGATACCGCGCGGCGCCATAGGAACAGTGCGGGGATTTGAAACGCCGATTCGTCCGCCCCGCGCACATCCACAGCGCCTCTCCACCCTGCAAGAACCGACAGTTGACCGGCGATGCGCGCACGCGCGAAGAAATGGTGTGCTCGCCTCTCTGACTCGGCTTGATCGTCATTGTCCGGTCCAAAGAGTTGCTTGTGACAAAGCCCCAACCCGTGCCTCCCCCTGTCCTCGTGGGCGACAAAGCCCAACCCGCGCATCCCCCTGTCCTCGTGGGCTTCGGTGTCCAGGACCCGGGCTGGTTGGGGATCAGATATATACAGCTTGTGGTACATCCTCTGCTTCCTGCGACCACACGCACATCCTTCTACACTGTTTTGACATTTGCACGATGGTTGGACGACCTGAGCTTCCTGCATGGACCCCGCCCGTGCCTACGCGCGAGACGGATCTCGAGTGGGCGCCGCTCACCACGCTGGACCTATCGCAGATCAGCGGGGACGACTTTACGTCGGTGCCCGAGTCGGTGGTGCGTGAGGTGGGCGAGGCCTTTTCGCGCGATGGCTTCATCTATGCCGAGAACCACGGCCTCTCCTGGGAGCACGTGCTGCGTCAGTTCGCCATTGGCCAGTATGCGTTCAACGGCGTCTCGGAGGCAGACAAGGCCAAGTACAAGGCGGACATCCTGTCGACCGGATCGTTTGTCGGATACAAGGAGCAAGGGCACTGGAAGCTCAACGGCGTCAAGGACCGAATCGAACAGCTTAACTTTGGTTCGCAGAGCTTCAGCCCCGAAAAGCGCCAGCAGCTCTTCCCGCCCTCGATCCAGGACCTGCTGCCGGAGATCGAGGAGTTTGCACGATTCAACCATGCGGTGATTCTGCGCAAGATCCTGAGCGTGCTGTCGCTCGTGCTTAAGCTGCCCGCAAACCATCTGTGGGAGCTGAGCAAGGAGCCCGAAAAGCGAGGTCTGGATCTGCTGCGGTACGCCATGTACCATACTCCTGACCAGCAGGATGACGACAAGCTCGGTGGCGTTAGACTTCAGGGCCATACGGACTTCAACTCGGTCTCGATCCTGTGGAGCCAGCCGATTACGTCGCTCGAGGTGCTCATGCCCGATAACAAGTGGAGGCTGGTTAAGCACCGCGACAATGCGCTCGTCATCAATCTGGGCGATGCGATGCACTTTATTTCGGGCGGATACCTGAAGCAGACCATCCACCGTGTCGTTGCTCCTCCGGCCGACCAGGCGCACTACACGCGCCTCGGCATCTTCTACTTTGCCCTCTTCAACGACGATGTCAGCCTCGAACCCATCGAGGAGTCGAGCGTCGTCCGCGAGACGTATGCCGCAAGGAAGCAGAAGGAGGGCGGATTCTGGGACGTCACCAAGGCCAAGGGCGAAAAGGTCCCCACCGCAGGAGACTGGGAGAGGCTCAGGGTCAAGGCGTACGGTCAACAGCAGGCGAAGAAGGCCCAGGACGGTCATGACGTCGAGGAAATCGCCGGCCAAAAGGTGCTCGGATACAACGGCGAGAGAGTCAAGTCCAAGTTCACCGCCCAAACTAGCGCAGTTCGCGCCAACTAAGCTTCAACCCTATACCCCTTCTTCCCCCTCTCTCGCAACCGACGCATTTAACATGCATCCTCTTCCCCATTTGGACGTTTTCGTAATCGCTCTTGTTCTCTCTGCACCTTCTGTACTTCTAGTTTCAACACTCGCCCGACGTATTGCATCCAACTGCATTGTTCCTACAGCTCGATCTGTGCAACGCGCTGTGCGAACGCCAGCAACGCTTGGTGTTGACCCGGTGGAGCGACGAGTTGGATGCTGAGAACCGGCAGTCTCGCCTCACCTCCCTCGATCGGATCGGGTGCGAGCAGCCCGGTGCTGAACTTGGACCACTCGTCGTCGGGGGGGATGAGTGCGGTTCGAGTGTGCGGGCGCAGGTTGGAGAGCGGAATGGAGACGGCTGGCCAGTCGAGCAGGTTTACGATCTGGCACCATACCTCGGCATGGCGCGAGTCGAGCTGCACGAATGCGGCGTTGCGCACGGGGCCACCGAGGATGTACGTCGGGGTGAGCAGCATGTTGGTGCCCACACGCGCCCGGAGCGACTGCTTGAGCTCAGCAAGGCGCGTCGGATGTGGCGGCCAGCTCGAGTCGGCCAGGCGGGTCTCGTCAAACATGGTGCGTGCGATGAGCGGGTCGTTGGAGAGCATCTCGCGGGCAGCTGCAAAGCCGTGCTGCGTGGCGTGCTCCATCCATGCCGTCTCCCACTCGCCCGCATCCACCTCGCCCAGCCCCTCGCACTGCACACCGTCCTCGCCCAGCGCGCCAACGAGCCGTGTGATCAGCGCCGAAACCTCAGGTGAGGCGTACTGCGATGTGTGCAGAATGCGCGGCAGTGCACTCGGCGAGGACGAGGCTTGCAGTGCGTCAACAGCACGACGCACAGTGCTGATGTCGCGCGCAAGCAGGCCCGGTGCGGTGGCGGGGACGGAGGTGTGTGGCAGGCCCGTCCTAAAGTCGTCCGGCAGTTGCCAGCGAAACCCGCCCGGGGTCGCAGTGAACTTGAAGCCGACGAGCTCGGCGAGGCAAGCTGGCTGGCGCACTGACCCGCCCATGTCCGTGCCGACACCCAGCTGGCTGCCGCCCATCTTGACGATGGCCGCCTCGCCACCCGAGCTGCCGCCGACCTGGAACTCGTACCCCTCCCCGTCTTTGCTGGAGATGGGCGAGCGCGTCGTGCCCCACAGCGGAGAGTGGGTGGTATTGTGCATCATGAGCTGCGGCGCGGTGGTCTTGGCGATCATGATGCCGCCGAGCGTGCGCAGCTTGTGTACGATCTCGGCGGTGTGCGGTTCGACATGCGCAGCGCGCGAGGAGCAGCCGAGCGTTGTAGCATGCCCTTGCACATGGATGCAGTCCTTGACGCTGAACACGAGCCCGAACAGCGGGTATTGCGTAAGCAGCCCAGACGGGGTAGAGGAAGCTTCGAGCAGCTGCTGGTACCGCTGGGCATGCTCGAGCGCGTCCGTGCAGGGAAATGCGGTAAGGCAGTGTGTTGTGAGACTCGCACGGACAGTGAGGCGTATGCGTGCTTCCACGAGCTGCGGGACGGTAAGCGCTCGTTCGACGAGGCGCGCCTGGAGCTCGTCGAGGCTCAGGCGGGCTAGAGCGAAGTCGTCCGCAGTGGGGTCGTCGAAGCGGCGGTGCGCGTCTTGCACGGTGGAGAGGAGAGAATCGACGAGCTTGCCCGCAGCGGGAGTGTTGGGGTCTGGGTGTGGGTTGCGGAACTCGCCGCGTGGGAGCTTGGCGGTCGACATTGCGTGCACCTGAGCGATTCGGTGGTAGAAGTAGATGGAGGTGATGATGACCAACAGGTCTGTGCGGCCAAAACCTCCACTTCAACACATCTCGGAAGGCGGCATTTTTGGGCGCTTCATTTTGGTGTTTCTTTTCTTTGTGATGGCCATCAAATAGCGCACCGCTCGTCCCATCGCACGCTCATCATCTAACATGCGCTAAGCGGCAGCATACGTCGTGTCGCAGCTGCAGCAGCGGGCTACGATGTTTGTGCCGCGCAAGCTGCAGAAGCGCACGCATCCTGGTCGAGCCCAGCCGCGCGCTGACGAGCACGAACAAGATGCCTCCGCCCCGCAGACGCTCGATACGCCAGCGGGACCCAGCGTCGAGGTGGACGCTGGCAAGCTCGAGCGCTTGGTCGAGTTCCTACACACTGCGCTCAGCCCGCTGCACGTCGCACTTGCTGCGCGTGACGAGGTGCATACGCATGCTGGTCGCTCATCGTGGTCGGATCTAGCTGCGGCCCTTGCGGCGCGTGGTCCGGGCATCCATCTCGCGCGGGTGCTGCAGCTGGTCCCCGGGCTCGCGACACGGTGCAAGTCAATCAGACTGCTCGCGGAAGCACTGACGACGTGGCAGGCGGGTGCAGCTGCGGGCTGGTTCAGCCTGGATGCATTCCGAATCACATGGTCTGATGGTTACGCCGAGATCGTCAGGGACCTCGTCGCAGCCCGGGATGTAGCAGAGGTGCTTGGTCCACGGCTCGTGTACATCGAGGGCATCCCGCCAGCTGTGCGGACTCGACTACAGGCGACAGAGTACATCGCGCAGCTGCTCAAAGACCGCGCGGGAGTGGGCGCGTTTGATGTGCTGGAACCAACGGTGGTGCAGCATGCGCTCATGGCGGGCAAGACGACCAGCTTGGGCGGAAGGTGGGTGTCGGGTCGAGGATTCTTCGTGCTCGACGCGCGCGGTGTGGAGTACCTCCGCAATGCCTATCCTTGGGACTTGGCGCAGAGGGTTCAGACAGGGGAGCCGGTGCGGTGTCTGTCGTGGTCGCAGTGGGAGCGGTTGCACACGATGTACGTGCATCAGCTAGCACCCCGGCCAGCCGCACCCAATGCCGTGGTGGAGGACAAGTGGTGGCGCGGGACCATGCTGCTTCTCCCCCTGCCTGTGCGCGAGGGGTGTCTTAACGTTCCCGACAGCGGGGATCGGACGGTGGGGTTTTGGAATCGCCATCTGAAGCCGCAGCTCGAACGAGAAGTGCCCGAGTCGATCGCGTACATGCACATGCACCACGACGCCGTAGCCATCCGTACCGCCCATCCTCAACACGCCACACAGCTTCTGGCTCACTTTGCCCAGCTTGATCGCATGCCAGCCGGCGATGAAGACGCCCTGTGGTCGCAACTCCCCACTAAAGTTCAGACCGCCGCACACACTCGGCTGCTCACCCTCGACAAACTCTCACGCTAGCCATGCAAAATCCATTCCATTACGATGCCCAACGCGCGCTTAGAAGAGTGCAACGCTTTGCGTCATCGGCAACTCGTCGGCAGGCGGGACGGTGAGCAGTCTACCGCCATCCGTGACTTCGTACGTCTCGGGATCCACCTTGAGATCGGGCGTGTGCGTGTTGAGTTTCATGTCCTTCTTGCTTACGCTGCGGCAGCCCTTGACTGCCTCGGTGCGTTTGCGCAGTCCATACCCCTGCACAATCCCCTGTGCCAGCGACACCTGGCTCACAAACAGGATCGAGTTGTGCGGTGCCGCATTAGCATTCGCACCATGCATCGGTCGCCCGTAAATCGGCTGCACCGTGGGGATGGATGCATTGGCATCGCCCATCTGCGCCCACGCCACCTGTCCGCCCTTGAGCACGAACTCGGGCCGCGTGCCGAAGTTGGCAGGGAGATAGAAGACCATGTCCGCAAGCTTGCCGGGTTCGATCGAGCCAATGCGGTGTGAAATGCCGTGGACAAGGGCAGGGTTGATCGTGTACTTGGCCACATAGCGCTTGATACGGAGGTTGTCGGGGACGGCCTCGGCCGGGTTGGGAACGCCCGTGGAGGGGGAGTCGGTGAGAGGGCCGGTGAGAGAGGCCATCTTGGAGGCGGTGCGCCAGGTGCGTGCGACGACCTCGCCAATACGGCCCATGGCCTGGGAGTCGGAGCTGATCATCGAAATCGCCCCGGAGTCCTGCAACACATCTTCGGCCGCGACGGTTTCGGCGCGAATGCGCGAGTCTGCAAACGCCACATCCTCCACGATATCCTTGGAAAGGTGATGGCACACCATGAGCATGTCGAGATGCTCATCCAGCGTGTTCTTCGCATACGGCCTTGTAGGGTTAGTCGACGACGGCAGTACGTTGGTCTCGCCGCATACGCGGATGATGTCCGGTGCATGGCCACCGCCGGCGCCCTCGGAATGGTACGTGTGAATCGTGCGGCCCTTGAAGGCGGCAAGCGTGCCTTCGACGAAGCACGACTCGTTGAGCGTGTCCGTGTGGATGTTGCACTGCACGTCGTACTTGTCGCACACGCTGAGGCATGCGTCGATGACGGCGGGTGTGGCGCCCCAGTCCTCGTGGATCTTGAGGCCCGCACAGCCCGCCCGGATCTGGTCCTCCAGCCCCGGCAGGCCCGAGTCGTTGCCCTTGCCCGTAAAGGCAAAGTTGAGCGGCACACCGTCGGTGGCGATCATCATGTTGCGCAGCTGGTCCTGCCCCGGCGTGCACGTCGTGGCGCTCGTGCCTGCCGTCGGACCCGTACCTCCACCGATGAGCGTGGTGATTCCCGAAGCAAGCGCCTCCTCATGCAGGTCCGGACAGATGTAGTGCACGTGGGCATCGATCGCTCCGGCGGTGACAATGTACTTTTCGCCCGCAATCACCTCGGTACACGAACCGATCACAAGGTTCGGGTCGACACCGTCCATGATGGCTGGATTGCCCGCCTTGCCGATACCCACAATGTGACCGGCGCGAATGCCGATGTCCGCCTTGACGATGCCCCACCAATCGACGATCAGCGCGTTGATCACAACTACATCCAGCACCGCCGCATCGCTTCGGCCCGACGCCTGCCCCATGCCGTCGCGGATCACCTTGCCGCCGCCGAACTTGAGCTCGTCGCCGTAGACCGTGTAGTCCTTCTCCACCTCGAGCCACAGCGGGCTGTCTGCCAGCCGCACACGGTCGCCCACCGTGGGGCCGTACAGCGCGGCGTACGCATCGCGCGACAGCTCGTACGGCGCAGGCGGCACCACGCCGCTCAGGTCCGGCACGGGCTCGTCGGCGAAGCCAGCCGCCTGGATGCGCTTGGTCAGCGCCGCTTTGGCATCGGCCGAGGCGGTGAACTCGTCGAGCGGGCCGGCGGCGAGATTGTTGCCGCCGGCGAGGATCTTGGTGCCACCGACCTGGACGAGGGTGACGCTCTTGGTGTCGCCCGGCTCGAAGCGGATGGCTGTGCCGGCTGCGATGTCGAGGCGCTTGCCCAGCGCCAGCAGACGCGGGAACGACATGGCGGCATTCACCTCGAGGAACGGATAGTGCGATCCGACCTGGATGGGCCTGTCGCCGGTGTTGGTCACTTTGACCACCACCCTCTCGCGCTTGGGGCACAGCTGGATCGCGGGTGCACCTCGCTGCGTGACGAGCGCACCCGGGAGCACGTGTGCAGCGTCGGCAGGCACGATGGCAGTCGATGCGGCTGCCGACGGGGTCGTCTGAAACACGCTCGGGTCCGGAGCGGGGAAGAAGCTCGAGTATAGCGCGGCATGGATGTCTCCTGCTTCGGTGCAGACGGGGTTGTGCACGGTGACGAGGAAGGTTCCGTCGAGGAAGGTGCCCTCCACCATGACCTCGTGCAGAAGCTCCGCGACGCCGGGCAGCACGTGGCAGCGACCGAGGAGGGTCTTGCCGTGCTGCATGAGTTCGGCGACCGAGTGTTCGCCGTCGCGGATGCGCTCGTGGAGCACAGTGGCGATGAGTGCGGTGGCCTCAGTCTGGTTGAGCCTCACGCCGCGGGCGAGGCGTTTCTGCGCGAGGGTGCCCGCATGGTGGAGCAGGAGCTTGTCGCGTTCGCGCGGCAAGAGGTGCATCGTGCCGTGAGTTCCTTGAAATGAAGCTCAGCGGCGAGTCAAACGATGATGTGAAGTGATGTGCAGGAGGTAGAGCTTGAGGGTAAGAAGGATGGTTCAGATGAAGCCGGGAGCGGAACAGGGTCCGTGCCAAGCGCCGATAAGAAGCGCCGAGTCTTAGCCCTAACATTGTCAAAATCTCGGCTTCGGGATCCGAGATCCGCGTTCCGGGGATGGCGTTGGGGGAGTGATTTCGGCCGTCCAACCGTTGGCCCCTCCTCTTGTCTATGCACGCTCACCTTTCCTCCTCCTTTAGTTGTGGATCGGATAAGGGCGTGCAGCATGGCGAATGCACGCGCCTCGACGTCGCGTCTGACGCTCGAAGCCTTCCACCCGCGTCGCCACCTTCGAGCCGCGCTTGTGCGACGCACCTTTTCATCCTGCGCGCCTCGGTCATCTGGCTCGGCTTCTGATACGACTGTCTCGCAGCGCATCCGGGCGCTCATGCGCGACACGGCGCAACCCGTTGCACTCATCACCACGCTCCTCCCTGCCTCACACACCGGCGGGAGGAGGGTTCATGCAGCGACACTGTCGAGCTTTACGTCGGTGTCGTTGGAGCCGAATGTGGTGTGCTTTTCCATGCGCACACCCTCGAAGCTCGCCGCAGCACTGGACGGGCATTTCTCCTCACGCCCGAGCGAGGACCGGGTGGATTTCGTCGTCAGTATTCTGGCCGAGAGCCAGGCAGATGTCGCCGCCGCATATGCCAAGCCTGGAACCCCACCTCTCGAGGAGCTCTCGGGTGAAGATCATCCGCTGCATAAAGCTGGATTGCTCGATCTGCAACTCGGACCTGAAACACCGCCGGCACTCAGTCAGAGTCTAGGTGCTTTCGCCTGCCAGGTGGTTGACACTGTCCCGCTCGCACAGTACGCCCACACACGAGGAGACGTGCAGCCGAGTAGCGTGCTGTACCTCGCGCGCGTCCTTCACGTGCACCTGCCGACTGAATCGCATTGCAAGCCGCTCATCTACCGTCACCAGCACTTCACTACTACATCCTAATGGCAAAGCATTTCATTCCAGGAAGCCACGAATGGCGCCGCCGACATTTGGCACGTCGATGAGGAAGCTATCGTGTCCATGCGGAGCATCGAGCTCGTAGTACCGTACCGAGTCGTTTCCGTTGAGCCGCAGGCATTCTGCGATTTCGCGCTGCTGCTCGACGGGGAAGAGGATATCGCTCTGCACGCCAATGACGAGGGTGGGGATGTGCGACAGGCGGGCCATGCCGCGCGCCAGGGCAGGCACGTATGCATGCGCCGCGGGCGACGAAAGCGTACTGATATGCTGCCTCTTCCTTGGCCGCGGTGCGGGTGGTGGGGTGTGCGAGACGGACAAACCCGCCTCGCCCTCGCCGTGCGCAGCGGTACGTCGACGCTCCAGATCCGCCAACGCATGGTCTGACATGTCGAACAGATCCATGGCTTTCGAAATATAAATCAGCGAGTTGGCGTCGTACTTGAGGCAGAACTGTTCGCCCTGGTGATCGAGGTACGTCTCGATCAGAAAATCGGGGCATAGCGCGGGGTCTAGCTCGTGCTCCTCTCCGTCACTGGCAGGGGCGATGCGTCGTGCCCTACCAAAGCGCTGCTCCCATTCAGGACCCGACCTGTACGTAAACGTGGCGATCTGACGTGCGAGCTTCATGCCCGTATGCGGCGGCAACGAGCCCGGCTGGTAGTAAAAGCCGCGATTCCAGTTCGGGTCGCTCATGAGCACGCTGCGCTGCGCATACCTGAGCGCGATGCTCGCGGGCGCGCTGCGTGCGCATCCACTGATAGACACCAGCCGCTGCACCCGGTCGCGCTCCAGATGCGCCGCTGCAATGCTCTGCATACCGCCCATACTGCTGCCCACACTCGCGTACAGCGTGCGGATGCCCAGATGGTCGAGCAGCGCGAACTGCGCACGCACCATGTCAAAGATGCTCAGGATGGGGAAGCGCGTTGCGTACGCTGCACCCGTCGGATCCTGCGGGTGCGGCGAAGAGGGACCCGTGGAGCCGTAGCAGCCACCAAGCACGTTAGTGCACATGACAAAGAAGCGGTTCGTGTCGAGCGGCTTGTTGGGGCCCACAAAGTCCTCCCACCATCCCTTGGCGGGATTCGACTCGGTAGATGCCGCATGCGACGATGCCGACAGGCCCGTATGCAGCAGGATCGCGTTGGACCGGTCCGCGTTGAGCGTGCCCCACGTTTCGTACGCAAGGTGGAACTCGGGCAGCTCGCCGCCGTAGTCGAGGCGGAACGGCTCGCGGTGGTGGTAGAGCTGGTATCCACTGACCACCTTTGTGTAGGATGGTTCTGGGCCGGACTCGTCGATCTCAGCGGCGGTGGTTGTGGGTGCATCGGGCGAGAGCTGGGGCGAGCCGAGCTGGCTGCGCAGTCGAGACTCGCGCGCCTCGTTAGCGTCGACGCAGGGAAAGGCGACCGAGGGGTCGCTCGATGACGATGTGGTGCAGAGCGACAACTTGCTCGCCGATACTGCTGCTGCTGCTGCTGCTGCCTCTTCAGCCAAACGCTGCAGCTTGTGGCCGCGCCTCTCGTTGGCGTCGACGCACGAAAACTCGGGCTTGGCGTGCACCGAGCGCGACGACGACGGTGTGCTTGCTCTTGCCGACGTGTGCAGCGCCGCCGCCGCCCTGGACGGAGCCGAGAGGGTGCGGACCGACGACGCGAGCAGCCGCAGAGATGGACGCGACATGGCAGAAGCGCACCGATGCGATCGAGTCACAAGCAACGACGGTGGAGGCCGAGTTGGAAGATGCGGCCCGGGTGTGGAGAGGACCCTTGGCATCGACTCAGCCGGTCGCTCGGAAGTCGGGCCATGGAAGGCAGCCGTCGATGGCGTGATTGGCCGCGCGGATTTCGGCACATTTTCCCACTCCACACCTTCTCATGCCGGGCACTTTTTTTTTGGGCGCTTCGCACCGGCTTTACACCGAAGCCCAACTTGGCCGTGCACGCCATTTCTTCCGAGTCCAACCAGCCACCCTGACTCGCACACACCAACGACATCCCTTGCTCCTGCCATCATCCCTCCTCACTCATCCGTGCTTTACTCAAGATGGTTCAGTAAGTCCCTCACTCACGGCTGGTGGCTCGGAGCAAATTTGGCTGACGTTGGCCCTTTTGCATGACAGTGCTGATGCGGCTGCGTTGCCGTCGTACGTGCAGAGCAAGGCCGACTTTTACGACCACCTCGAGTCGTCGCTGTTGGGGCTGGTGGATCCGTCCACGGACTGGGTTTCGTCGCTCTCCAATGCGGCCTCTCTGATCTATGCGTCGATGAACCGCTTCCCTGCATGGGAGGCCAAGCGCATCAACTGGGCTGGCTTCTACCTTCTCTCGCCTCTGCTGCCGTCGGAGCTGGCCGCACGCACACCACGCAAGCAACCCACACTTTTGCTCGGACCGTTTAACGGCCTGCCTGCATGTCAGCTCATCCACTCGGTCCCAGGTAGGGGGGTGTGTGCAGATGCGTCTGCGCTTCTGCCCCCACGCGTGGTGAGGGTCGATGATACAGAGGCGTATCCCGGGCATATCGCTTGCGACTCGCTCAGCAAATCCGAAATCGTCGTGCCCCTCGTCATCCCCCGCTCCCGCCTCGCTGCATCCCATCGCCAGGCACTTGAACAGCAGTCCCCCACAGGCGACGCCCAGCCACAAGTCCAGGACGACAAGTCGTGGGCCGGAAGAGGCGCCGACGAAAACGTCATCATCGGCGTGCTCGACATCGACTGCGAATCACTCAACGGCTTCGA
Organism: Moesziomyces sp. F16C1; assembly: GCA_003004725.1. Lineage (NCBI taxonomy): Eukaryota > Fungi > Basidiomycota > Ustilaginomycetes > Ustilaginales > Ustilaginaceae > Moesziomyces > Moesziomyces sp. F16C1. The sequence goes on from NXFS01000017.1 coordinate 191,014, forward strand.
CGCAGAGGACGAAGTGAGGCTCAACAAGATCGCCCAGCTCCTCGTCGAGCGCTCGGCCTGGTAGACGTCCAGCACCTTTCAAACAAGTTGTGAACCATACCCTATAGACCTGCTACGAATGCATTTACCATAATCACCCTAAGGCAGGCCGGCTGTGAGCGTAGCCCTGTGTTTGAACCTATTCAAGACGTGTAGCCGTGGTGCCCGTGGCGGTAGTGGTGGCGCCAAACGATCGCACGGTCCGCGCTCCTGACGTGGTTGACTGTTCGAATCCAAAACAAAGTCAGCGCTTGCACTCGTTCAACCACGCTGGCCTTACCTCGTACTTACGCCGCCGACGGTGCTTTGCGCACCAGTGTCCTTGTCGTCCTCGACATTCACCCTGGATCCGCCCGAGCTTCCGTCACCGGAACCCGACTCGCCCTCGAGATCCTCCCATGGATCCGTCTCTCCGCCAGCTCCTGCGCCACCCGCCGCCGCCGCAGCCGCCGCCGCAGCCGCGCGACTCGATGGCCTTGTGGGTCTGGAGGCATTGGAAGAGGCATCCTCGCCCGTGAGGCTTCCGCCCACGTCGGTCTCTTCCTCGGTCTCCTCGTCGAGCCGATCGAGCACCCTGCGCGAGAGCTGGATCTCGCTTAACTCCTCGGGCGAGATGGGCGAGGTGGGATCCACAATGTCCATCAGCCCTTCGCCGACCATGACGGTGCCGGCACTGGTGCCCACGCCACTCGCACCACCCATGCGCCTCGCCTCGAGCACATCACGCATGCGCGACTGGCGGATGGCCTCGGCCAGATCCGCCGCATCCTTGGCCTCGAGGCTCTCGAGCGAGCGCAGCCTCATCTCTTCTTGCACGTCGTCGTCAGCGGCTAGTCGTATATCCTCTTCGTCAAACTCCTCGGTCTTGATGCGTGGCACATCGTACTCGCGCTTGAAGCGTCGGCGCGTTTCGGTCTCGGTCTCGGTCTCGTCTTCGTCGGATCGCGGCTCGTCGCGGCGTCCGAAGCGTCTCTCGAACGACGTCGACTCTTCACCGGACGGCGTGTCCATCTCGGCCTTCCCGCTCGTGTCGCCGTTGTCGTCATCGTCATCACCGCCGCCGCGACGACGCGCGCCGCCGTATCGCGACGGCTTGGTCTGCTGGAAGTGCTCCTCGGTGTCGAGCGAGACGGGCTCGACGGTCATGGAGCTGGTGTAGATGGCGGCGACAGCCCAGAGCGTGAGCGCCGTGGCCATCTCGAAGCTGAGGAAGAGCGTGGTGAAGGTGAAGAACGAGAGGAGCGGGAAGTGGTACATGAAGAAACGCAGACCGGTGAGATGGGCGTCGAAGCGCAGGCTGGCGCTGTACGTCTGCAGCTCTCCACGGCTCGAGTGCGATCCGACGGCGAGCGGCACCACCTTGCCGTTGCCCGGCAGCGTGTGGATGCCGGCGAGCGTGTTGTGGTTGCCGCCGTACATCCAGAACCTGTCGGCATCCGCCCTGCCGACGCTGAGCTGACCGTGGGTGACCTTGCGATCGGCGCGCGGATCGGGCGGGGTAGACGAGAGCGGCGGAGCGTACGACGACGGCCGCAGCACGGCACGGCGAAGCAGTGGGATGCGGAGCAGCTGCGCGTTGGCTGGCGCAGACGACGATGGCGCACTACGCGACACAAGCTGCGACAGCGACGACACGGCGCGGATGGGAGCGGCGGAAAAGGTGAGGAGCGTAGGCTTGGACACGTGAAAGACGGAGCGATCGGCCTTGCTCTTGAGATCTAGGTCGACCATGAAGTTGCCCAGGTCGAGGTTGGCCTGGTTGAGCGGGACGGACAGCTCGAGAGTGACGTCGTAGGCCTGGTCCTGAGCGAAGAACTCGCCGGTGATGTCTGTGGAGGGCTTGGAGGAGGATGATGAGACGACGGGCTCGCGCAGCTGGCTGGCGGAAGCGGAGGGGGCAAAGTCGAGATGAGCAAAGGGAGGACGGTCGTAGCCATACTGCAGCCAGATCTCCTTTCGCAGACCGACGTCGGGCACCCAGGCGCGATAGAAGCCGATGTAGCTAACGATGGCAGCTCCGAGAGCGAACCAGAATATAGTTGCGAGCACACCGAGGCGCACTACGATACGATGGGTCTTGGGCGAGAGGATGATGTCGCGCGTTGCCCTAAGCAGCTGCGAAATAGGGGCCAGCAGAAGTCGGTCGACGAGAAGAGAGGGCCATTGCTGGATAGGAGGCAGCGAAGCGATCCAGTTGGCGAGGTCGACAAGCGGCGGCAGCAGTGGCGGCTCGGGCACAGGCTGCGATGTCCACATGGGCGTGCTGGCCGAGTAGGTGCGTGGTGGATGCTGAGGAGGACCTTGCTGCTGTTGCTGCTGCTGTTGCTGCTGTTGCTGCTGCTGTTGCTGTTGTTGCTGTTGCTGGTACTGGCGCCATTGCTGTTCTTGCTGCTGTTGCTGCTGGTGCGAAGAGATGCGTTGATAGCGGGTATTGAGGTCGGACGAGGTCCTGCGCCCCTGGGTTGGGTTGGAGTACGACATGCTGGCTGGAAGAGGGGTATATCTGGTCGAGTTGGGTATCGCAGACAAGGAGCGACTCAGCCTGGTGGTGACTGGTGGAGAGGAAGCAAGGTGGTCTCCTTGCAGTCGCTTGCTTTGGCTTGGCTCGGGCTCAGGCTCAGCACCTCAGCACCACCGCTCAAACTGCGCACGGCCGAGCGTGTGAAACCGACGGGTCGAAAAGCTGCATTCGAAGCCGGATTCTCCACATTTCTCACTTTTGGCTAAAATTTGATTTGTTGGATGCTGTCGGCCTCACACGTTGAAATTAGCACCTTCGCAAGTGTTGGTCTCTGAGCAACTCCGCCGTGCAAGGCACAGGGTCCGGCTGCTGTCACCTCCTGTCACTGATGTTCCATCATCGCTCACTCACGATGCTAGCCTTTGCGGCTGCATCGTACGCCCTCCTCAACTATGCCTTCCACTCCGCCTCGGCAGCGCCACACGCGGCCAAGGACCCTGCGTCGTACGTCGATACGCTCATCGGCACGCTAGGCGGCGGCCACGTCTTCGCTGGACCCTCGACGCCGTTTGGCAGCATCAAGCCCGGCCTGGATTCCGACATCGGCAACAACCAGGCGGGGTTCGTCTCGGATACGGGCGCGGCGATCTTTGGCATCAGTGCGCTTCACGACGATGGCACGGGCGGCAGGCCTTCGTTGGGCATGTCGTCGCTCCTGCCGCAGTACTGCCAGCTCGACACGCACGAGGAGAACTCCGGATGCAAGTGGACACGCAATGCGAGGAGGACGCACCTCGCAGGGCCGCAGAGCTTCAGCAGTGCACCTGGCGAATTTCATGCTTCGCTCGAGTCGCTGATCGAGGTCAGCTTTGCGGCGACGGATCATGCGGCGGTCTATCAGTTTGACTATAGCAAGGCACTCGAGCGCGGATCGTGGTCTGTAAGCAAGCGCAAGACAGCAAAAGAGAGGCAGAAGCGTGCGAACAATATGGAGCCCGTGCTGGTGTTCGATTACATGACCGATCTTTCGAACAGTGGTGGGGGCACGCCCAACTCGCTTCACATCGAGACGGTCGATCTGCCGGCCGCACAGGGAGGCAAGGCGGAAGTGGTTACGCGCATTCGTTCGAGCGCCACTTTTTCGCCCTCGTTTGGTGTGGGAAGGTTCCAGGTGTATACGTGCCTCGACGTGCCGCTAGTGCGATCCTCGGGCGTGTACCAATCCACCTCGTCCACGCCAGGTGCTACCGAGCTCACCGACATCTACGACGAGGCGGGTGTGATTCTCACGCTCGACCGCGACGCCCTTGCTGCCGCGCCGTACGGAGGGGTGTTGCCCGTCCGTATGGGGATCAGCTGGGTCTCTACCGATGCAGCGTGCGCCTTTGCTGTCGATGAGATTCCAGCCTTCCCATCGACGCGCTCGCTCACGGCGGTAGCCGCACAAACGCGCACCAAGTGGAACCGGCTGCTGAGCGATACGCTCTCCATCTCGCACGAGGGTGTGAGCGACGACGATCTCACGCTCTTCTACTCGTCGCTCTACCGCTCCTTCCTCTCGCCCAACAACGTTACCGGCGACAATCCGCGCTTCAGCACAACCAAGCCTTCGTTCGATTCGCTCTACTGCATTTGGGACAGTGCACGCACCATCCATCCTCTCTGGACGCTGCTTGCGCCCAAGGCACAGGCAGACGTGCTGCAGGCGATCGTCGAGATTCAAAGGCACGAAGGGTGGTTGCCCGACTGCAGGATGTCGACGAGCAAGGGCTATACACAGGGCGGGAGCAATGCAGAGAGATGCTCAGCGACTCGTACGTCAAGGGCATTCTGGCCGATGACGTGCAGTTCTGGAACGACGCGTTGCAGGCCATGCTCAAGGATGCACAGGTCGAGCCGGCGTCGTGGGGACTCGTGGGCAGGGGAGGCATTGCTGCGCGTGCCAAGCTCGGCTATGTCCCAAGGGGCGAGTGGGGATCGCCCAGTGCCACCGGTGCTACTCCAGGTCGAACGGCTTCAAGAACAATAGAGTATGCGTACAACGACTTTAGCATCGCGCTGGTCTCTGCTGGGTTGAAACGTAGGGATCTGTACGACACGTATACACGGCTGTCGAACGACACGTTCAACCTGTGGAATACGAGCATCGTGTCGGATGGGTTTTCGGGCTTCCTGCAGGCGCGCGAGGAGGACGGTACCTGGGCGTACCAAGACCCACGTCGCTGTTCACCGGCACTCGAACCGATGGGCTGCTTCTTGGACCGTGGCGAGGGACATGATTTCTACGAGGCGAGTAGTTGGCAGTACTCTCTGTTTGCACCGCACGACATGGCGACCGTCGTCACGCTGATGGGTGGACACGAGCGGTATATCGAGCGATTCAACCACATGTGGGCGTCCGAGTATGCAGATATCGGCGACGAGCCCGGATTCCTCGCCGCCTACTCGGCCAACTTTGCGCGCGGCGGATATAGGCATACGGTAGACACAGTGCTGCGGCTACTGCGCGCGCAGTTCAACACTACCACAGCAGGGTTACCCGGCAACGACGATGTGGGCGCCATGGGCAGTCTGGTTGTATGGACCTACCTCGGCTTTTTCCCCGTGGCGGGAACGGGGGTGTACTTGCTAGGAACACCACTGCTGAGTGCGTATGCGGTGACCAACGATATCACGGGCAAGACGCTCAGGCTGAAAACACGCGGCTTTGACGCAGCAAAGCGAAACAAATACATCGTCAGCGCAAGGTTGGATGGTAAGCCGTATGCCAAAAACTGGCTGTGTCACACCGTGTTTTCCCAGGGTGCCACACTCGAGCTCACACTGGGCGACACTCCAAGCCCTACATTCGCGACCGCAGATCGCGATCTGCCTCCCAGCCTGTCCACCGGTGGCTTCGCATACGACTCGAACCCTCTTGGCTGCTAACCCCTCGCGCAAGCCCAATAGATACTGCTTAGAAACGAGTCGGTCATGTGGTGAAAGAATTGCAAAGCAAGCGTGTATGTGAGAGCGACTAGGACGATTCGGAGCCCGAGGAGGCCGAGTCGTTCTTGTCGTTCTTGGAGTCGTTTATGAGGCCGAGGTCCATGATGGAGGAGGTGGCGCGCACCTCGCCCTTTTCGCGTGCGGCGTGTGCGTCCTTTGCTTGGCGAGCGATCCAGGTGTCTTTGATCTCCTTTGCGCGCGCGATCTCCTTGGTGTGGTGCAGACACTCGAGGTAGTCCTCCTTGGCGCCGATGCAGTCCGACGGCGTATCCGCCTGCACGTAGCACTTTTGGAACTCCTGCCAGAACGCAAAGCAGCGCGGCCTACCGCCCTTGAAGCTGAATCCAGACTATCGTCCGTCGCAGTTGGCAGAGTGCATCCCCGTTTCGCGTCGATATAAAGGCAGAGGGTTGGGAGACAGTGGGTCAGCTGTGAAAGCGCAAACGGACGTGCTGATTGGGTACTTACGGCCATTCTGTGTGTACGACGTGTCGAGCAGGTGCACGACGGGTGAGTATACGGTGGTGTATGGAGACCGTCAGGCGGTGTGTTGCGTTAGTGTCGACGGTGGAGGTGACCAGCGGTGGAGTGGAAGCAGGTGGTGAAGGAGGGCAGCGACGTGTTGCAGGTCCACCTTGAATTCGCAGCGGCGCGCTTCGGATCCGTAGCCGCGATCACGATTTTGCGCTGTTACACCTTTTCTACTCTCACAATTTCAATTGACTTCGGAGTCGCCGCACGGGCCTCTTTCCCTGGCCACTTCCTTCTCACGCCAAATGCAGCACAACCACACACATGAGCTCCATCGATGGCAACATCATCTGTCATTCTCATAACTTATGAGCGGTTTGGCTCGCGACTAGGGCTGCATGAAGGGTGCCATGTAGTACTTTTCGTAGCCGTGTTCCTTGCCCGCCTGGTCGATCTGCTTCAGCTCGTCCTCGTCGAGGTGCAGCTGGGCGTCGTTGTTCGAGTCGAGCTGGTCGAGCAGCTCGTTGGCACGCGACTCCTTGCTGGTCGTAGTAGTGATGATGCCCTCCGAGCGCTGCAGTGCCCAGCGGAGCAGCACGGCTGCGGTGGTGCGCTTGTCGTTCTTCGCTGCGATGGCAGTGAGCGCCTTGTTGAGCGGTCCATCCTCGGGGAGCGTCGACTTGTAGAACGGTGCAAGCGCGGCGTAGGTCATGGTGACGATTCCGTGCTTCTTTTGGAGCGCGAGCAGCTTTGTGTACTCTGCGTTTGCGTAGAGGTAGGGGTGGAACTCGATCTGGTTGATGTCCGGAGTGCTGAGGCCGGCGTCGAGCAGCTGCTGGATGTCCGAGGCGAGCCAGTTGCTCACGCCGATGCTCTTGGTCAGCCCGGCCGCCTTGATCTTCTCGAGCTGCTTCCACGCATCTACGTTGCTCGGCAGACCGTCCTTGCCGCGCGGCGGGAAGTGGAGCAGGTACGAGTCGAGGTAGTCCACCTGCAGCTTGCGCATCTCCTCCTTGACTGCCGCCTGCAGATCCGCCATGCCGTCCTTGCCCACTTTGGTGAGCACGTAGATGTCCTCGCGCTTGAGCCCGGACGACTTGAGGAACGTCTGGATGCCCTCGCCGGCGGATTCCTCGTTGGCGTACACCTCGGCACCGTCGACAAAGCGGAAGCCGGCATTGAGCGCCATGGTCACCTGCTTGGCAGCCGCAGACTGGTACAGCGCTGTGCCTGTGCCAAAGGCGAGGCGCGGCAGCTCAACGCCCGAAGGCAAACGCACAGTAGGAATGGGCATGGTCGAGATTGTTGTCAATGGGAGCAGGAGGGTGTGACGGAGGGGTTGGTGGTTGAAGAACGACGTAGCACTGGCCCGGGCGGGGTCTTTATTACATTGCGGGGGGTCAGGCTCAGTGTGCCGGCGGGACGAGCGTCGATTTTGGCCGTCTGCCGCTGTGAGCTACCCCATCAATGCTGACATAGGAGCAATGTGGCGTCATGCCCCGCCGCGGAGATAGGCCGTGTGACCACGCTGGGCCACGGCGACCTCGATGTTCGGCAATGCAACGTCCACTCTTCCCGATTTTGTACACATCGGTCATGGCATGAATGCTGTCAGCGTGACTCAGCCACTCCACTCACCTTTTCCTGACGAAGTCTTGCAGACCAACACTTCTGAGTTCGCTCAGCTCGACGAGACCCTTAGAAAGCGACCTTAACGCCGGTCCTCGACATCCGTGGCATTGCGCATCCTCCACCATCATCCACCTCCACCATCGTACACCTCCACAACGATGTCGGGGCAGACACTCAACGATATGATTGCGACGGTCTTCTTGCGCGCGTCGGACCCGCCTCCGCCGCCTCCACCTCAGCAGTTCGACACGCGCGCACCCGAGACTGCTGCCTCTTCGTCATCAGCAGCCGCGCAGGACCCCGCCGAGCAGACGCTGTCACTCCTTTCCCGCGCGCAGCAGATCTCCGACTCGGTGGGCGTGGTGTCGTCGAACGATGCGCTGCGCGATATTTCCACCTCGTCGCTGCGCACGCTCTTTTTGCCCTCGCTCGAGGCGGAGCTGCACCAGGCCGTCCGCACGGGCACCGACCACACTGCGCGCAAACGCCGTCTTGCCCAAAGTCAAGCTGCTGCAGCCAAGTTCCTGAACAGGACGATTGCGCTCGGGGTGGTACCGCCCAGCACCAAGCAGTTGCTCGGTTGGACGTTGGGCGGTGTTTCCCCCGCAGAGCTGGCGGGTTTGGGGATTGATGTGGGTGCGTTGGGGGGCGGAAGTGTGCCGCATGTAAGGGAAGTCAAGATCGGAGTGTTTAAGCTCGAGCGTGCACTCAAGCAGAACCTCGAGGAGTTCAGACAGGCGTACCGCTCCAAGCATGCGGGAGACAAGGTGCCGGGAGATGTGTTTTACGATCTGGTGTTTCCACTGGCGCGAGTGGAGGATGACGATGAAGAAGACGATGCAGACAACGAGACGAGCGCAACAACGGCACCTGGAGGTATCGTTTCGGTGCGACAGTACCTTCTTGCCCTGCTCAATCTGCACGTGCTGCGAGCTGCCCAACTCGTCACGTCCGCAAGTCAGGAGCTCGAGCTGCTTCGAAACATGCCTCCCCCACCGGCTGTCGATGCACCCTCGGTTCCAACCGACTCCGAATGGAGGCTCGACAGGTCAAGGACAGGACTGGCTACCAGCGGCCCACTCATGGCACCGTCCGGGAAAGTTCTGCGTCCGTTTACGATCACGAAGTCACGCGAACAGGCGGCCAAGGAGGTGTTTCGACCGGGCCACAGGTTGCCGACCATGTCGATCGACGAGTATCTCGAGGAGGAAGAGCGTCGTGGCAACATCATCCAGGGTGGTGGACAGGCTTCGTACGACGCACCCACCTCGACGGAACAGCGTGCAAGACGCATGGAAAACGACGGCACCAAGGACGCAGACGACGCAGAGGAGGAACAGCGCCAAAAGGATATTCACTGGGACACCTTCACAGAGCATAACAAACGCGGGGCTGGAAACACGATGAATCGAGGCTGAAACGCCCCGCTTCCCACGCTGGTCAGAGATCATCCATGTGGAATTGCTGACAATGCGATAGTTGGTCTCAAGCTTGCTTGGGGGTGCGTTTGTGAAGGAGTGCACGCAGTTCATGCGCCGAGGCGATTTCGCCGCGATTGTGAAAGACGGCGGCAAACGCTTCGAGCACGGGTGCGCTGCGCGCGTCGTCGTGGCCCAGATTTGCCGAGGTGGTGCGCAGCATCCTCCACAGCGTGTCGGTGGAGAGCCAGTCCGAGTGCGAGTCGAGCAGCTGCACGAACAGCCGCAGACTCTCGGTGGACGGATGCAGCTTGCGAAAGCGCCGATGGAGCCGCGAAAAGTGACGCAGGAAGCGCTCGAGCATCCCTGCGCGCGAGGGGACCGATCTTCCAGTAGCCGACACGACACGGACGTGCTGCGCGGCTAGCAGCATCGTGTGGACGATGCGCTCCTGCATCGCCTCGTCCGGCTGCGCATACAGCAGCGTCGACGCACACCGGTAGCCCTCCCGCAGATCGCCGCGTTTGATCCAGCTGCGCAACACAGCGAGACGCGCCGCCTCGCTCAGGTCGAGCAAGCCGCCCAACCCCGAAGCGTGCATGAAGCGCAGGTCCGACTTGATCAGCTCGAGCCGCCGTGTGCGCGCGTGGCAGATGATGCGCGACGACATCGTACGCAGCGTTGGCCCGCCCAAGTGATGCAATGTGTTGATGTCGTGCCACAATTCGGCGTCCACCATCGAACACGGTTCGACTAACGCCATAGACTCATCGGCAGCTGGCGTGCTCCCTATCGGCATCCTGGTTGTTGTCGTCGCATCGCTGACCGTGAGAATGGGCGCGTTGCCGTACACCGTCATAAGCGCATCGTACATGTCCGCCGTGCGTTGCTCTGGATCGAGCGTGCGCAACACCTCGTACGCCGTGCTCGCACCCTTCGCGTTCTGTGCGCACAACATCCACATGCACTCCTCCAAAGTTTTGGTCGACAGCACCTGCGGCAAGGGGTCGGCGACGGTGCGCAAGCGTGAGAAGCCACCTGCAGCCCTGAGCTCGTCGTGTTGACGCCTGCGTGCACGCTCCGTGGCCAGGTCGATCTGCTCGCGGCGCTGGGCGGCACGCATCAAGCGCACCAGGCGATCATGCGCATGCGTCACGCAGAGCAGCTTGAACACGCGGTTGAGCCTCTGGCGTTTGAACGCCACGCCATCGATCATGAGGTGCACCATGGCGTCGCTCACCGCACGCACCGCGTGGCGGGTGACAATGACCAAAGCTGGATGTGCAGCCGGCTGTGCACCATCGTCGGCGGCGGCGGAAGTGGCTCGATCTTGGGTAACAAGGGATGAAGAAACGCGAAAGTTGAGGACGAGCCGTTCCACCAAATGACGCGACTGGGAAGGTCGGAGGCGGGCGTCGCGGGCCACAGCGACTGCTTGGTGGGTCATACCGGCTGCTGTGATGTAGTCGCAGCACCGGAAGACGGCGTCTTCCTGCATGCGTCGCACGATGGCTCGCATTGGGCCTGTCGGAACAGCAGCATTGGCCTGCGGCATGGAACACCACGTGCGATAGAGGTCCCAGATGCGGCGAGCATCTACACCTTGGTGGATGCAGAAGGTCATGATGTGGCAGCACACCTGCTCGCGGTCCTGCGCGCACAGATCGCCGAGCTCAGCGGCGAGTGCGGGCATGGAGAACTCGCCCGAATGCGTGAGCACTCGCAGCCGAGCTTCAAACGCGTCTTGTTTGGATGTTGGTAAACTGTCGATGTAGGATGGCGGTGACAATGTCTTGGGCTTTGATGCCGTCGTGTTGTCGGGAAGTTGCAATGTGGCGGTATGATCTGCTGTTGTTCGCTGCGTGGCTGGTGTGAAGAAGTTGTTGTCGTTAAGGGTCTGAAGCTCGCTGCGGATGTTGGAAGCAGGCAGCTGAGGAGGTATTGGTGGCGCGGAGCTTGGTGGTTTCCCTCTATGCGATTGCCTTGTTGTATGTGCATGTGTGTCGGATGAACGGAAAGCTGCTCGGGCAGACTCAGCAGGCTGCCAGTAGTCGGCAGTAGTAGCTGAAAGCTGTTCATGTCGGTAGTCGTCGAGCGCTGCCTCGAAATGAAGCTCTTCGAGCGGCACTTCGGATGCCTTGTTGCGCCCATGCGAAGAGCAGAAGCACCGCGAAGGCCCGGCGACACCCAGGTCCACAGATCGGTGTGGGGCATGTGACTGAGCAGGAACGGCTCTGACAGCCTTGACGGCATCGCCGCCAGCCGCTGTCGCCGATTTGGACCGGGTGCAGACGCTTCTCGAGAGTTGGCTCGAGGAGACCGACCTCGCCTGAAGGCGCAGCGTCTGGAAGGCGGAGCTAAGGGACATGCCCGGTCATTTCTTGCATGCATGCACCGAGACCGCCGCCAATTATGGGCTGCTGGAGCTTGCTGCCAGTGCAAACAATGATGCGCACTGAAACGTCGGAGCCAGCTTCTCCTCGGCAGCAATGCAGGTGGTGCTGGAATGTGGTTGTGAGGGGTCAGAGTCGAAGGGCCATTACCGCGCGTTTGTCGGAGGTTGCTGGGGCCAATATGTGGTAGCACGTTCCAGAATCTACGCCCTGGCCTAGCCGCGATGTGCCTGTGACGATTCGAAGGGATGGCGGGCTGCGTGTGTGCCCGCGGGTGGTGCTCGTGAGTGGTAGCGGGTGTCGACACAAGAGCAGGTCGATGTCAAACGTCACAGCAGCCGGCTTTCTGCTACTTTGCACCGCTCACGCGCCCTTCCAAAAAGCACACCTCGAGTCCAATTCTCGGAAGTCGGGTTTTTCTTCAGATACCCGCACGAGACGAAATCCGATTCTCAGCTCACGGATCCGAAAATTTGCATTTTGGGCGGCGCGGACTTGCCGCAGCAGATGCGATTCTGCGAAGGCGCGAATTTGCCCAATTGGGGCTCCCGCGGCCTGCTGCTCTGGCCCTCTCCACCATCACTCTATCGATCGTCGTTCGACCTTTAAACTTCCTTTCAATCCACTCTCTGAGGTGATAGGTAGGCCGAACTTTCCAACGCCCTACTTCCAACAACTTCTTCACTTTCACCAGCAACACCGACAAACTTTCAGCCAAAATGGGTGGAATGCCTCGCGCTACCAAGGAGGCTTGGTTCGAGAAGCTCACCGAGCTGCTCGAGAAGTACCCCTCGATCTTCATCGTCAACATCGACAATGTCAGCTCGCAGCAGATGCACCAGATCCGTCAGTCGCTCCGCGGCAAGGGTGTTGTGCTGATGGGCAAGAACACCATGGCTCGTCGTGCTCTGCGCATGCTCGTGGGTGACAACCCCGACTACGAGCGTCTGCTGCCCCACCTCAAGGGCAACATCGGCTTCGTCTTCACCTCGGGTGATCTCAAGGACGTTCGTGACCTCATCCTGTCCAACCGTGTTGCCGCCCCCGCCCGTGCCGGTGCCTACGCTCCCGAGGACATCTTCGTCAAGGCCGGTAACACCGGTATGGAGCCCGGTAAGACCTCGTTCTTCCAGGCCCTTGGTGTTCCCACCAAGATCGCCCGTGGTACCATCGAGATCGTCTCGGACGTCAAGGTGGTTGACGCCGGTAACCGTGTTGGTACTTCGGAGGCTACGCTGCTCAACATGCTCAACATCTCGCCGTTCACCTACGGTATGACTGTGGTGCAGATCTACGACCAGGGTCAGTGCTTCGAGTCGAGCGTGCTCGATGTTTCCGAGGACGAGCTGGTGGACCGCTTCGTGCTGGGTATCAAGCAGATCGCCTGCATCTCGCTGGCGCTCAACTACCCCACCATCGCCTCGGTCATGCACTCGCTCGTCAACGGCTACAAGAACCTCATCGCCGTCTCGCTCGCCACCGACTTCGAGTTCGAGGGCTCCAAGAAGGCCAAGGAGTACCTGGCCAACCCCGAGGCTTTCGCCGCCGCCGCCCCCGTCGCCGCCGCTGCCGACTCGTCTGCCGCCGCCCCCGCCGCCAAGGAGGAGGAGGAGGAGAAGGAGGAGTCCGACGACGACATGGGCTTCGGTCTCTTCGACTAAGCGTGCAACTTTGCGTTGTCCCCCCAATCTTTTCACCCAAAATTGTGACAAGGCGGGCGCAGGTATGCGTGCGCTAAGTCGCTGGCAGTAATGCTCTCGCATCGCTGTTTCACTCTCTCTCTTTTCTGCCACGTCGGGCGTCTCAACTTGCCTTCTGCGAAATGAGAATGTCTTTGCGACAGAAACTTGATTTGCGTGCATATGAACATCTGAACCTTCTGAACAATGATATTGGAGACCGAGTGAGATCTGGCAATGCGGTGGGGATAAGAGGAGGACTTGTGGCAAGTCCATGCGTCTCTAGGTGATTCGGAAGGCTGCGGATTCGCGGTCGAAGCATTCGCGGCACCTGACTTCTCCGTGTGCGTTGACTTTGGCTCCGCTGTCGAGTTTCTTGCCGCAAGCTTTGGGCTGGTTGCGGTAGGACCACACATCCTTAGGTGGGGGAGGGATACCTCTGCAGACGAGGCATGTTTTATGCCACTGAGTCCCCCTTGGGCCAAGGACCGATTCGAGGGAGGACAGTTTGTCGCCACAAAACGCACAGCAATGCATCCCACCGAGCTTGCGGTCGGTGCTGAGGCTGAGCGTGTTACCCGAGGCCGAGGAGAGAGCTGACATGCGCGAGAAAATGCCTGCTGCCGGATTCACCGTCCCGCGGGGTGTGGACAGGATGGTCGAGCGCGTGGGTGGAGCTGCTCCGGCGGTGGGTTGGAATCGTCGAACCTCCCCCGTACCATCGGATGACGAGGGAAGGACGGTTGGACGAGGCATGGGTTTGTCGCGAAGAGAGGTGGCAGGTGAAGGGACTGGGCTGGGTTTGAGTTCACGTTGGTGAGTTGCATGGCTTCGTCCCGCATTCGGATCCAAACTCGCCCGATAGCTCCTCTGTCCCCCCTCAGCCTCGCTCTCGGCGCCCTGCTGAACAACGCGAAGGTGGACGGTAGGCGAGCAGTGTGGATGCGCATATGCCTTCAACCCCGGTGCGAGCGGTGCATACCCTTCGTCGACACGCACAAATGTCTTGGCCCCATCAATGGTGTCGGCACACACTGCACAGCGGAAACAGTCCGCATGCAGGTGCACTTCGTCCGGCAGGGTGACCATAACAACCTCCTCCGTGGCGCGGTGGAAGGGAAGTTGTCCACACGCTGCACAGCGCACACCGCCCTCGGCCGGTTCGAGTACATCGCCACGTGAGTGCTTCTCGCCCTGCACCGGCTCAGCACGCTCGGTGGGCGGGGAGTCGCGGGGACGCGGATAGCCGCTCGATGTACCGACCGACACCGCGGGAGCCGCAGGACTACCGGGCACCTTGCGGCTGGGCTTGTCTGCGTCTGCGTCCCCAGCGGGAGGGATGGCGGTCGTGCGCCAGCTAGGTCGCTTGACGGGGCTCACGCTGCGGCTGCGCGAGTCGCACCGACGCACGCGCTCGTCCGCATCCGCGCCGGACGGCTGGAACGCCGCCAGATTGAGACCGTCGCGGAACTGCGCCGTGAGCGGGCGCGGCTTGGGCGGGCTGCCGCTCAAACTCCCTGATCGCGACATTCCTGCGTTCGCTCCGCCAAAGACACTCTGCGCAGTCGCGGGAGATACGGGTGCATCGAGCGATCCCTTAGACGACGACGTGAGCAGCGAAGTGCTGGAGCGACTTGCCGGAATGCGTGGAGGTGCTACCGTCTGACCGAGCTTTTTCGTCAGCTCAGCAATGGTCGCTCCCATAGCGCCGTTCCTTGCGGTGCGGGTGAGCCTGCGCACATCCGGCAGGTCTGTAGTGCGCTGAGCAGGTTCGGCCGAGGGCGCACGTCGGGGACGATCAAAGCATCCTTCACAAGTCGGTTTGCCGTCCATACCGACAAGCACCTCCACGCCGTCCTGTGCGCGCTTATCGCACACCGAGCACTTCCAACACCTGCCGTGCCAGATGCCCGTGGTGGACTTGACGTACTTGCCGTCGTCCTTGGTGGATCCGAGCACGTCACGGCTGCACGCGGCACAGGCGCCCAGACTGTAGCGTCGCGCATAGCAGTCTCGACAATAGTATGCGGCGTCGTGCGACTGCAGCGAGGCGGGTGCGGCGTAGAGTGTCGAGTCGCGCGCGAATACGGTTGCGCAGTCGGCACATGCCCACCGATTGCGCGATTCGGACGGCTCGACCAGCGACCCGCACACCTTGGACAACACCCCGTCAGAGCCCTTGAGGACAGGCGCGGTGTAGTCCTGACTTGCGCGCCTAGCATCGTCCACAGGCCCGGGGCTCAGCCTCGAGTCGTGCACACTCGGAGCACCGAGCGAGGTGTTGGGCTTGGGGGCGGTAGTGCGCAGGTCGCGAGAGATGCGTGAGGGCATACCGAACCCGAGTGCCGGGTCAAAGCTCGCTCGCTTGGGCGAGAGTGGTGGCGGCTGATTGTGGGTGTATTCGGCGTCGAGCTCGTCTGTCGCAGCGAGGCCGGACCTGGCGTTGACGTATCGACTTGCCCAATGGTCGACCTTCTTCGCTGCGGGGAGTGCTTGCGTCGACAGGATGCGCGGTTCCTTGCTCGTGCCACCACACCTGCTGCAGCGCACCTTGCCCGAGATAGGGTCTCCGCAGCGCTGACAGAAACCGTGACGCTGAGACGGAGCATCACGACCCGTCGCAACGAGCGCCGCGCTCGACATTGTGCATGGAGGAGGGTCTCTTTCAGTTGGGCGTGCGCTGTTGCCCTTTAAGAGGTGGCACGACGACGTAGACGATGGCTCGTCCACTCGCGGGCACGTGTCGACCGTCGAAGGGCAAGATGAAAGAGCAGCGGCAAGTGGTGCTGGCTGTGGCTGTGAAGGAGGAAGGTGGGGGAGGGCGAAATGCAATGCGCACCAAGGCTGGCAAGCAAAGTCAGCTGCGAAGCCCCTTTTTTCCTTTTTGGCTTGCGCACGCACCGCCCAAAAAAATGGGGCTCTGCCTCCACAACAACACCTCTGCTGCCCCACCGACGCGTCTCGCTCAGCCCCGCCACTCGACAGCCCCACGTGCTGCTGTGCTCCTGTCTCCCAGCTCGAGAGAGATCTTCTCAAAATCCCATACGCTTCACTCCTCCCACACACAAAATCAAGTTGCAGATCATCCTTGTGTGTATTCTGTTCGTTTATTTACATGACTGTATTCGGAGGCAAATCCCGCCCAAGCTGGTGTTCAAGTGACAAGCAATCTGACTTACTGCTCGCCGTAGCCCTGCGGGTTGTTGCTCTGCCATCGCCAGAGGTCCTGTGCCATGTCGTCGAGCGAGCGCGTCGCCTTGAAGCCGAGCTCCTTCTCGGCCAGGCTGGGGTCGGCGGTGAGGTCCGGCACGTCGCCCGTGCGGCGGCCGACGATGGTGTGCGGGAACTCGTAGCCGGACACCTTCTTCATGGCGTCGACCATGTTGAGCACCGACATGCCCACGCCCTTGCCCAGGTTGAACGCGCGGTACTTGCCCTGCGTCTCGGTCTTGTCGGCGGCAAAGATTTCGTCGCGCTCGAGCGCCTCGACGGCGTTGACGTGGCCGCCGGCAAGGTCCTCGATGTGGATGTAGTCGCGCACGCACGTGCCGTCCGGGGTGGGGTAGTCGTTGCCAAACACCTTGAGGCCGCCCTCGCGGTACTTGCCCACAGCCATCTGGGCGAGCAGAGGCAGCAGGTTGCCAGGCTTGCCGCGAGGGTCCTCGCCGATCTTGCCCGACTTGTGCGCGCCGGCGGGGTTGAAGTAGCGCAGGCCGATGGCGCGGAACTCGGGGTAGGCGTCGCATACGTCGCGGATGATGATCTCGCTCATCCATTTTGTGCGGCCGTAGACGGACTCGGGAGCGAGGCGCGTCGACTCGGGGATGGGCACCTTGGGGGGCGTGCCGTACACGGTGGCCGAGGAGCTGTAGACGAGACGGTTGCAGTTGTTGTCCTGCATGACCTTGAGCAGGTTGACGAGGCCGCCGACGTTGACGTCGTAGTAGTCGATGGGGATCTCGGAGCTCTCGCCGACGGCCTTGAGCGCGGCGCAGAGGATGACGCCCCAGATCTTGTCGTCGCCCTCGTAGGCGTCAAACACCTTGCGGATGTCGTCCTTGCTGCGGAGGTCGCCCTTGAAGACGTCCACCTTGCAGTCGTCCTTGTCCTGCTGCGAGGCGCCCTCGGGGAGCTCGTCGATGGCGATCTGTTCCAGACGCTTGCACGCGGCGGGGAACGCATTGTGGTAGTTGTCCAGCACTGCCGAGCCAGACAGAAGAAGCATAGTGAGCATCGAGTCGTCATGGATAGCAAACACGACGACAAGCCAACAACTTACCAGTCACGCGGTACTTGCGGGTGAGGAGGGTGACGAGGGCGACGTGCGAGCCGATGTAGCCGGCGCCACCGGGGATGAGGATCCTAGGCTTGGAGGAAGGCATGTTGAAGGGTATTTGCGATGATGCGAGGGTTGATCGGTGGATGTGGTGATGGTCGGGAGGCAAGCAAGAGGCAAGCAACACTTGGGCCAAATGCGATCGATGGCGTGGCTGAGGCGCGGGCGGACGCTTCTTCGGCGGCAGGAAGAACGAATAATGACCAAATGACACGGCACGAGCCGGGGCAGCGGAGGGCGACGCCAGCGCAAGAGAGCGCCGGAGCAGAGAGACGCGGTTGCCAGAAGGCCGATGTGCGCGAAATGCGCGAAATGCACGCCTCTCCCGCAACGCATCCAATTCCGAGGCGGTGCGCGTTTTGGCTTTTCTTTTTTGACACGCGCAGCTGCTGCGACGACACTCCCTGCGCAAGCAGCGTCGGCGCTGAGCGTCGGAAAGCCGTGGCTCAGCTGCTGCTCAGCTGCTGCTCAGCTGCTGCTCCGCTCGGCGGCTCGGCGTAACGCACAGGCTATGCGGCCCGTCGATCCGTTCGTCATCGATACAAAATCGGGCATGGGCGTCTCCATCGGGCACGTTCTACACCAGCCTCCGTAGTCACACTCTCTCACTGTCTCTCTTCTCCCTCTCGTTGGTGTGAGTGTATGGATGTACGATTGAATCGTGTGCGTTGTTTGCTGCGCTCGAAAGATTTCCGATCTCAAACGTCAGCTGACAGGAGCTCGTGTATCGATTGGACTCGCGCTTGGTCGGCATCGAGCGTGCTCATCTCCTGCTTGACGTGCGAAGAGCGACCGGCGCCGACCCACCATGGCAGAACTGTGAGCGAGCAACACAGATGACGGCGTTGCGCATTGCGGCCTCACCATGACCAAAGGTGTGAGGGGGCGCCGGCCAAGTCCGTGCGAAGCCTACGAAATCCGACCGCCGCCTCCACCGCGCGTCCGAGAAGACCCGTGGAGATTGCCGGTGCGGCGCCATCCCTGCCCGTGCGCCCTCATCATCTCTTCTCGGCTCCCCGTCGCTTCCCATCGGGACCGTTCAACCCGTCCCGATCAGGGCTCGTGCACAATATGACAGCTGGTGCACTGGGGCACGCTACACGGCTCGCATGCTCGTTCTACCGCGGTGGCACGTCCAAGGGCCTGCTGTGGTCCACCTCGACGCTCGCGCCTTTCGCGCCGTTGGTGCGCGACCGTATCATCTGCCATGCCATGGGCTCGCCCGATCCGGACAAGCGTCAAATCGACGGTCTAGGCGGGGGAATAAGCTCGCTCTCCAAGACTGCCGTTGTGGGCGCACCGGACTCGGGGCTTTCGAAGCTGCTCCGCGCAAGAGGGGTTTCGTTTGCGGGAGTCGATTTTGCCGACGACGAACAGCTTGCTTCTCGCCGCGAGGGAGGGTGGGATCTGGTGTATCGCTTTGGTCAGGTGCCGGTGGAACGGGGCACAGAGGTGGATTGGACAAGCACGTGCGGTAATCTCGTTTCCGCCGTGGCACTCTTCGGGCTGCACGAGGGACATGTGCAGCAGGCTAGGATCGCAGAAGCTTTTGAAGAGGCAGTGGGCAGGCAGGCGAAGGCGGGGGATGGGTTTACGTTTCCGGCCCGATTGCTCGTCGCTTGCTCGGGCCAGATCGTGCGTGCTAATGTGCCGGTTACCCTTCATGCTGTGGGGGGAGAGACAACGTGGTGGCCAGACCTGGAGGGGGATGTAAGCATCTCGGGCGTTCCGGGAACTGCACCAGGGATCCTCATCGAGACTCCGCTCGGGTCGAATTTGCTGCCGACGGGAAACCAATCCGATGTGGTGGTTGTCGACGGCGTCGAGTATCGGGTGTCGGTGATCAACGCCGGACTGCCCACGATCTTTATTGCGTCCGACTCGCTTCGATCCGTACTCGACCCGGAACAATTGGCCGTGTTGTCGCCAGCGCAACTGGATGCCAATGTACCACTCATGACGCTGTTGGATCGGCTGCGCGTGGGGACGGCCCAGCTGACACCGTGGTTGAGCAAGACACTCAGTCCTTCGGCACCCAAGATCTGCATCGTCCATCCCACCCCCCAGCAGGGCTACACCACTACGGGCGGTGAGAAAATCGCGAAGCAGGATATGGATCTGCTCATCCGCGCAGTCAGCGTGGGCAATCTGCACCGCACCGTCCCTGCAACTTGTCTTTCAGCACTCGCTGCCGCAAGAGCGTTCCCGCAGTCGACTATCGAACAATCCGTCCAAACCGAGGCAAGCGCGCAAGGGCAGGCCGGGATTCTTTCCATTCGCGTCGGTCAGCCGGCTGGAGTCTCCGAAGCAAGCGTCAAGGTTCGCCCTGCTTCAGCGGATGAACAACGCAACGGGCTTAAGAGTGTGCCCGAGTCGATTGTGTACTATCGCACCGCGCGCAGAATCATCCAGGGCCTCGTAGATGTTCCGGCCTCCATCATTCAATCGTAGCTTCTTGCTCATACGTGCATACATAGACTCGGCCGTCACTGCCATTCCGATGTTCTACGCTGCAGGTCTATCCGACGACCTTTCTGTACAGTCGGAGCACGTTCCAGCCAACGATGAACGGGATGCCCCAGCAAGCTGCGTCGCCGATCTCACGCAGGCTGCGCAGCTCAGCCGGCAGCACCACATACTTGCCGCCGCTGGGCTCCCTGGCATCTACCTTGCCTGTTGACACCGCCTTGGTAAAATCGCCGCCGACAAAGTCGCCATCCACATAGAAGCGGTGCATGAGTTGGTCCTTATCCGTCCACCTTGCGCGCAGCCACGACTCGAATGCCGTCCTCTCCGCATCACTCGACTCGGCAGGCGCATCATTAGCGCCCAGCGGAGGCACGTCGGTCTTGGCTGTTGCCACATCTGCTACCGAAGGCGCGTTGGTAGAAGTGTCGCCGGTGACGGGGTCGGTGATGCGCGTGAGCGTAAAGTGCAGGTGGATCGCAGGCGGCGGTACGCCCTGCATAAAGATCGATCGTAACGTGTAGTAATCCTGCCCATACCCTGCGGGTGGCACACCTGGGTACCCGATGGTGAAGTCGACAAGCCACAGATCATCCATCTGCTTGGCCAGCGTTCGTAGGCAGAAGAAGAGTCCCGTCGATCGAGGCAGCAGCACGTTTTCGAGATCCTTGATGCCCATCTTTTCCGCGAACTTGGCCGACACCGGCCTTGTATTCCCCGACACCAGAGTACCCTCTGGGAAAATCAGCAGCAGCAACTTCTTGGCCGTGCCCGTAGCCGACTTCTCCTCCCCGTTGTGATTCTCAGAGGCGACCTGACCGAGTTGTTTGGCGAGTTGGGCTTGGTCGCTCGCCCAGTTGCGCTTGAGGAAGATGAATCGATAGAACTGCATGCCCCAGCCGATAAAGGGGATCCACTTGAGCGAGTCTTTGAGGATGATCAGGATGCTGTCGGCAAGATCGGCGTAGTACGCCAGACACCACAGATACAGCCAGTCGGTATACACCTGGTGATTCGACATCCACACCGACCGACTCGGCAGATCGAACGACACCACGCGGCCAGTCCGCTTGTCGCGATGCACGAACGGTTCCGGGTCGAGGTAACCGCCCTTGCCGTCGCCGACGGAGATGACCAGCTGCGTGCGGCCGAAGAACTGCGAGATGACGAGCAGCGCCCGGCTGAAGGCGAGCTTCGAGTAGGCAATGTGCGAGCGATAGATCGGCCGCGTGCGTGGGTGAAGAGAAAGCGGCCACGAGAGAAGCTGGAAGAAGTGCGCCGACACGATGCAGAAGTTGAACACGAGCGCGAAGAGGATGGTCTGCACCAGCGTCGACTTGGACTGGCGTTGGGCGATGGGCACCGCGTACGGCGCTGCAATGCCCGTCTTGGCGAGCACCTCGTCTTTCGACGGCACAGCAGCGTCAGCTGGCATGATGGGCAAGATCTAGAGGGTGAGTGGCGGAGAGAAGGAGCCCACGGCTGATGGATCTGAGGCGTTGCTCAGATGATGGTGGATGTCCAAAAGGGGCTGAGCCGGACCCTGGCTGAATGACTTCACTGCGCTGCGCCTCGGCTCGAGCATTCCGAGATGGACAACGCGTCCGTGCTCAGCTGCCTTGCATTCCTCCACTCTGGCGAAAAAGCAAAACGATGTTAAGACCTCTACTCGCCCAGCCGGTCTTCTGCTGCTGCGCTGTGCTCTCGCTAGGCAGGAAGAAGGATGCCTATCCCTAGCTGCAACGTGAATGACGCTGCCAAGCAGTGCAACTGGGCCGTCTTGCGATGCTTCCGCGATTCTCTGTCAATTTGGTGTCACGTCTGTATTACTTGTTGCAGCAAGGCCGGAACGTTGGAAGCTCTAACGCAAACTGGTTCCCTCACCGAGGTAGAAGGTTCTGCCCGCCGAACCATCGCCGACCTTTCCGAGACCGGGACCTGTTTTCGCCTCGACCACCTTTTCCACCTTGCCGGCATCGAGGCCGACGGCGCGGGCGATGCGCGAGCCGAAGCTGCTGCCCGGTCCGCGCACAGCATCGCGTGCGGCTGCGGCGGCGCTCGACTCGTCGCGCAACGAGACGCCTTGCGTGTTGATGACGCCCGTCTTGATGCCACCCGTCGCGGCTACCTGCGCTTGCAACGGCGCCCCAACAGATGCATTCGCGCTTTCCGAAGATCCCAGCTTGGTCACCATGTTCTTGGCCGAAACAATGCCGTTCGAAAACAGCTCGTAGTAGTCGGCGCTCGCCAGCGTGTTCACCGCACCAATAAGATGATCCTATTTGACCCAAGGTTACGATAGAGTTGTCAGTATGAAATCCGTCATGGCTGACGAGGGATTGGGCAGGCACTTACGTTCCAACGAGCCTTGATCTCCTCGGTGACGGTCGGACGCACAGGCGCCACATATGCAGGCTTGAGCTGCTCGCGCGAGACACGCTGCTTGCCCTCCTTGTCCCAGTTGTCCGGGTCAATGTCGTTGAGCTGCAGCTGGATGCGGTTGAGCGCCACGGCGGTATCGTGCGTGCGCACGGCGATGGTGTGTCGGAAGGTGTAGAGCAGCGACGTGGCCACAAAGATGCCGCCTAATGGCGCAAGCACAAAGCGTGTTGCTGCCATGCTGATCGTTGCTCCAGACAGATGGGAGGAGGAGGGGATGCGAGCAGCAACGTCTCGAAGCAGTGTGCAGGTGGAGGGTCGAGCTGCGACCGTCCCGAAATCGCCTTTCGGGTGGGATCGCGGTGTGGCTTTGGAACTGGGCTTCGTGATCGAGTCGGCTTGGAAAATTCAACTGCAGACACGCAGTCCCAATCAAAATTCAGCTTGAGCACAAGGGCTGGTAGCAAAGTCAAAATTGAATAGCTCGATGCGTTGATTCGGATCTCGGGCTCCACTTGTCGAGAGGATCAAGAAGATCCGAGCACAACCAAGCGCTCTTCCTCCCACCATCCTTGCGTTTGGGACTCGGAGCGTAAAGAATACGCTGTTCGCATTTCTCTCGGCAGTCTTACGCTCCTACGTGCGCGCATCGCCTCCGCACTCGGCACGCTTTACACCGGTACGCTTTCGACCGCCGTCTGCGTGGGCGCTCCTGGGGTTGCGACTCAGCATGGCGTTCAATCCGGTGGGCATGCTGGCCGAACGCACGTGCGCGCCCATCTACAACGCCATCGACACTGGCAACAACACGCTCGCGGTGCGTCATGCCGATCGCATCCTGCACACGCAGCCCGACTTGGCGCTGGCGTCGGCGCTCAAGGCTCTCGCGCTCGTGCGCTCGGGAAAGCGCGACGAGGCCAACGCGATCTGCACGCAGCTCGTCGCCCGAGGCATTTCCAAGGGGCACGAGAATGCGCTCACACCGCTCACATGGTGTCTCGGTCGGCTCGGTCGGCGGCAGGACGAAGTGGCGCTGCTCGAGACGGCGGTGAAGAACAATCCGAACGACGAGGATCTGTCGCGCCAAACGTTCATGGCGCTCATCAAGAGCCAGTCATTCCAAAAGGCACAGCAGCTGTCGCTGAAGATGCACAAGTCGTTTGCACAGCGCAAGCAGGGGAAAGGCAGGTTTGCGGACGAGTGCTTTTGGTGGTCCATCCTGTCGTACGTGCTGCTGGCTCGCGATGCAAAAGCACCGGGGGCAGCGCTCGCACTGCCGCTCAGCCAGAGGATGATCGAAAAGCAGATCGAGACGAAACCGCTCGGTCTCAACGACGAGGAGGCGCTCTGTCTCCAGCTGCAGGTGCTCGTCCGACAGGGCAAAAAGGCGGAAGCTTTTGAGCTCGTGGCTACCGAGGGCTCGGTAGGGTATACGCTGTGCGACCGCAACCTCAGTCTGGAGTTTACGCGCACCGATCTAGCTAGGGAGCTGAACAAGTGGCAGTACGTGGAGCAGAGCTGCTGGGCGCGCATCGACGGCGGCAGTCGAAACTGGGCACACTTCACCGCATTCCTTGATGCAGCAGAGAAGCGGGGGAAGGATGGGCTGGCGGCGGCGCACAAGAAGATCAACGTGCTGCTGAGCGTCAAGGGCGCAGTCAAGGATCGCAGTGTCCGACTGGCCGAGCTCGAGGTGTGGCGCAAACGCATGCA
The DNA here is from genome assembly GCA_003004725.1 of Moesziomyces sp. F16C1. Taxonomy (NCBI): domain Eukaryota; kingdom Fungi; phylum Basidiomycota; class Ustilaginomycetes; order Ustilaginales; family Ustilaginaceae; genus Moesziomyces; species Moesziomyces sp. F16C1. The sequence goes on from NXFS01000017.1 coordinate 214,989, forward strand.
GGCCGAGCCAGAAGCCGACGCGCAGCTGTATGCCAAGGTGGTGGCGTACTTTGACACGTTTGCCACCAAGGCGTGCTGCCACGAAGACCTGCTTCCGTATCTGCGTGCTCTCTCGAGCGACTCTCGCAGCAAGCTCGGTGAAGCGCTCAAGGAGAAGACCAAGCCGCTGCCAGTCAAGAATGAGGCGGAGTTGCGGACGTACATCTCGATCGCCAAGATCACGCGCGCGGTGCAGGCGGACAGCTCTCTCAGCGAAGAATCCGAAGCTGCGCTTGCCGCCGAGCTGCTGGCACGGTACGTGGACGGGCTATCGGTGGGCAAGGATCTGCCGGATACCGAGATGCAGCCGGCGGATGACCTTGCTCTGCTGGGTGCCCAGGCGCTTCTGTCGGCGTACCGCCTTTCTCAGGGCAAGCTGGTGTACCTGTACCAGGCGATTGGACTGCTTGAATTCGGGCTCACCAAGAGCAGCAAGGGCTACCAGCTGCGCATGCTGCTCATCCGAAGCTACACGCTGGCAGGCGCGTTGGACCGGGCCTTGATCCACTACGGCCTGCTGGGCCTCAAGAGCGTGCAGGCCGACACGCTGTCGCACCTGATCAGCGAGCGATGCTCTGCATTCTCAGCGACGGGCAAAAATGCCAAGGCGGCCGACGAGGGAACCTACAAGATGGCGGTGCGAACGCTTTCGACGGCGCAGGCGATCTACGAGGAGAATGCGAGTTCGACGCCCGAGATGGTTGGCAAGGCGCTCGAGCACGGCATCTACTCGCGCGTCGAGGAGTTTGTCGAGTTTGGCGAGGCGCTCGAGCGGTCGTTGCAGCGGCAGGTGGTGCGGCTCGAGGAGGCGAGATCGCATCTGCACAGGCGCGGCAACTTTGCGGACGACGAGCAGCGAAAGACGTTCGAAGCCGCGATTAGCAACAGCGTGGCTAGCGTTCGGGCGGATTTGAAGGCGGGTCTGAGTGACCAGCGCGACTATTCGGTGCTGGTCAACTACCAGCCGATGGCAACGCCGAGTGTGGAGGAGCTCACGCAGGTGGGACCGCGACAGGATGCAGGATGGGTGCGCAGCATCGCGCTCACGCTAGCCGATGATGAAGGAGGAGGAGGTATCGAGGAGCAAGATCTGCAGACGCTGACGGAGCGCGAGAAGGCGCTGGTGCAGCTCATGGCCTCAGCGCGCAATGGGTCCTTCGAGGCAAGCCAGCTGCTCGAGCTGCTCGAGGCGGTCAAGACGACCACACGCACAATCGTGGACGTGGTCGGCGGCGGAGCGAGTGGTGCGGAGCGGATGGTGCGACCGGTGGATGCGGTACACGAGGTGGCTCAGGCGCTCGAGGCGGTGTACCACACCGAGGCTCAGCTCGATGCCGAATCCAAGTCGGCTTGCCAGACGCACCTGGCGGAACTTGCGACGCTGGTCAACCACCTCACGCGACCCGCACACGATACGACGCAGCCAGCGGTGCTCGAGCAGGGCCTGGCTGCAGTGGGCGCCGAGCGTGTCGCGCAGCTGATGCAGTCGACGCGCGAGAATGTGGCACGCTGCTGGAACAAGGTGTTCGCCAACCTGCGCGACGCCCTGCGCGATGCGTTGTGACGGCTGTTCACGGCTTTGCATTGCAATAGCAGCAACACCATATCGTTATCACTTTGAGCCGCAGTGGCTTGAACCTCGAGCTCTCGGGACGAAAGCGGGGAGTCGGCGCGGGAGGCAGGCTGAGGATGCGGTGTGTGTGCCTGGCGTGACGCGGCGCGGCGCGACAAAGGGGAAATTTGAACCAAAAAGAGAGCTCAAAATTGCGATTTCTGTTGCTTCTCGAACGCTTTTCCGCTGCGCCTTTGCATGCAGCAGTGCAGCAGCCGTGCAGCAGCAGTGCAGCCGCGTGCAGTCGAAAAAAGAGTGACAGCGCGCGCGCGCGTCGAGTTCTGCAGCTCTGTGTCTCTGTGCTTGTCTGGCTCGCTCGGCTTTCAGCTCTCGGGCCCTGCTTTGCCCTGCTTTGCCTGCTTTGCCCCGCGCTGCCGAGCTAGAAGCTAGTGGACGCACGCACGCATGCACAGCGCTCCCTCCTTGCTCTCTAGCCACCATCCACCACCATCAAGACACCTTATCCGCGGTATCGCGCATCGCACGAACCTTCTTGGCAATGGCTGCGGTCGCACCCGCCACCTCGCTCCTCAACAGCTACGCGAGTCCACCCAACACCGATGCCAGCATGTCCAACACGCGCAAGATCTTCGGTCGCTCTCGCAAGCATGCACCGCCGAGCCCAGCTCCGCTCAACACGGCCTCGTACGATATGACCGACGAGAAGGTGTTTAGCAGCCACGACTCCAACCTCTCCACCTCGGCGCTCAGCTCGGCCAGCACCGCGTCCCGCACCTCGCGCTTCTTTCGTCGATTCGGACGTCGCAAACCCCCGCCGGTGCCCTCACTCCCGCCCGCGCTCGTGCTCGATCTCGATGCAGGCACCGCCGCGCCGCGCGCTTCAGACCCCTCAAGCCCCGTCGCCACGCGCCGCTCCATCGTAGCTGGCCAGCCCACCGCCGCCGCTGCCATCATCGCCGAGTCCAACGCCGCCTATGCTGCAGCCGAGACGCGACCCAAGCCAAAGGGCCTGCAGCGCAAACGCATGCTCGACGCCATGGCCAACGCCAGGCTCGACGTCCACCACGCCAGAGATCTCGTGCGCATGTGCGGCGTCCACATCCGCGAGCGCGGTCTCGACACTCCCGGACTTTTCAGGCCATTCCGCATCGCCGAATCGCACGACCAGGTGCTCCACATGATCCAGCTCTTCCTCCTGTCCATCGACCCGTCCACCTACACGGCTGTCTTCCCCATCCTCCCCGACGACGCACTCGATCGGTTCGGGCGCAACGCTCCCGCACCCGCCGCAGACCACCACGCCAAGGCGGCCGTGGCGCGCGACGAGCTCGACAAGGAGCTGCGCTACGCGGCGCCGCACGACGTCGTCGCCGTCATGAAGTGGGGGCTGCGACATCTGCGTGTGCGCTGCGCCGACTTCGACTCCAAGGACGCCGACGAGTGGTACGAGATCTTTGCGGCCGCCGAGCGCGCTGCAGCATACCCGGCACGCGCCATCGCCGACCTGCTCCATCCCAAGCTGCCCATCGCTACCGCGGAGCTGCTCAGCGAGACGCTCGACCTCATGGCGTCCGTAGCTGCCCACTCGAGCACCAACCACATGCCTGCCGCTCAGATCTGCAAGGTGCTCGGGTTCTGGCTCTTTGGCCGTATCGGCGTTGCGCATCCGCCACCCACGGTGGACGAGCTCGTCGACGCCGTGAATCGCGCTGCGGGCGTGGCGGAGCATCTGCTGCTTGCACACATTCGCTCCCAGGCGGCCGTCACGTTCTCCATGCCGCTCAGGCTGACCGAGCTCGTGCAGAGCTATCCGCACGTGCGCCCAGGCGCACAGTATCCGTCGCTGCCCGCGGTGTTTGCGGCGCGCGCCGTGCCCACGCTGCGCATCGACCTACGATCGGACAACATGGTCGTGTCCCAGTCCAAGCCGCGCACGCCCTCAGCTACGCTCGCGGACGCACTCGATGCCCAGGCGGCCGACACGATCCAGGGCGAGCACGGTGAGCTGTGGGCAGCGGTCATGATGCAGCTCGACCACCAGGACGCCAGCACCAACGCGAGCCGGCTGCTCATCGATGAGCATGTGCGCATCCTCGGTCTGGTGGACAAGGAGCTAGCCGCGGGAGAGGAGGACACTAACGCGAGCCTTGCGAGTGCCGCGGCCGCAGCAGCCACACCGCACGGTGTGCTCGCCGACGATAAGAAAGTGGGCGCCCAGATTAAGGCGGCCAGGAGAAGGTCGCAGTCGCTGTCGGATCTGCGCACCAACTTGGGCATGGTGGGCGCGACGCAGCTGGCGCCCCTGCCTGAGAACGTGCCGCGCAGCAGCACGGGTACCGCGACCCCACGCAGCTCGGACGTCAAATTGGGCACGCCGCGCCGCAAGCCCGTGCCGCTGGTGGATGCCAAGTTGCTGCAAGAGGCCGAGGCGGTCGAGGTGGTTGCCGACGGTGCTGCGCCCAGCGTCCGTGCGAGCGACGAGGTGTTCAGTGGTGGCCTCGAGCCGTCTGCCTCGTGGCGCTCGTTTTCGGAGGAAGGGTTCGGTGCGATGAGTACGGCGTCGTCGGAGCTGTCGCTGTCCGAGTTTGATCTGAGGCCGGTGTCGGCGACGCTGCCGTCGCGGCGCAGTCAGCGTGGGCTGCATCGCGTGCGCTCTTCGGCGTCCGGTGGCTCCAGGCGCCGCACGGTGCTTCCACCCGCACCACTCGCGAGTGCCCACGTGCAGGCGCATCATACTGTCACGGCGGTTCGTATGGTGGAGCACGACACGGCGCTGGCGATTGTGTGGCAGGACCAGCTGCTGGATGCGTCGCCATGCTGCTCGTTGCCCGCCATGCTGTTTGTACAGCTCAGCAAGACGACAGGTGCAGCGGTGGCAGCCGTACAAGACGGGAATGAGGCAGATGTGCCAAGGTACCCCGGCGATACGCCGTGGCTGTTGGTGGTGGAGACGATCATTCCGCCAAGACCGCCTACACCGCCAGCGGTGGGGAAGGCAGGATGGAGGTTGGATGATGCAGCATCGACGAGCGATCGCAGGAGCATCTTTGCACCCAGCATGCGCAGTGTCAAGATGCGTCTGCGTCGTGTCAGCACCATTATTGGTAACGGCGTCGCGGGTACGCGCAAGAAACACATCGAGGCCGCATAGACCACAACCACACCGCTTCACACGTATACCCGCATCTCAAACCGCGTGAATAGACTGCTCAATCTTTCTTTCCTTGCGAGGCACTGGTGGGCGAATCAAAAACGAAACCTGAAAATTGCAAAGAGTGACCAAGTTAGCACTGCTTGGAGTAGCCTTTGGCGCGGTGACCCGAGCCGTGGGGCAGACCACCGCGGTGCTTGTCGTGAGCAGGATTGTGGTGTGCGGTTGAAGAAGCTGCATCCTTTGCGGCGGTGGATCCACTGGGCGGTTGAGTGTGCTTGGCAGAAAGCTGAGCGAGTTTGCGGAATCCTCCATCGCCAGCGTCCTTTTCGAGCGACTCGGTGATGGAGATAATATCATACAGCAGCTGTTCGATCATGCTTTCCGAGAGATTTTCGCGCACGACGACACGCAGGATGTCGATATCCTCCAGATCCGGCGACAGATTGTAGTTGGGCACAATCCAGCCCTTGGCCCTAAGCAGAGTCTGCATCCACCTTTGCTCCAGATCCGGATTCTTCTCGCGGAACGACTTGGACCATCGGAACGACACCACCGGCAGACCGGGTCGGTAAGCTTCGGCCGAATGTTCGTTCGCCGAACCCGGGTTTGTGGCGGGATGGTGGATTTCGGAGAGCACCTCGTAGTAGCCGCTGTTGTCGAGCGCACGTGCGAGCAGACGGGCGTTCTGAAGGTCCGCCTGCATAACGCGTCGGTAGCCGTTGAATCCAAGGTTGATAAAGTTGAACAGCTGCCCGATGACCGGATGCGCAGGACGGGAGAAGTTGAGGCCGAACGAGTACTCGACCGATCCAAGGTAGTGCAGCTCGAAAACGAGCTCCTTGGGAACCAGATCGTTCGACCTGAACAACACCCAGCCAAGACCCGGGTAGACCATGCCGAACTTGTGGCCGGACGTGTTGATGCTCTTGACACGCGGGAGCTCGAACGACCACTTCAAATCGGGCGTCGCAAAAGGCGCCACCATTGCACCGCTTGCTCCATCGACGTGGATGGGGATATCGATACCGGTGCGTTCTTGGTAGGCGTCAAGGAGCTTGCTCATGCCTTCGACGTCTTCGTAATGGCCCGTGTAGGTGGATCCGAGAATGACGACTACGCAGATCGTGTTTTCGTCCACCATCTCGATGGCTTTGTTGATGTCGAGGCAGTACTTGCTCTCGTGCGATACGGGCACCAGACGCTCCTCGACGTCAAAGTAGCGCGCGAACTTTTCGATGGCCACCTGGGCGTTGCTACCGAAGACCATGTTGGGTCCAGGTTCCTTGAAGCTCTTGCCCTGTGCCTTCATCCTGTGCTGCCAGCGCTTCTTTGCCGCCAGACACGCGAGCATGATCGCCTCGGACGATCCGGTGGTTGCGACACCCATGGCCGCCTTGCGCTTCCCCTCGTCATCGTACTCCTTGGGCGCCTTCCAGAGATCGGCGAGCATCGAGATGCATCGAGCGTGCATGGCCATCGTCGCGGGATACTCGTCCTGGTCGCACATGTTGATCATCATGGTCTCGGTCATGAGCTTGGTCGCCTCGTCGGGCATCCAGGTGTGCACGAACGACGCGAGGTTCAGCGTGGGCTTGCCGTCGAGCGACAGGTCCGAGCTGAGCAGCTGGTACGTGGCTTCGGCCGACGTGCCGTTTTCGGGGATCTTGTATTTGGGGATGGGCTCGGTGGTGTAGCGCCCGGCGTGGGCGCCCGAGTGGAAGGCGTGCGACTTCTTCCCACCGGCATGCTGCAGCAGACCCAGGATAGGGTGGTCAGCCGCCTGCTGGATCAACTCGTCCGCATCGACGTGCTTGCTGAGAGACATCGTGGGTCAGTTAGAGAAGGCGGAGGGATGGAAGATGTCCAAGATGACGGTTCGGTGGGGAAGAAGCCCGGCCAGAGGAGGTCGGGTTATATACGCACGGCGAGGTCGGCATGGAGCGAGACCATCGAGCGAGGCCAGCGTTGAGGCGCTGTCAGCATCGCAGCCATTCAACTGCGCAGTCATCCGCGAGCTGCGGACAGGCAGGGTTCACGTTGCGGTTGCGGTGGTCTGTGCTGTGCCGACGCCGAAATCGCTCGGCATGGCCCGTCTCGATCCCCACGCCCTCGGTCACTTTGCTGTTGGGCTTGAACGCACGCTCTCTCGCAGTGGATCGGAATCCGCCGACAATGCAGCCCACCAACAATGGGAGAGCCGGAGAGCGTGCGAAAAAACAGCGGTGCGGTCGAGCGGCGCAGGGACCGCTGGAAAAGTGAACGGCATGACGCGCTCGTGCAGCTGCTGACCCGCGGTGCGTGCCGAGTGGCCGTTGGATTCCATGCAGCGACCCGTGCCGCCGGCTTGTCCGAACCCCCCTTGCCTCGTGCCCAGAACCACGGTCGCCATTCGGCCGGCATGCTTTGCATCCCCTATGCGAGAGACCAGACCTTCCTGTCCAAGTTACTCAACTCGGCGGAATGGTTGCTTCGGGCTGAATATTCGACCGCTTTTCGTGACCCTCTTTTTGACTCTTCATTTTTTGCCAGCTTGGATTTTCTTTCCTCTTCAAATGAGCCCGCACTTCCAGCATGAACCGTTCGGGCTTCATCCCGCACTGGCCTGCGCACTGAAGCGACTCAATCACGCTCAAACACAGTTACATATTCAACGTAGACGGATGGGTATCGGTCCGATTCCATAACAAGACGCAGCACATGCGACGTACGACGTATACGACAAACGCGAGCAGAGATAAATGTAGAAAGAGAGAGCGGAGAGAGGAGGATCGACCCGTTGACGAGAGCTGCGATCCAGCGGAATTGGCGTGGCGTCAACTCGACAGGTTCGAATGTGTCCCGAGGAGTGCGGTCAGAGCAGCATGGCTGCGCCAAGGACGGCGGCGGCTGTGAGTGCGAGCATCTGCAAAGCGGCCGAGTTTCCCGACATAGCAACTGCAGCATTCGAAGATCCTAGACTGCCGAGGCCCATTGATCCGGAGGACGAAGCAGCTGAACCGGCAGCGGTGCTTGTAGCCCTTCCCCTGGTGGAGGTGACTGTGCGTGGGACCGCCGAGCTTGCGCCACCGTTGCCGCCCAGTGCTGCGTATGCGGAGCTGGCACCTGCTGCGGCGAGCGATGAGATGTACACCGAGTCGAGCGTTGTGTACGTTGCCAGTGCGGGTGTTCCTGCCGGCTTGGTGACGGGCGAGTTCTGCGTCTCGGTCACGACGCCGTTGCCGCCCGCCGTAGAGCAGGAGCCAAACTGCACACACGCGTCCTGCGCATTGTTGGTGGTGAGTGGAGGTGCGGCCTGTGCAGCCACCGCTGCAGCGCTGACAGCCACGAGAAGCAATGTTGGGGCGAGACGGGCCATCGTTGACGCAAAGGGGATTGAGATGGTGGTGAGAGAAGGTGGATGCCAGGCGAGTAAAAAGAGACCCAATCCGGGGCAGCAGCTGCGGGGGAACTCTCTGTAGGCGAGTTTGTTCTTTTGCAGCCAGCCTTGCAGAGAGAGCCAAATTCAACTTCCGCAATCGCCTGCCGTTTTTCGAGCACGCCGGGGTAATCGACGCCGCATGAGCGGACGCTGCGCCCAACCCCAACTGCCAAATTGGGCGGCGATCCAACCCTCGGCGGCTTTCACACCGCCGTCTCCCAGCCAATGAATGGTTCCTGAATCGGGCACAATATCCCGATTTCGCCCTCCCTTTCCCCCTCTGCACCTACGGAGATGTATGGCGACAGCCATTCCCTCAAAACAGCCTCTAAAGCTAGCAGTCTTGCAGTTGACTTAGATGGTGAAATGCGCAGCTCGAACCTTGATCTGCGCAAGAAGTGAACCTTAATCTTTGCTTGAGCTTATTCGGCTCTGCGCGTGCAGATGCTGCCAGCTGGCTCTGACAACAAAACCACACCACCTCGTGCGTCGAACCTCTTCGCAGACATCCATACATTCCGCAACATGGGTGCAGCAGCTATAGCCGGTCTTGTGTTGGGGCTGCTTTTTGGCGCCGCAGCACTGCTGTCAGGTATCCTCGCCTGTGCCACACGCACCGAAGCCGAATCGCTGCCCCTGCACAACGCCAAACCCGAAGCCAAGCCCGACGCCAAGCCGAAAAGCGACCAACCGAAAGCCGACAAGCCCAAGGACGATAAAGCCAAGGACGACAAGGCCAAGGACGACAAGAAGGACAATCAGCCGAACCAGCCCAAACAGGACAAGAAGGATGCCAAAGACGCCAAGGAGAAGGATGCCAAGGCGGAGGAGTGGTCGGGCGCCAAATTGTGGGAGGAGTACGTGGCCAAGGCTGGCCACGACGCAGGCAAGCCGCAGTACGTCGTGTTCGATCCCAAGAGCGGCAAGATCGAGCTCAAGCCTGCGCCTGCCAACGACGCGCCTTTCCTGAAGGTGCATGCGGACGGCAAGGTCGAGCTCGTCCAGCCCAGTCAGCCGGCAAAGGGCAAGGAGGCACAGAAGGGCGGCGACAAGGCCGATGACAAGAAGCAGGACGCGAAGAAGGACGAGAAGAAGGAGGAGAAGAAGGACGAAAAGAAGGAGGAGAAGAAGGACGAGAAGAAGGACGAGAAGAAGAACGACAACAAGAAGCAAGAGGAAAAGAAGGACGACAAGAAGGCGGATGAAAAGAAGCAAGACAACAAAAAGGCGGATGAGAAGAAGCAGGACGAAAAGAAGCCAGATGAAAAGAAGCCCGACGACAAGAACAAGGGCAAAGAGGCGGCCAAGCCTGGTGATTCGTCGGGTGGTGGAGGGAAGAAGGAGCAGCCGAGCTCGACTAGTGCGCCACCTGCCACCGAGTCGGGCAAACTGACGGTGCAGGGTACGATTGAGCTGAGCCAGATCCTGCAAGCGCTGGGCGTGGCGCCTTCTTCCTCGAAGCGCGAGCACTGTGCATGTCCCGATTGCACACGCAGCAACGGCATCGACCGACCGCGTCGTCACAAATGCAGCCATACGTACCAGTAAGTACGCCCACTCTCCTCGTTGCTCAAAGCACTGGCTGACAGTGTGTATGCCAGGTGTGAAGATACGCAGTGGGATTCGTCGAGCGATCACTTTGGTAAGTCCTTCTCCCCTTCCCTCGCAACACAGTCCCTCGCACCACAGTCCCGTAAACTGACGAGTGTTCGTCTGCAGCTTCATTCCGACCTGCAGGTCATCGTCGACACTACGCTCCGCACCGTTAAAAAGCATGTAATTCTCACTGTGCCAAAAACTTCCACAGCGCCTGGGCGTGCTTGTAATCGTGATGGACGATGGTCACGAGCCATCGGTCGTTGGTGACGCTGTCGATGAGCTGACGACTAGCCGAGGTCTTGGGGAACAACATGGCCCATTCGTTCCAGATGCCAAACGCCTCTTCGCGCCATGCCTCGAAGCTATCCCGCTCGATAATCGTCGATTGCACAATCTCCTTGCCCGGAAAAACCGCCCAGGTAACTGTATTCGCCTCACCCTCGGCCAAGTTCGACACGAAATCGCCGCGCGAGTTGCCGGCAAAGTAGGTATACTGCGCATGCGGACCCATCGCATCAATCGCCCGCACCAGCGCATCTTTGTCGCTCGCCGACATGAAGAGCTCCACAAAGGCCTTTTGAAAGATGAATCCACCCGCGGGACCGAATCCCACAACGGGGTCGGTGGAAGGTGCACCGTCAATCGCAGGTTGAGATCCAACCGACCACCATCCTTTACCTGCGTCCGGTGTGGTACCGAGTCGGTTGAGCGCCAGAAGATGGTCGCGGATCTGCAGGGTTTCGTTCATGAGTGGAGCATCGCACCATGGAATGCATGCGATCTTTTCCTCCAGATACGACGCAAAGATCGTCGAGATGTCGGCTAGCGTTACTGGGTGGCCCCAGATACGCAGCGCATCCGCAGCGGGAACTTTGAGGCTCACACCGTATCCGTCCATCTCGCCGAATGCCGGACTGCGAGAATCTCCGTAGCGACCGTTGGGGAATTCGTCCCACGTGGTGGTCTCGGGCACCTGGTATGAGCTGGACGTGCGCGCCAGCGTGCGCTTCAACGCCTCCTGCGTCGTCACCTTAAAGTCGCGCGGCGTGTTGGCACCCGTGCGGTCCGAGAGCATCTGGTTCTTGGTGCGCTCCAGATGCAGATGCGCGGGCACAGCACTCAGCCGCACATCCGCCTCGGCCAGTGCACCCACGTCGCTCTTCCACCCGAGCCCGTCCAGGATGCGTTCGATGCTCTTTTCGAGGTTGAGCGAGCACAGATGGAAGCCGCGAATGTCGGACTCGAGAAAGATGCGTCCGATCATGTGGATGCTGAGTGCCACGCCGTACTCCTTGACCGCCGCATCGTCGGCCTTGATGGGCTCGAGCGCCTCCAGCACCAGCGGCGGGATCTGCACCTTGCACAGGTTGGTCATGCGTCGGAAGCTCTGATAATTTTGGATCGGCATGATCCCGGGAAGGATAGGGATGGTGATGCCCATAGCACGTGCGTCCTTGTACCACGCCAGGAAGCGGTCCACATCATAGAACAGCTGCGTCACAATGTACTGTGCTCCCGCATCCTGCTTTTGCTTGAGGAACGCCAGATCGCGCTGCACGTCGCGGTCGACATAGTCGGCATGACCCTCGGGATAGCCTGCTACGCCGATGCAGAAGTGGTCGCCGTGCGACTCTCGGATGTAGCGCACCAGGTCGGTGGCGTGCTGGAAGCGCTCGTCGGCGGCCACCCAGTACTCCTCGCCGCGCGGCGGATCGCCACGAAGCGCAAGGATGTTGCGGATGCCCAGTCGCTTGGCAGCCAGCAGCGTCTCGTCCAAACTCGCCTTCTGCACATTGGTGCAGGTGAGATGCAGACACACATCGCACGCATCGGCACTTTCATGCTGCCACTCCTGACTTGCGGACGAGCCATTCTGGCCGCTGGGAAGGAGCGGGGTGGCAGGGTCGAGTCTGCCCTTCTGTATCCTGCCTGCGAGCTCGAGCGACTTTTCGACGGTGGTACCGCCGGCGCCCCAGGTGACGTGGATCCAGCTCGGGTCGAGGTTGGCGCGCATGCGTGCGATGCGGTTGTACAGGTTGGCCAGACCCTGGGTGGTCTTTGGCGGGAAAAATTCGAACGACCAGAAAGGCGCATCGCGAGCGTGGGCCTGCTGTATTTTGGCTGTGATGTGCGCCGGGTGAGGCGCGGTCGAAGAACTCGCCGCCATGCTGAGCTCGGACATGGTTACCGGGATGGTCAGCTCACAAGATGGTGGGTAAACGGCACTCGACCCGAGTCCACGCGAGCAGACGATGTGATGGTGCGCACTCCGACTTCCGAAGTCCGCCTTTCTTCGTGGAAAAAAGAATTTTGAGCAATGTTAGACCGAGAGAGACACTGCGGAAGTCCGCCGCAGAAGGGAGAGTGACGTTGTGGCTTGGGCGCTAACGTGGGCCGAACGCTCTAGCCCACAGCCAGCTGGCGGTGCCGGGTTCTATTGTGTTGGAGACACCACACCGGTCCGGCCGGGCGTGGCCTTTGAGTGAGAGGAAGGCTTGTGCAGGATGGAATGACGAGGTGGATGCGTCTACGCAACTTGGCTTCTTGGCTTTTTCTGGGCATGAGGGGTGGAAAAAGAGAATGCGGTCAAGGTGGGCGTGAGCGGGCGGGCGGCTGCAGCTTCCACTCGGCACGGCACGATGCGACGATGCGACGATGCGACGTGCGGGACCCTTCTTTTGCGCAACTTTGGATTCATTTGGGTTGGGCCATTGCGTCGTCTCGGACCTACCGTAAAATGCTGTGACGCGCCCCACCGCCCCGCCGCCCCTCTTCAGCCTCCACTTGGCTTGAGCTGGGCTGCCGTGCCGTGCCGTGCCTGGCTTGGCCTAAACGACGACCGGCACGCACCGCAAAAGTGGACAGTCAGCTTTCGAGGCTCGAGTGCTGATCTGCTGTGCCGTGCCGAAGTCGCCTCCACAGCCCCGAACAGCCATCCCGCATTCCTCTGCTTCTGCTTTCACTTTCTCTTTGCACGTCTAGCCTTGACCGTCAACGCTGCTCAGAATGCCATCCACGCCTTGACATCTTTCTCTTTCGCTCTCGCTCTCTCGCAAACCAACCACTACCATCCTCATCACCGCCGCCGCCGACGCCGCCGCCGCACCATGCCCATCTGCGGCTCCTCACACGTCCGCAGGGAGGCTGCCGAAAAGGCGCACCTCTCCGCGAGCTCCCAGATCGGCTCAGCACAGGATGCGCGTCCTCAGGCCACACAGCCCACCATCACTTCCGCCGTAGCGGCCGATCCCACTTTACCACCCACAGACGCAGCAAAGTACCTCTTCCCAGTCCCCTCCGCAGCCAAACGAGGCATCATCCGCTTCAAGATCAAGGAGCAGCTCGAAGAGGGAAGAGGAAAGCACTGGGTCTGGGACAAGGGCGCCGTACACCAAGGCAACCGCGAGCCAGACGACGACGAACTCGACCACGTCCGTCAACGCTATGGCTACAAGAAGCCCGAACAAGGCGGGCCCTCCCGCCTCTACCTCATGGTCCTCGCAGACTGTCTCCTTCCGCTCCCTCGCAATCCCATGTCCGGCGTCGTATCGCCCCCGCTCCTCGCAACCACCGGCATCGTCCCGCTCTCCATCTTCTCCACCGGCCCAGACATCATCGGCCACTACTACGACTGCATCGTAGCCGCAAGGCGCGAAGTCATTCTGCTCACCAACTACTGGCAGGGCGGCAAAAACGTTGACCGCATCGCAGACGCCCTCCGCGAACTCAACAGGCGCGTTCTCAAGCGTCGCAAGGCACGCGCTCTCGAAGCCAGGCGCAACGGTCGCAACACGCCCGCTGAGGCTGCACCAAATCCATCCCGTACTCCCCAAATCGAGAAAGCCGCCAAGCAGCAGGACGATCTGCTCGAAAAGCAGGGAGCCCCCGGTTCTATGGCTCGCGCCGGCAAGGACGACTCCAACTTGCAAGAAGACGACGACGACCAAGACGATCTCGACTCCATCCAGCTCGGCCCCCCAACACCAGAAGAACGCGTCGTCGTCAAGCTCATGTGGGATCGCGGTCCACAGACACTCGCCGACCTCTTCCGCCTCCGCAAGCCCGTGCCCCCCAACATGTGGAAGTCCAACGGCCTCCCCACAGAGAGCGACATCCCCAACCTCAACGTCGAGATCCTCAACTACCACCGCCCCCTCATGGGCACCTTCCACGCAAAGCTCCTCATCGTCGATCGTCAGGTCGCCCTCATCAACTCCAACAACATCCAGGACCGCCCCAACATCGAGGCGTGCATCCGTCTCGAAGGCGACATCGTCAACTCGGTCTACGACCACGCCCTGATCAGCTGGGGAAACCGCCTCCAGCCTCCGCTCCCCTGCCTCACACAGCCCGCCCCCGTCGCCCCCTCCCCCGCCGCCTTCATGTCCGGCGACCAGAGCTCCCTCCCTTCCATCACCGTCGAAAAGCTCAAGCAGCTCGCGCTCAACGTTCGTCAGCGCCTCCACGACGAGGACACTGCCACCGAGGTCGAAAAGGAGAGGAGCCTCCAGAGCCCCATCACCTTCCACTTTGGCGACGTCGTGGACCAGATGAGGCGCAGGGACAGCTTCGGCACCAAAGCCGGCGCCTCCCCCGTCCGCTCCTCCTCGGCCGACCAACGCGTGGACAGCGACAAGGCCGCGCGCAACGCTGGCGCTCTCTGGGCTCAAAAGGTGCTCGGCGAGCGCTTCTCCCACTTTCAGAGCGCAGCAGCCACCAAGGACAAGCCCGACAACGCCACTGGCGCTGCTGCTGCGGCATCTCCGCTCGAAAAGTCGGAGACCGCCTCGCCCTCGCAGCCCCGTAAGCATTTCGCTGACGTCGTCGAGGCGCTCATGATGAAAGAGGGTCACAAGCCGCCCGCCTGGGCGGAAGGTGCGCTCGAGGTATTCGGCCTCGGCCAGAGCAGCTCCAAGAACGTCGCTCAGGAGGTGCGTCGCAATCCGCGCCCAAAGACAACCCTCGCTTCCGGCGCCAATATCCCCACCGCCGTCGCAGAAGAGGACTACACCGACCAGCACGACTGGCGCAGATCCATCGAGGTCGACGAGGAGAGCCTCGAGGACGGCGTCGGACCCGCCCGCAGCCACACCGCAGTCAACAGCACCGCCTCGCCCAAGCCCGCCCTCAGCAGCCTCGCAAGCGACGACAACACGACTCCCAAGGATCCAGCTTCCAATGGCGACGCAGCATCAGCTCCACTCAAGATCGCCATCCCCGCCGAAGAGGGCGCTCCACCTGCCGCCGCCCCGCCCATCACCACCGACATCCTCAACACCAAGCCCGGTGCCGACACACAACCGGCAAAGCACAACAAGGCCGACGAGGGCGTGCCCGGTTCGGTGGGCTACCGCAACGTGCATCGCCGCACGCTCTCGCAGATCTCCAAGTCGTCGGCTGCCGAGCGCCTGAGCGCCATCACCAAGTCGCTCGACTTTGCCAACAACTCGAAAGTGCAGGGCGAGATCCGGGCGGAGAATCTGTCGGACGAAAAGCTGCAGGCGCTCAACGACGTGCTCGACTTCCAGCCGTACATTTTCCACAAGCCGCACGAGCCTGTGCCCATGGCGCTAGTCAACCGGCGTCCGCACGGCACGCCCGGCCACTCGGACATCCGCAATCCGCAAGATGCGGCGTGGCTAGCCGGATTCCGGTATGCCAAGAAGCACGTGTTTATCCAGTCGCCCACGCTCAATGCGTCGCCCATCAAGGCGGCGGTTCTTGCGGCGGTGCGTCGACACGTCACAGTGGAGCTTTGGCTCGATTTGGGCTTCAACGACAAGTCCGAGTCGATGCCATTCCAAGGTGGGACCAACGAGCAGGTTGTGACTGGCTTTTACCGTCAGCTGCGGAGGGAGGGTAAGGGGGACGAGAAGTACCTGGAGGTGTATTGGTATACGGGCAAGGATATGACGCGTCCGTTGAATGCTGTTCGCAAGCAGCGGAACTGCCATGTGAAGTTTGCGGCGTTTGATGGACATGTGGCGGTGTTGGGGTCGGGCAATCAGGATACGCAGTCGTGGTTCCACTCGCAGGAGATCAATGTCATGGTGGACTCGAAGCAGATTGTGGACGAGTGGATGGCAGCGCTGACGAGGAATCAGAGCACCAAGCTGTACGGTATGGTCGACCAACGCGATGGCATTTGGCGCGGTAGGGATGGGCAGGAACTCGTCGATACCGGAAAGGACACAGCGAGCAAGGATAAGGAGCGCACACCAACCCCACCGCCGGCTGTGGCGGAAAAGACAAGCGCTGCTACCGACAGCTCCCAGTCCGCAACCACGGCTGAGATGGCAAAGTAGTCCCGATACAATTCGATTTCTAAGCCCTGCAGTATATCGTTCTTTCATCACGGTCCCTACACTTTTATTCGGTTTGTCAATCTTCGATACCACCCACGCTGCACACACTCGCTCTCGTCGTTTAATCTCAAAGCGTGCACTTTGTCGATTGCCCCTCGCGGCGCGTTGCTCTAAGAGTGCGGGTGAGGCTGCCAACGTTGAGGCGCAGTTGCCAGTAGTGTCGAGCGAGCCACGCCCCGGAGCCGGTGCTTCAGCACGCACCTGCTGAGCCAGCGGACGAGCCCGTGGAAGCCTGCCACTTCCTTAGGGCCTTTTCTCGAGGTCGCCTACAGGTTGGCATCGTCTGCATGAGACGGTGGGAAAGCGAAACGCAACTTGCGAATCCTTCAAGCTTGATCTGCGTCTTTCTCGGCCAGCTTGTTCGCCTTTCCGCTCCAGCTCAGATTGTTGGGCGATTGTTCGTCGGCTCTTCCGATCTGCCGAATCGATCCGCACCATCTCTTCTCTCAATTTGATCCCCCTCTGAACCACACACTGACTTTGGAGCATCGACACAGGTACTATTCGGACTAGCTGAGATTTTGCGCTACAAGGTACAACGGCTCTTGACTACATCTGGGGCATGTCCGGGGCGGTATCTTCGTTCATACCTGCATCGGGAGCCTGGACGCCCGGGCCCGCGCCTCCACCGGGCTGCCTTCCGCGCTTGGCACTCACGACATCGTCCACCCTGAGCAGCAAGGATGCCGACTCGATGGCGGTCTTGAGCGTCTGGATCTTGACCGCTGCCGACTCGTACAGACCGTACTCCTTCATCTCGACCACATTGCCCGTCTCGCCGTCGACACCGTACGAGTGCTCGCCGTTGGCGTGCTTGGCACGCAGCGTGGTGAGCGTCTTGATCGCATTGCCGCCACAGTTCTGGATGAGCGTGCGCGGGATCACCTCCATCGCATCCGACACCGCCCGAATCGGCCCCACCTCAACACCCTCCAGCTCCTTGGCGTATTCAGAGAGTCCATAGGCAATCGCCATCTCCGTGGCTCCTCCACCGGGCGAAAGCAGCGGGTTGAATACGACATTGCGTGCCACTGCCATGGCATCCGCCAGGTTGCGGTCGATCTCGTTGAGGATGTCCTTGGACGGACCGCGCAGCAGGATCGTGCACGCCTTGGGCTCGCGACACTGCTCGAGGAAGGTGAAGTACTCGTCGCCGAGCTTTTCGATGTGGAAGAGGCCGCAGCGTGTGCCGATGTCCGCATCGCGCAGGTCGTCGACGCGGTTGACAATCACGGCGCCCGTGGCGCGCGCAATTCGGTTGTTGTCCGTCTTGCGCACGCGGCGGATGCAGGTGATGTTGGCCTTGAGCAGGAAGTGCTGCGCCAGATCCGACACGCCCTTCTCGGTAAAGACCAGGTCGGGCTTGAACTCGATGATCTTTTCGCACATGGACTGGATCTGCTGCTCCTCGATCTCGAGGATCTTGTTCCAGTCCTCCTCGCGCGTGATCTCGATGTTGGTCTGCGACTCGCCCTTCTTGTACTCGAGCGGACAGTCGAGCAGCATGATGCGCGGGTTCTCGATGCGGCGGCGCATCTTGGGATGCGTGACGTCCTTGTTGAGCATGACGCCGTCCAGCACGCGGCAGTCCTCGATGGTGCCGCCGGGCACCTTTTCGACGCGCGCGTAGCGCTTGATGTCCACCGTCTTGGTCGGATCCGCAGCAGCCGACGAGCCAGCCGCACCGTCGACCATGGCCACCGTGCGCACCGCCTTGAGCGCCAGCTTGCACATGTGCTCCGACCAGCGCGACACGAACTTGGTGCCGATGGACGTCTTGATGAGCGCCAGCATCTCCTTGTCGTTCGCAACGTCGACGGGCACCGAGATCTGCTCGACGATCTCGAGCGCGCGTGCGAGCGCCTTCTTGAAAGCCGAGATGATGACGACCGGGTGGATGCCGCGCTCAAGCTGCGGGAGCGACTGTGCCAGGATCTCGCCCGCGAGGATGATGACGCTCGTAGTGCCGTCGCCCACCTCCTCGTCCTGCGTGCGGCTGAGTTCGATCATCGACTTGGCGGCCGGGTGCGCCACTTCGACCTCGCGCAGGATGGCGTTGCCGTCGTTGGTGAGCAGGATGCCGCCCATGGGGTCGAGGATCATCTTGAGCATGGCCTTGGGGCCCAGGCAGGTGCGGATCACGTCGGCCACGGTCTTGGCGGCGGTGATGTTGGAGATCTGCGCCTTGCGACCGGTCTGGCGCTCGGGCCCGGTGTTCATCACGAACACGGGCTGTTGTCCGGACATGTTTGCGGTGCTTTGCGTTGCTCACGAGTGTCGAGGTGATGGAGTGTTGCTAGAGAGTGCGTGCGAGCAGCGGGTGTCGGTTGGTGTCACTTTTTCCGCACCTGCCGCGCCGACTCTGAAGCAACTGTGCACTGCAGGCACCAACAGCGCTCAGCTCCTCCCTCCCTCTCTCTCTCTCTCGCTTTCCTTGGCCGGCGCGCGCGCGGCTTTCGACTGCGCGTTGGTTGCTCTTTGCGTTCTTCCAGCTTCTTCTCAAAAGCGAGCCGCGACCGACGCCCTTTTTTCGAAGCTCATCGGGTGGCGATTTTCGAGATTGTCCCGATTCACCAACTCATTGGGTCGTATGGCAACAATGCCGCAACAGAGCGACCGTGACTCGTGTGGGTTGGTGCAAATGACAGTGGCCGGCATCTCGATGGACGCCAATGTTGTGCCCAAACCTTGTCACAGGTGTGGGAGCTGTGCTGGGCAAGCACGAGATGAGGTCGACCCACCGATGTCGACTTGAATCCGTGCTACGCTGAGCATCATGTCGACGAGCAGACTCGAGGCGGTGCGCCGAGTCGGTCCGAGTTGGTGCGACTCGGCCAACGAGCGCCAAAAAGGGAATTTCGGCGCAGCCTCTTGGCAGCACAGCACAGTCCAACGCACGCCCGCTCGCACACGCATGTTCGCACGCACGTCCGCACGCACGCACCAACCCAAGAAGCAACAGGCAGGCACCCAAGCGCTCTCTTCTGCGCTCTTTCCTGCACACTCTCGCCCTTGTGGCTACAACTTCCCCGCGCCGGGACTGCTCACATCGATCCTTCTCAATCCATCCGTTCCGCTGACCAGCCCACCTCCCCCCGCTACCGACGCTATAGACGCTGTAAGAGAGCATGGCGATCTTTGGCCTCAAGTCCCGCAAGTCGCATTCATCCGTCATCTCGAGCGTTTCCAGGCACGAGCCACCGCGCACATCCAACACCGACAACCTCGAGGCTGCCGACGTTGTAGGTGACAGCCCCGACTTTGGCCAAGTCGCACATAGCCGTCGTGCCACCAACAACACCGTCGACTCGTCCTCCTCCTCGCTCCGCTCCCGCAACTCGACCAGTATGAAGAAGTTCTTTGGAAGCACGCGCAGAAAGGGCTCGCAGAGCATCGACGCCGGTGCACCGCCCTCGCACGCCGCCAAGTCGTCCGATTACTTTGGTTCGTCCAACTCGAAGCGCGCCAGCCAGATCAGCCTCGTCAACAAGCCTCCGGTCGCCGCCGCCTCGCCCCCCGTCATCACGCCTGGCGCCATCGCCCCTTCGCTCAGCTCACCCGCAGGCGACACGAGCTCCTTCGCCGAGGCCGTGGGTGCAGGCGTCTCGGGCGGTCTCGCCTCGCCCTCGTCTCCCACCGGCGCCCCGCGTCCGTCTGAATTGTTTGCCGGCAAGGGCGTACAGTGGAACCAGATAGACCTCACCTCGCGCGATCTCACCAAGCCCACTGATGCCGCCTCCACCAACATCGACATGCAAAAGTTCCTCAAGGAGCGTCGCCAGTGGATCCCCACCTTCAAGGATTCGGACAATGTCGAGGAGGATGCCGTCAACCTCCCAAAGTCGCTCGACCAGTTCTCGTTTGGCGACGCTCCCCAAGTCGCAAAGTCGTCCGCAGGCGGCCTCAAGAGCCTCAAAGACCTCGAAGACACGCATAAGCGCAAGGCCGCCCTGCTCGAAAAGACGCCACTCGCAACCACCGCAAACGGAACCATCTTTGAGGAGGCCGCCACCACCCCCTCGGCTATCGCAGGCCCTTCCACCGTTCCCACCCTGCCGCCCGCACCGGCGCCCCCCTCTCGCAACCAGTCGTTCCGCACCTCGTCCTTTGTGGGCTCCAACGACAACTCCACACGCAAGTCCAACAGTATCTCGCGCAAGCCTGCACCTTCGCTCGGCACGAGCACTGACACCGTCAGCCCTGCTGCTGCTGCCGCTTCGCGCGACATTCCGCAGCGCAGAAGCTCGGTGCGCAAGGATCTGTCCGAGCTGGGCGGCATCAGTGCTGCCAAGGAGCCATCGGAAGCGGTCGAGCCTGCGGTTGCGGCAGCAGCTGCGACTGACAGCACCAGTCAAGCATTCGATCCGCCGCAACCCGTCAATGGCCGTGTAGACCAGATCAAGGAGCAGGCCGTGGCTACAGAGGCTGCGCCGACCTCGAGTACAGCGAACGGCAGCGTGCGCGCCTCGATCGACACGGCTGGCTTCGTCACGCCTGCCGAATCGCAGACGCACGACACGCAGTCGGCGGCCGCAGAGAGGCTGCGTGCTGCGCAAGCCGGGCCCACCCAGCCAGCTTCGGCCATCGCCGGCGACGCCTCGCACGATTCAGCCGCCACGGCTGCGCCTGCCTCTCCGCTGCAGACCGACACCCCGCCGCGGCCGCCCAAGAACGGCCAGCGCACACCCTCGCGCCAGAGCAGCAAAGATCCCATCAACGCGAGCCCCTCCAAGCCTCCCGGCTCCACCTTTGCCCAGGTCAAGGAGCAGATTGCGCAGGCCGCGCCGTCGTTGCAGAACGTCGTGCCAGGTACGGGCGCTGCCACCACGCCTGCCGCCCAGCAGTGAGAGTCGAAGCCCATACAGTCATGTCACTCGTTTGCCATTCGTTTGCCGCTCGTTCCAGACGTAATTCAATACCCCATTGCCCGTGTCCACACTGCTTGTCAATGAGACTGCGGCCAAGTTGTGAGCAGAAGAGAGAGGCCTGGGGAAGGACTTCGGGAGACGGAGCAGAGTGGAGAAAAAAAAAGGCCCCGAGCCAGGGTCCTTTGCTCCCACAAAAAAACGGCGCTTTGGACGCATTCTTCTTGTTTGCACACCCACACCACAGCATCATGGCGGACTTTTACATTCGGTCGGCGACAGCACTGGATCGGGTGCTGCGCGACGAGTGTTCGGTCAAGGCAGCCGCCTCGGTGCATGCCGACTCGGGTCGTGTGCTGGCGCTGCTCATCAACGCGCTGGCATACCGTTCGGCGCTTCTAGCAGCGCTCGACGCGGCTAGGGTGCTCAAGCTCGAACCCAAGGTGTTCACCATCCTTGCTCCACCACCGAAGGGCAAGATCGACAAGGCCAAGAAAAAGCCGGATAAGAAGGAGCTCAAGGAGGTTGCATCTGCCGAGGCGATGTGTTTGGTGCTGTGTCACGATCTGCTTTTCCAGACGCGCGGGATTCAAGCCAGCAAGACATGGCCGCCCAAGGTGGCTTTGGAAAAGTATCGGTCTTCGCTGCATTCGGCGCTGGTCAAGATGCAGATCCGACAGGGGAAAGCGAGGATTCAGGATTTGCGGTCGGGTGCGCTGTACCACGAGATGACGGCACGAATGCCGAGGTGGATTCGCATCAACAGTCTGCGTGCCACGCGCGACGAGGTGCTCGCCTGGCTGGCCGAACACAACTATACACAGGTAGAGGCGGATGAGATCGGTGGAGTCAAGGAGTTTGCGGTGTCAAAGCATGTGCAGGGGTTGTTGGCGTTCCATCCCAAGGCGACAAGTGCATTGTTGCAGACGGAGATGTACCGCGACAATTGGATCGTCATGCAGGATCTGGCGTCGTGCTTCCCCGCGTATATCCTCGATCCGCCGGCAGACGCTCAGGTGGTGGATGCAACCAGTGCACCCGGCAACAAAACCTCGCATCTGTCCGCTATCATGTTTGCGAAATCTTCGCGACGCATCGGTCAGAGCGAGGGCAAGGTGATTGCGTTCGAACGCGATGCTGTGCGGTACAAGACGCTCGTCAAGCGTCTAGCTGCCGTAGGAGCGCTGGCGAAAGATGGAACTGCGGGAAACGTGGTTGCCGAACGCAAGGATTTCCTCACCACCAATCCGGCCGACTTTGGCGAGGTGACGCACATGCTGCTCGACCCGAGCTGCAGCGGAAGCGGGATCGTCAACCGGCTCGACTTTCTCAAGGAAGACGACGACGTGGACGAGCTCGAAGACACGCTGGCTGCCGAGACGGGCGAGACCAAGTTGCAGCGCAGACTGCGGCAGCTGGGCGAGTTTCAGCTGCTCATGATCCGGCATGCGTTCAAATTCCGCGCGCTGCAAAAGGTGGTCTACTCGACATGCTCTGTGCACGCGCAGGAGAACGAAGCGGTCGTCATCCGTGCTCTGCACTCCGAAGAGGCCGACAAGTTCGGCTGGAGGCTGGCACCCCGCTCAGAGGTCATCCCTACCTGGCCCGTTCGAGGCGATCCCAATGCGTGTGGCCAAGAGCAAGGCGTGGCGGAAAACGTCATCAGGTGTGTTCCGGGAGGAAAGGGAGACGGGGACAAGCCGCATGTAGAGGCGTGCAATGGCTTCTTTGTAGCCTGCTTCGTCAAGCACGCGCCAACCAAGAGACCACTCGAAGAAGAAGAGCAGGACGCGGCACCGACGGGCAACTCGGCCAACCGCAAGAAAAAGCTCCAGAAACGACGCCAGAAACAGCGCCTGGCACAACAAGAACAAGCCTAGCCCACCTCACATCACACACTTGCGAAAAAGCTAATGATGGCATTCAAGCTTTGTGATTTCTTTCAAGAACAGGCGATCGACTGAAGGAGGAAGTCAATGCTGGGGAGATGCGCGTCTAGTTGGACGACGACGAGATGAAGAACCACTTGTCGATGCTGGCGTCGATGGGCGCGGGCGGCTGCGGGTTGGCCTTGGGCACCGAGGAGACTGCGGCGTCGTTGGCGCCGACGAAGCCCTTGGAGCCCTGGACGGACGAGTTGGTGAGGCTGATCTCGCCGGCGTCGGCCTGGCCCGAGATGAGGCGCTTCCAGGCCTCGTTGCACTCGTGCACGATCTCGGTGGCGTACTTGCGGTTCTTGGCCTCGCCGGAGAAGGCGAACTGGTTCTCGGGCTTGCCGTCGGGGATCTTGTAGATGCGGAACCACTCGTTGGTGGCGCGGATGAGGCCGGGCAGGTGGCGCTCGACGTCCTCAATGTCGTTGAGCTTGGGGGCGAGCGGGTCGTTGATGTCGATGACAATCACCTTCCAGTCGGTCTCGCCCTCGTCGAGCAGCGCCATGACGCCGAGCACCTTGACCTGCTTGATCTGGCCGGTGTAGCCCACCTGCTCGCCGATCTCGCACACGTCGAGCGGGTCGTTGTCGCCCTTGGCCTTGGTGTCCGGGTGCGTGTGGTGCGGGTCCTCCCACGTCTGCGGGAAGGCGCCGTAGTTCCAGATGTAGCCCTTGTGCGGGAAGCAGTTGCGCACAAAGCGCAGCTTGCCCTTCTTGGTGTCCTGCTTGAACGCGTTGAAGTTCTCCTCCTTGCTGATCTCCACCTTGGCGTTGGTCCAGCGCGGGATCTCGACAATCATGTTGAGCACCGTCTTGCTCTCGTCGGCGAACAGCGGCACATCGTGGAACGGCGACGCGGGCAGGCCCGTCTTGGTGTTCTCGAGGAAGACGCGGTAGTCGAGCGTGTTGGGCGAACCCACGGCGCGCGTCTTGTAGTCCTGAGCGGAGGCCATGGTGTGGAGACTGTTGGACAGCTGGCGAGCGGTCTGCGAAAGTCGACGGATGGAGGTGCTGGCACGAACAGGCGACGGCATATACCCAAAGCGAATAGGTATATGACAGAGGTTGTTCGAAGGATGTGGTGGTGGAAAAGAGGAGGAGCGGCTCGTGATTCTTCCAGATTCGACCGGTCTGCGCTCTCGCACGTTTGCCGCTGTCGCTGTCGCTGTGGCTGTCGCCTCCGCCTATCGATCGAGGCGCTGCTCTGTGCTCTGTGCTGTGAGCTTTGAGCTGTGATAGGCTCCTGTTCCGGCTCCACATGCGCTGTTGCTCCCGACTTCTTCCAGCTCTCGTCCTCTCTCAAGACTGCCCCGCCCAACATTCGTTGCCCCGTGCCTTTTTGGCCACACTTTGCCGCATTTTCAAGTCGTGGGGCAGATTCAACTAGAAATTTTTTCTATTTGCCACTTCAAAGCTGATCTTGGCGGTGCTCCGATGGCGCCATTTAGCCCGATTCAGATAGCTGGATCGCCCCGATTCAAAATCGTCTCGCTCCTTCTCATGCTCAGCCTTGGAGTCGCAGCATAGCTCAGTCGTCTCCCTCTTACCTCCAAAATAAAAGCGAAGCAGACATATGGATGCCAAAGTAATCAAGAGCAAAGTCGATGGAACGACCATTTCAGTCGGCGTAGCGGTCTGGACAGGAGCCTGGGAAACAACAACTTGCAATTCGGGACATGCGTAACGACAGTAAAGGAACCAACGAGCGGAAGCGGATTAGAGGACCATAACAGAACGAGAAAAGAACCCGGAGTACAGTGGAACGGTCACGCATACAACTGCCAGTCGAATCTGGCTGCGCTGCCCCACACCTGCCCGCAGCCGGCATACTGGTTGGCCTGCAGCGAGATGGAGTCGAGCGTCGACCCAGCACCCGAAGCGTCGGGCGATCCTAGACGCAAGATGCGCGCAGACTGGCTGCTGGTGCCTATAGTCTGCCACGCAGCGTAGTTGGCCGTGTTGGGGTTTCCGCTTCGCATGAAAGCCACCCAGCGTGCCTGGACCTCCTGCACCACTGCGCGCTTCGATGCATCCACCTGGCTAGGATCGGCAAACACCAGCCGAATGTCGTCCTCGTGGCACACCTTACCCTGCGAGCAGTAGTCGTTATCCTCGTTCGTCGGATAGGCGATGCCGCGCTCGAACAGGCCCACGTACACCTGGCTCGCAGCGGCGTAGCGTCGCGCATTGTTCCAAGCGGCGCACGTGAACATGCCCTGCGTCAGCACCGTCTCGAGGTTTCGCCTCAGGCCGTCCTGTGCGCTCGAGTAGAGCTTAACCTGCACTGGTGCCGGGAACGCCGACACGTTGGTGGCCATCGAGTACTGCGTAGACGTGTCGAGCACGTCCGCGCGGCCGCCGTTGAACATTTGCCCGAGCAGCTGCTGGCGCGACAGCGACATCGGCCATGCACGCATCTCGGCAGAGTCGTAATTCGTGCCCGTCGGAAGCAGAAGATTGCCAATCACAGAGCCAGCCTCGTTCTCGACGTTGGTCACGATGATCGGCTTGGACGCCACAGCCGCCGGGTTGGCCTCGAACGGCGTCCCCGTCAGTTGGCCCACGAAGGGCCGCCACACCTCGGAGACCGCAACCGCGTCGTCGATGCTCTGCGCAGCTTGCACCGTCTGCATGCTGGCTACCAACACGTCGCCAGCCGGCATGGCACGCAGGCACGCCACGTCCGAGCAGCTTGTCTGGCCCATGGCATACCGGCTCACCGCGTCGCTGGTGCTGGCGGTCTGCGTGCCAAAGTTGGCCGGGTCCGAGTGCAGGATGGCCTTTTGGAACAGGCTCGTTGCCGAAGGAGTCGAGAGAAGCGTGCGGATGAGATGCGCTCCACTGCTCTGTCCGGCAAGCGTGATGCTCGAGGCATCGCCGCCGAATGCAGCGATGTTGTCGTGCACAAACCTGAGTGCCTGGATGGCATCGCGCACGCCCTGGTTGCCGCTCAGCTTCGCGCTCGGTCCGACCTGCGATTCGTCCGTGAACTGCGAGGGTGCAAAGAAGCCAAACATACCCAGGCGGTACTGGATCGTGACGACAATCACGTTGTTCTGCGCTGCCAGATACGATGCGTCGAGGCCAGGAGCTGTCGACGAGCCCGCAATGAAGCTGCCGCCATGCACCCACACGAGCACAGGCAACGGACCCACCGTCGACGGTTTGGGGCGGAAGACGTTGAGGTAGAGGCAGTCTTCGCTGATGTTGGCGGCGGCGATCCCGTATCGCGAATCCGGCTGCTGCATGCATGCCTTGGGCAGCTGCGATGCATCGTACACGGCGGTGTGGTTGGGCAGAGCTGTCAGAGGTTGCGGCGCCGTGAACCGCAGCTCACCCACAGGAGGCTGCGCGAACGGCAGCGTGAATCGCTGCGACCCGTACGCGGTGTTGGTGCCCATGACCGAGCCGAGTGCGAGGTTCACTTGGAGAGGGCTCGAGAGGCTGCACCGGCGGTCGGCTCGGCAGGTGAGCACGGGTGCACCGGCGCACATGTGTGCGCAGGTGACGAAGCTGCACACCAGGCAGATCAGCGAGCTTATCAGTGTCATCTTGAGGAAGGAAGGTGATGGATGGTGTGGATGATGGAGGAGACAGACGTACTGAGGTAGGAGGCTCTTATAGACGTAGCGCTGAGGAGGGCGCCGTTTCATCGAGGACGCCAACACGAATGAAGTGCCAAGTTTGGCACCGCGGAAGCAACGGAACAAAGGGACTTTAAGGTTCATGTCCAGCTGCACGCCGTACACTGCGGTGCATGTCGATCCCCACCAACGTACCACCGGCCAGCACGTCAGCCTTCCGTTGAAACCCTCCTCCCCTCTCGTGCTCGCAAGAATCACCGCGCGTGGCGTCGAGATTGTTGGGCGAGACACAACAAAGGGCCCGCATTGCCTGACGATTGTCTGGCTTCTCTCGGCAATGCAGGTACACTGGAGGGGTCTGAGCGCTTAGCTCTGCATGACTGCGCCTGGGAGTGCCAATATCCACAGTATGCATGACGAGAACAAAGGGGTCCCGCATGACGTTTGCCACGCGACTTATCTTCCGGCGGCGTTGTTCCGGTCTGTCAAGCCGGATCCCCTTTGTTCGCTGCGGCAGAAGGTCGAGTCCCTTTCATGTAGCAATGGCTGCACTATTTCCGGACTGCAGCAAGGACAAAGGGACGCAGATGCACGTACGCCGGGCTCCGACTCCGCCTGCCTGCATCACCCACGCCATCTCTTATGCGGACCAAGACGCTTGGATGTCGTCACCGCCAACCAGATGCAAAGCACAGGCCGCTCTCCGAACGCCACACGCACGCTCACGGCCATCGTGCTCTTCGAGATTCTGCCGTCCAGGGCCCACGCTGGGCAGACGCGCACTACACTTCACCAAAGTCGCCGTGGCCGGTGGACTTTGCATGTTCGACCGCCTGCTTCTCGCCGGTGAGCTTGGTGCCGCACGTCTTGCACTTGAGGCTAAAGCTGGCGGTGTCGGTGTAGTATTTCCGTTGCTTGAGCTCCTGTGCGAGTTGTTTCGCCGCCGCCAGTACGGGGTCCTCATCCGCCTCGACGCCCACTGCGCTCAAGTTCGGAAAGACTGTCGTGCCCCTATCCAACGCTGCGCCCGGGTGGTCTATGAGGGCGACAGCATCGTAGTGGATGCCCGAGTAGATGACGATGCCGCGGTTCTCGAAGTTCTTGTCCTCGCCGAACCGGTGGATGGTGCCGGAAGCTACGTCGACCGAGGTGAGTTCGACCCCAAAGTGCTCGGCGAGGATGCTGAGTTCGATGGCGCCACCCCAGGTTTGCGGATTGAGGATCTTGGAGATGTATGCCTCGCGAGGCTGGCCGAGCACGATGTCCGGATACAAGGACGGATTGGACCGAATCGCGTCAGCGACGGTAGACCGAAGACCGGCACAGATGTCCGCTCCAAGTCGCTGCTCGAACAGAAAGCCGACCGAGTTGAACAGACACGAGTTGTCGTCCGGCACAACCTTGAGCGAAAGGTAGCCCTGGCCGGAAGAAAGGGCCACCGAGACAGATCCATCGGTCACTTTACTGTTGTTGGGCGTGCTCGAGCCTGCAGATGCAGATGTACCGGGCGTGCGGGCGGTGAGGCCATCATTGAGGGTTCGTGCGCCGAGCCCGTACGAGCGCGGACCTGTTGCGGTGGACACAATCGGCTGTGGACCTCCCATTCGTCCGAACGAAGTGGTCGCCGCTGCCGATCCCGACGCACCTGCAGATGCGGCCGATGCGGCCGGAGCAGCACCACTTCCGCTACGACGTGCCACAATCACCTGCTCGCCCTTCTTGATCCTGACTGCATCAGAGCCCAACGGCGTATCGCCACCAAGCCCGGCGAGAGCCGGCGCCTTGGGAGGATAGCCGATCTTGAGCTCTTGGTCCGCTGGCGCGATGCCGCTCTCGGCCTGGATGTACGCCTGCAGTGCCGACAGCGTGGTTGTGTCATCGAGCGCGAACGAGCTCGTGCCCTCTGGGTGACGGATGCGGATCATGACGGGCTGGCTAAGGACGGTAAGTGATGGCTGTAGTGCGATCGTGTACGGCGCGTACAAGATGCAGGTCGTTGCCGCACCGGTGTTGGTCTTGCACCGGCAAAGCCTCCACACGACACAACGCTCCGTTGACGCGTCCCTCCGCTGATTTTTGGGCTTGTGTTAGACTCGTCAGCCTCGCCTTGACTCTTCTCACTGTGCTCAACCGATTCACCCTGGCTCGCCCCGACACTCTGCTTCGACTGTCTAGCGAAACATTGATTCCTGCATTGCACAGGAGATTGACAAAGACGTTTGTTGAAATCATGACGACGAGCTCATGCCGACGACCATGCCGTTCTTCATGGTGACGGAGCCCTTGAGCGTGAGGTCGGCGACGCGCGAGCTCTTGCCCACCCAGATCTTGTACGTGCCGTCCACCACGCGGAACTCCTGCCTGACGACGTCCCACACGGAAAAGTCGCGCTTGCTCAGCTTGAACGTGGCGGTCTTGGATGCGTTGGGCTCGAGGTCCTTGACCTTGTCGAAGCCTCGCAGCTGTCGAACCGGCGCCTCGGCCTCGTCGGGATAGCCAACATAAAGCTGAGCCACCTCGTCGCCCTTCATACTGCCGACGTTCTTGACATCGGCGGTGACCTCGACAAGGTACTGGAACAGGGATGCTGCGCCACCAGGCATCTTTTCGCTCTTGGACTGCACCATGCTGGGCGCATAGCAGTTGTCGGCCGACTTTTGGATGGCGAGATTGGCGTAGCTGTAGTTGGTGTACGAGATACCGTGGCCGAAGGGGATGAGGGACTTAAGACCCATCTTGTCCCAGGCGCGGTAGTCGATGTAGAGTCCTTCGGTAAAGTCGACCTGCGGGTCGCTCGCGGGACTGCCAACGATGCGGGGATAGTGGACCGCATCTTCGTCAGCGAGCATCGAGTAGGGCATCTTGCCGGACGGGTTGACGTCGCCGTAGAGCACGCGCGCAAGCGAGTTGCCAGACTCCTGACCAGGCAGATGCGGCAGCACGAGCGCGGTGATGTTCGGATGGTCGAACCAGTCGCTCATCAGCACGGGGCCAACGGTATGCATGACCACGATCGTGTTGTTGCTCTGCGATGCGACGAGTTTAATCAGCTCGTCGCCATCGGCGTCCAGACGCAGCGAGTGGCGGTCGCTATCTTCGCCCGACCTCGCCTGGACAAAGACGAGCGAGGCGTCGGCAAGACCAGCCGCCTGCTTGATGAGCATCTGGTTCTGCTCGTCACCGACATCGTTGAGGTTGGCCAGCACGGCGCCCTGGTTCTCGCGGGCCGCTTCCGAGATGCCAGCAAGCGGGTCGATAAGGTAGGGGAAGAAGCCAGCGCCAGATCCCCAGCCGATGGCCTGCGTGCCGTTCGACGTTGCATTCGCAGGGCACAGCTGCGACCCGAGTCCGATCCACGACTGGCACGCATTGAGACCGTACGGGTTGGGACCGGCATCGCTGCCGAACACGGCGACGCGCGCCTGCTTGGCAAGCGGCAGACCGACAGTGTATCCCGTGTTGCCCTGCTGGCCCGGCTTGTGCGTAGCCTTGTTGTAGATGAGCGTCACCGCCTCCTCTGCCACCTCCTTGACGATCTTCCAGTGGTCGCCCTGCACATTGCGGTGCTCGTTCACCACCGAGCCGTTGTAGAGCGTGTTCTGGTAGCCATCCTTGTAGCTGACGGTGGGGTAGTCCTTATCCTGTCCGTGCAGATACCACTGTGCGAGCAGGCGCACGATTCCGTCATTGATGCGCTCGATCTTCACCTCGCCTGCGTCGAGCGCGCGAACGAGGTCGGATCCGCCCACCAGATTCTTGTATCCACCTGTCATTCCGCCAGGCATTACCACGTCCGATCCGCCGTTGTATGTGTTGCTCGTGTTGAATGCCGCCGACCAGTCGGTCACCACAAAGCCCTGGAAGTCCAGCTCGTCCTTGAGGATCTCGTTGAGCACCTTGCTGTTCTCACACCCTTGCGTTCCATTCAGACGATTGTACACGCACATAATGCCGCCGCTTCCGGCTCGGACGGCGTTCATGAACGGCCAGAGGTAGAGCTCGTGCAGTGTGCGATCGTCGAGGTTGGAGCTGTAGGTGAGCGCGGTGTTGTTGTTCGGGTTGAGCGTGTACGGATCCGAGGCCGCATACAGCTGTCGGTACGTCTCCTGCTCGTACGCGAGGAAGTGCTTGGCGGTGGTGATCACACCTGCCGACTGGGTACCAGAGACGGTGTAGTAAGCAGCCTCGCCATGGAGGTAGGGATCGGGTCCAAAGCCTTCCCAGTTCCTGCCCTGGTACGGCCCGCGGCCGAGCGGGCCACCGGTGACAGGGCCAAGGTGGACGTTGACGCCCTTGGCGACGAACTCTGCGCCGAGAGCTGCGGCGCGCTTGTACATGAGGTCTCGGTTCCACGTAGCTGCGGTCGTCACACCGGCGGGGAAGACGGTGACAAAGTCCGAGGCACGGAATCCGGCTGGACCATCCTGGAAGCAGAGCTCAGGAATCCCGAAGCGGTCGACACGACCCAGCGTACCTTCACAGCGGCCGCCCGTGATGCCCGCCGTGAGGTTGACCTTCTCATCGAGCGTGAGCTGGCCGACAACGCTTCTCGCCTTGTCCACCGCCCACTCCCAACCACCGTTGCCCGTGACGGGGTGGAAGGGGCTGTTGATGTCCGCCAGCTCAGGTCCTCCGCGGTAGAAGGTGCCCGCAAGAGGAGCCTGTGCCAGCGCCGAGTTCGCTTCCGAGCTGATGTTCCACGAGAGCGTCGAAGTGTCGGTCTGGTTGGAGGAAGATGCTTGGCGCGTCTGCATGAGCATATTAAAGTGCTCGAGCGACGCGGCCTGTGCGCCAGAGTGGGCGGCGTAAACGCCGAGCACCAACAGTGCCTTGATGCTTGCCTTCATAATGCCAAGTGGGCGCTTGCGTTAAGCGACAGGTGTCTTTCTGCGGGCCAAGGCCTTTAACAGCCAAGTCTTGTGTTCGATGGCTCCAGGCAGAGCACAACAGGGAAGGCGGGCTGAAGACGAGGGAGAAGGGAAGAGAAGATCGTGGCTTGAAAGTCCCGTGTGACAAGCGGAGTTGCGAATGTACTTATAGTGAGTCAAGGGTCGTGCGGAGAGAAAAGAAGAACTTTTGTGGGGCGGTTGCGGGGTTGGCAACTGAAGGTGGCCTTGCCTCTCGGCAGACGCGGAGGACAAGAACGAACACTGCGTGCGTCGAGGATGCCGAACTTGCACGCTCACAAACCATGGTCCGTTCGCGATGGAGTCAAAGGTCACCGGCTGGTCTTGGCAGCAGCTCGTCTTGCATCAGTACGGCACCCTGGTGGCACGGAGAAGGCCCACAGCGATGCTTGGAAGTCTCGCGAGAGACAGCGGCACTGTCTCTTCCGTGCAGGCTCCAGGACGTGCTGTGGCGAGTCGGCAGCCGGGCCGCTTCTCAGTCAACAACATTACATACGTTGCACCCTGAGGGCAAACACAGCAAGCATGCTGCGTATGCGTCTTGACGTGCAGGGTCGCATGTACTCATCCTGCCATTTTCGGCACACGACTACCGGTGATCCCCCATGCTCACGGTCGCCGGTCTCAGATGGCCTCTAGCACTCCATGCGAGGATCCATGGCCGTATCGCAGCAACATCCGGGCGACACCGTACGCAAGCGCGGACGGCGTGGGGGCAAGCAAGAGATTTCCGAAGAATCGCAGGCCAAAAGACGCCGGGCATCTTGCATGGAAGCCTCCACGCCAGAAAAAAGCGGGGTCTCCCGCCGGACGTAGTGAGCGGAGACTCAACTCGCACCGAAATGTGGAGAAAGCAAGCGTCGACCGAGTCGACCGGCATCTGTTGGATCCGCGGCGCTGCGACAAGCGAGCCGATTTGCAGCTCGCTAAGCGCAAGCGACACGCTGTGCAGCTCCGCATATTCTCGCAGAAGCGGGTCTTCGAGCTTGCTTCGACGTCGAAAAGCGGCGCGGCGGTGCTCAGCGATCCGGGCAAGGCAAGCGGAAGAGGTGGAGCAGTCAACCAACCTTGCTGCCGTGCATCAGCCTTCATATGGACTCTATCAGGGCGCCGTGCTTGCCTCTCATACTCAAAAATCATCTGGCGCAGCGTGAAACATGAAGGCCGTATCTCGTAACGTTTCGGGCAGACGTAAAGGGAATTTATGGCCGGCTTCGGGACTGCTGTGCGCATGTGTTAACGGTGCAACAAGTGTCAATGACGGAACGGTATCCAAGTTGATTGAGCAAAGGGTCCAATTGCCGGAATGAGAGAAAAAGGTGGCTCCGAAGGAAGCATCAAAATAATCACTCATAGTTGAAAGGCTGAGCTGGTGCAGCCGATACAATGTACTTCTCAGCGACTTTGTCGAATGGCGAGCCTTTCCAACGGAGAGCAGCAGATCGAGGGGTCTAGTGGGGATGTGCGGCAGGTAGTGGCCAAATAGGACGAGGACGTCGAGCGAAAACTTTGTCAGCATCAGTTAAGCATCGACACTCGGCAACACAAGGACCCCTCCTGAGCGCCTCACTCGGGCTCCTGAACCAACATGAATGCGAGGAGAGGCCTGCTTTGGTTGGTTCTCGCCGGTGTCTCTTCCCTTTGCAACGGATCGCTCGTCTGTGAGCTACGAACATCGCCGGTGCGTCTCGCACAATGGAGCTGAGCGGTTGCGACGGCGTTTGCGTCTGTTCACGTGGTCGATCAGCCGCATCATGACCGGTTGAAGACCGCCATTGCAATTGTTTCGACATCCAGCAAGTACAGGCGACAGGCACGACCAGGCCGCCATGCACTCGACTCTAGCTAGATCAGGAACAGCGAGCGACAAGATTGCCGAGATGCCCAAGCCAAGCTCAGCCCAATACTATTGTTCTATGGCTTCAAGGACGGATCCAGACTCGCTGCTTCTCGTGGAACTATGCATGACCGTCGGGACATGCGTTGCGAAAAGCCGGATTACAGTGGACTGGCTCCGTGCCGACGGCACCACACCTCGGCGCGACCAGGAGGCTTTGTGCACGACCTCTGATGAACTTGCTGTTGATGTCGCCAGCCGGAGATGTGGCTTGCTTGCGTACGTAGATTCCCGCAGGCTTGTTTGCCGTTATTGCGAAAGCCGCGATGAGCTCAGAGAGTTGCAATGTGGCTTGCGCGCGGGAAGCTTCGTCGGCTACGACGGAGGAAGCTGGCGAAGCACAGGCCTTGACCGGCGACGTCGAGCGAGACGCTTGGGCCGCATCGACCGGGCATGCCGCGTGGACGGCGGGGTAGACCTGCGAGTTGGCGCTGGGGCCACTGCGGGCTAGCATGATCCACTCTATCGGGCGGCAAGCCTTGTGCTCAATGGTCCGTGCATCTGCATAGGAACGGAAAAAGAGCCGCGTCCAGCTCGATGCTCGCTACTAACCCCGAATATTTGCTCCTTCACCATCGCTGTACCTCCTTTCATCCTTGAAAGCCGAAGATGTGGTTGCGTCGGCTTCAACGCAATCGGCTCGGGTGCAACCAGAGAATAAGCCGTGCGGGAGGCGTTTTTTCGTCGGTGTATAGTGAGCGCCGAAAGGCGAGCAAGGGCTCAGTCGCGGAGTCCGAAAGCGATTCACGCCAGCCAGGCTCTGCCAAATGCCGTCTTGTGAAAAAACGCGATTCTCGAGCAAGGGGGCCCCAGACGCGGGGCAAGCAGCCGTTCTCGAGTTGAACCGCCCCCTCCCCACAGGTTGACCGATCTGCCCTCGATCGCGGTACA
The DNA here is from genome assembly GCA_003004725.1 of Moesziomyces sp. F16C1. Classification (NCBI taxonomy): domain Eukaryota; kingdom Fungi; phylum Basidiomycota; class Ustilaginomycetes; order Ustilaginales; family Ustilaginaceae; genus Moesziomyces; species Moesziomyces sp. F16C1. Next base: position 249,214 of record NXFS01000017.1, read on the forward strand.
GCGATGTCTGCACTGGCCGCACTGCACTATATAGAGCATTACAGTAAGATCGTCGGCAACTATCGACACCGAGCAGTCGCGCACAGAGATGAGATCAACATATCCGGCCAACTTGACAGCCCGGGTTATTGGTTGAGCCGTGCTCAGATGGCTCCGACGTTGATGACGGGGAGAATACACCGAAGCGGCGACGAGGTCCCCGATGCCGACCAAGATGACCCTGGACGGGGGGAAGGAGGTGGATTTCGGCATCGTCCATGACCCGCGCGCAATGCAAGGCGCAGGTCATCGTCATGTCTGCTCTGTGACTGACGATGAGAGTCAATTGCACAGTGCGAGTTGGGGTGCAGATGAAGACGTGATGAGATGCGGGATGCAGTCCGGGTTTGACGCAACATCCCGCGACGCCGCCATGATGAAAGTGCAAGGTCTCGCGCGAAAGGACAGACATGGCGGCTCCCTTTGTCGTCCATGTTGGTCATACGTGCGTTCCCAGACCAGCGCGGGCAGGACGGCCAAAAGGTTGCCGAGCCAAGGTTGACCGGCGACCCGTGCTCGGCTGAGTCGGTGCGATGGCTTAGTCGAGTCTCCCCGCGCACCACCATGTTCTCTCGGCATTTTTCTTGGCCGCGAACCCTGACGAGATCCCCGCACTCCGTCTGCGTCTCTGCGCGTTCACTGCAACACATGGCATCTCGTGGGGGCTTTTTTTTTCGATTTTTATTCTCTCGGCTCCACCTGAGGGTTCCACCAGCATTTTTTGCAAAAAAAAAGTGGATTTCCGGGGAAGGAGGCGGGCGGCTCAGCGGAGGATGGCGTGCCGAGCTTTGAGCAGCAGGCATCAAAAAGTACAGCATACTCGAGTCTCATGCGCCAGAGCCTACGTCCCCGGTCAGTCGACCCTGCAGCCCCGGGCCCCCACTCGCTCGCTCATGGGAGTCGTGCGCGCCTGCCAGGTTGACCGGTCGACAACTCGCTCTCCACGATTCTGCGGGTGCGATGTGTCGATGTTGAGCGTGTGCTGCAAGGCGTTGCCAGAAATCAACAAGCCAAACCTTACCAGCTTCATTTGCGTCCGTGCGGGTGTTAGCGGAGACGTGCAAATGGCAAGGTGTCCCTTTTCCCGCCGCCAGGTTTGGTCGTGCCCATCTCGTGCCACTCCGCCTAGCGAGCATAGGGCGCATGTGGAAGAGAAAAGACGCCTCCAAAGGACTGGAGCATGAACGGGAGCGCAGGTTGTTGAAGATTGCTCTGTGCGAGGGTGGCACAGGGAAAACCGAGCGAAGCGATGCGCGCGTGCGGCTGTCAGCTGTCCAGCCACATTTTTATTTTATTTTATTTATTTATTCCTTGTCCTCCTGCCATTCCCAGTCCTGCCGTGACTTGTCTCGGCCCAGGTGCATCACCACCGTGTTTCTCATCGTGCTGTTCTCCGGTCAGCTCGGCCGTCGTTGGCATCGCCGTCAGCGGTTCAGGTGCGCATGTCGGCCTTTCTGCCGTCGCGCTCGTGCAGGCGCTTCAGGCACCACTGCCCTGGGCGCTAATGGCCCGAAACGAACAATTGGCGTGCGACGCGTCGAAAGAAACCCCACGCATCCCCGGATTTTCGCGGCTCAGGCACTCGGACCCTCTCACCGGCAACGATGGAGCCCCGCTCTCTCCGCGACCTCGTCCTCCTCGCCCGTCTCCTCGACCCAACCGACCGTCACCTTGCAAAAGTAGATATAGACCCCCATCTATCCTCCGGATCTTTGCTGCTCATCCGTCAGCTCACACCTCTCCACCTAACCTCTTCCACTTCTCCGCCAAGATTCGGAGCAAGGCCAGGTCCCTCCCCACACACTCTCCCCTTTCAACCTCTCGCTCAAGACCTGGAGCATCGCCATCATGGCTCCCACCGCCGCCGCCGCTGGTGCAATGAACGAAGTCTCGCAGGCCCTTGCTGAGCACCGTCTCTCGATGGTCGGCGCCACAGGCGCCAAGGGTCTCGTCAAGAACGCTCGTACCTTTGCCATCGCCGTCTTCGCCTCCATGGGTGGTTTGATCTATGGATACAACCAGGGCATGTTTGGCCAAATCCTGAGCATGCATTCCTTCCAGGAGGCGTCCGGTGTCAAGGGTATCACTAATCCCACACTTGGTGGTTTCATCACTGCCATTCTCGAGCTCGGCGCCTTCGTCGGCGTGCTCCTGAACGGTTACGTCTCGGACGCCTTCGGTCGACGCAAGTGTGTCCTCTTCGGTCTCGCATGGTTCCTCCTCGGCTGCATCATCCAGGCTTCCACTACCGGCGGCTCCTACGACTTCATCACCGCCGGCCGCGCTATCGTAGGAGTGGGAATTGGTTCGCTCTCCATGATTGTGCCCCTTTACAATGCGGAACTTGCTCCCCCCGAGATCCGTGGTGCCCTCGTTGCCCTTCAGCAACTTGCTATCGTCGCAGGAGTGATGATTAGCTTCTGGTTCACCTATGGTACCAACTATATCGGCGGCACTGGCGACGGACAGAGCCGCGCTGCATGGTTGATTCCCGTCACCGTCCAGATCCTCCCCGCCCTCATCCTCGGTGTCGGTATCTTCTGGCTTCCCGAGTCGCCTCGTTGGCTCATCGACGTCGGACGCGAGCAGGAGTCCCTGGCCATCATCGCCAGCCTCCGTCGTCTTCCCGAGTCGGACCTCCTCGTCCAGATGGAGTTCCTCGAGGTCAAGGCACAGAAGCTCTTCGAGGACCGCGTCTCTGCGCACGACTACCCCGATCTCCAGGACGGCTCCCGATCTGCCAACTTCAAGCTCGGCCTTGCTGGTTACAAGTCGCTCTTCACCAACCCGGCCAACCTTCGAAGGACTCTCGTCGCCATCCTGATCATGCTGTTCCAGCAGTGGACCGGTATCAACTTCATCCTCTACTATGCCCCCTTCATCTTCAAGCAGATCGGCCTGTCGGGCAACACCATCTCGCTCCTTGCCTCTGGTGTGGTCGGCATCGTCCTCTTCCTTGCCACCATCCCGGCCGTTCTCTACATCGACTCTTGGGGCCGCAAGCCCACGCTGCTTGCCGGCGCCATCATCATGGGTATCTGCCATCTGTCGGTTGCCATCATCATCGCTCGCTGCGGTGGGGACTGGCCCGCCCACCGTGCTGCCGGTTGGGTTGCCTGTGCCTTCGTCTGGATCTTCGCTGCTGGCTTCGGCTTCAGTTGGGGTCCTTGCGGTTGGATCATCGTTGCCGAGGTCTTCCCTCTTGGTCTGCGTGCTAAGGGTGTCTCGATCGGTGCGGCTTCCAACTGGCTCAACAACTTTGCTGTCGCCATGTCGACGCCCGACTTCATCACCGCCGCTCCTTACGGTGTCTTCATCTTCCTTGGTGTCATCTGCTTCGTCTCGGTGGCGTACGTCAAGTTCTTCGTGCCCGAGACCAAGCTCAAGTCGCTCGACGAGCTCGACGCCGTCTTTGGCGACAACTCGGGCAGGTCCCAGTGGGAGGCTGGCATCATGCTCCAGGCCCAGCGCGATGTTGGTCTGCTCCGCCTCGCCGGTATCGAGGAGCCCAAGGGTGTGCACGGAGACAACATCTCGGATGACGTCGACGAGAAGGGTTCCGACGTCCACTCGGATGGTGAGGTCAAGAAGGAGGGCCACACCGTCGTCTCCACCGCCTAGACTGCCCAAAATGGCTAGTCGAAGCGAAAGACGAAGATACCCCCCTCTTGATCAACCTTTGTCTCGCTCGTATTCACGTCTCATGGTGTATGGATAGCACGCTCGGATCGTGCTCGGTTGAAGCCTGTTGTATCTCTGATCGTCTCGGCCCGAAGCTGCAGTTGTGTTCTTTTACTCGGAATCGTGCGGTGCCTTCTACGATTGAAATGAGGATCATGAGACACTTTGGCGTTGTCCGCGTCGTGATTTGTGCTCAGCTTCGTAAAGACGTCCTCAAGACCCTTCGGTACCTCGCTCGGCAACGCTCGATATACCCGACCGGCGTCCAGAAGAAGCATTGCATTAGCGATGACACTGTTGCTGCTGTCCGTGCTTGCGCGTCGAATACATCTGCTCACAATGACTCCGCTGCGGGTGTTCGCTATGTCCAGAATCTCCTCCCTTTCCACACCATGGTCATGTTTCATGATGAACTTGGTGGCTGTGTTCTCTCCCGGCTCAACAAGAGCAGTTGCAGGCCGGGCGAAGGGGGGATGTAGCTTCAATTGGGCATGGCCAAAGTGACGTTCTGCGAGCACCCGGAGTCTTGCAATCCGGAGTTCTTGCTGCACATCTCCAGCAATTCATCAAAGATGGCAGGGCGCGTTGGCGACCTCAACTTCCATACGAGTACGATTGCCAGCAAGAAGAACCAGAGGAAGAGCGAGGATGCTGTCTTTTCGTTTGTTGCGCTCGGGCTCGGCCAGTTAGTCTTCCCCGAGGAGCTTCGCCAAGTCTTCTCCGATCACCAGATTGGCTTGTCTGTGCTCAAGAAGAGCAAGTACGTCGACATCTCGACGGTCAAGGACAAGTTTGTCGACAGCCCTGTCTTCCTGGACGGCAGCAAGCATGCTTGCCAAGCAGAGACTGACATCCCGCACATCCGCAATGCGCCTCGCCATCCCTCCGATTCACCTTCCTGGGTTCAACATCACAGACGAATGCACCATATTCACCTCAACAGGGCCTCGGAGGTGATCTCATGCAAACTCGGCGTTGCCTGCACTGTCACCTCGAGGACCTTTCGTACTTTCATTGCCTTCAAGAGCCTCCTTAATGGCCGCATCCCAGCTTGGCGGCTTGTCTCGCGGATGGGCCACTTCAGCGGTAACAAGAGCCTTGCCCGCCAGGTGTATACCCCCACACACGGCCCTGAGGACACCAGGCGCACATCGGTCGGAGCTTCCTTCTCCGACAATGTCCAGAAGGTGCTTGATGTCAATCGTGCCGTGTCGCACTTGCCAGATCCTGCCGACGTTGACCCCGAACTGTTGCAGAGGGCTCACTTCCTGCTCTAAGCCTTTCACCGCCATCTCGAGGAGCCGTCGGGTGGCGAGCAGATCAACATCCCCAACACCGTCTCGGACGGGATCGTGCACACTTTTCGCGCCATCAACAGCGGTGTTCGTGTTCCCTTCAAGCAGTCGCTGGCGGGTCTCCTGTCCCTCACAAGTGGCAATCTGCTGTCTTGGACGTCGATTGCTCAACAACCTCATCCATTCGACGACGAAAGCATTCGTCAGGGTTCCGACTCAACCTTGATGGACTGGATTCTCAGTGGCGCATCTCACCTCTGCCCATCTTGCCATAAGTCGTTCCATGCAGACAAGATTGCCAATTCCCGCGATCCGGCCGACGTCTTTGCCGTCTACAATGACTAGTCACTTTGGGCAGCAAGGAACTTGCCCGCCAGGTGTACACCCCCACGCACGGCCCCGAGACCATGGTACGCTCAAGTGCCGCATCCCTTGCGTGCCCCGTGGCGAAAGCATCGCAGAGCTCGCGTGTGGTGGCTTGCGTAATGCTTTGATGGCGCCGGCGGATGCCAGCCGCTGCGACGCCTTCGACGTGGCCAGCGAGGCTAGCAAGACGAGCGAGGCAAACGATGGGCATGATGAGAAGTTCCTTGACCGGCAATTTCAACTGGCTTCAAAGGGCGAGGCCGGTGAGTCTAACGAAGGCAGCATCCGCATCAGGATGGCGGCATCTAGCATCGGGGATCGGCAGAAGGACTGGATGGCGGAGAGGCTGAATCGCGCAAAGAACTTGAAACAGCTGCCACCAAGATCTCATTACACGACGGTGCTCCTGGACATGTCTACGTGGCGGTGGCGATGATACCTGTGCGGGACAGGTCTGTCGGCCGCAGTTGCGTGACAGCGTCAGTCGTCATGAGGTGCTATTGTGGAGGCGCGGAATGACGACAAAGCCGAGAGCACCTGACTTGCCTCCGCACAGCTAAACGTCAAGCTTCTGAGTCGCGACCTCAGAGACAGCGGGTCGGCGGTCATGGAGACGGTGCGCTAAATCAGTCAAATCGCGTCGCATTTTAAGATTCGAAGAAGGTGCCGGGCCTCCGTAGCCAGTTCAGCGACGATCACAACCCCAGCAGAGGAGTGGCACGGGAAGCGCAATGAAAACGCTGAGGCTGGGCCGAAAGGGAGAGGGGAACGGAACAAGAAACAAACCGAAAGAGGTGGCACAATCAGCTTCTGGTTCCCTTATGGCACCGACTGTATCGGCGGCACTGGAGAGGTCAGGGCCACGTCGCATGGCTGAACTCTTTCAATACCCATCGTCAAAGCGCTGCATGATGCAATGAATGGCATGGTTCAAGACAGCGGCTCGCTTTGATTTGTGCGGCTTGCTTGAGTGCGGGTTGTGCGCGGCACGCGCGCAATTTGACGCTCGGAAAGTCAAAGACGACCGCGCTCGGGCCGATGCGCTCAGGGTCCGCGTGATTCCAGGGTCCGCAATAGCAGCGCAGATTACGACGAGGGTGGCCGGTCCGCAACGGAGCCATTGGCACCGAAAGCGCCGGTGATGATAGCGCACGGAGTAGTCTAGCGATGCAGTTTTGCGACGTTGAGCAGAGTGAGGGCAGGGCCGAGGTCGGAGCGATGCACGTCGGCGAGGGGCGATCCGACTATCTCTGCGGCAGGGTCGGTTAGGTGTGGCAATGCGCATGTGCGGGGTAGGCGAGCAGCTCGGATTCATGCCAATCCAAACGTGCCCGTCACATCACCCAGTCGCATATATACCGGGGATGTTTGGCATCGTTGAGTTCCTGTTCATCATCCCACCTGCCCAACGTCAAGATGTTGTTCAGCAAGTACCTCTCCCTTCTGATTGCTGGCTTGGCAGCTGGAAGTAGCAGCACAGCCAAGCCTCTTCCTGGTATGGACGTTGGCCGACCTCAAGTGGATGCTGGCATGCGTTCGCTGTTCGCATACTACAATGGAACGGATGGACGGTTTGATACGTCTGCATCGTGGTGGTTGAGCGGCAACGCGCTTACGGCGGTGCTGGAGTATATGGATAAGACGCACTCGCGACGATACATGCCTCAGGTGCTCAACACGATCGAGCAGCAGAAGAAGCCGTTGCCCTGGTGGCCTTCTGGCGGCGGAATCTTCCGTGCGGATTCGACGGACGACACGGGGTGGTGGGCACTGGCGATGCTCAAGATGTACGACCTGACGCACGATGGCAAGTACCTCGATTATGCGGTGTTGGATGCCGAGTATCTGCAGAGCTTCCAGAGCAGTGCGTGTGGTGGGGGTATCATCTGGGACATTCCATCGCGCACGTACAAGAATGCGATCAGCAACGAGCTGTTCCTCTCGCTCGCTGCGGGCCTTGCCAACCGTCTGCCGGATCTCAAGCAGAGGCTTAAATGGCAGGGTGTTGCCAGGGCGCAGTACTTGTGGTTCGTTCAATCGGGCATGATCAACAGTGCCAACCTCATCAACGACGGACTGACGGATGCGTGCAAGAACAACGCCGGCGTGGTGTGGACGTACAACCAAGGCGTGATCCTCGGTGGCTTGGTTGAGCTGTACACTGCCGACGGATACAAGCGCGAGTACCTCAACCTCGCAACCAAGATCGCACGTGCCGTGATGTCGAGCAGCGCATTCAACAGCGATGGAGTGCTGGTCGAGTCGTGTGAGGGCGCCCAAAAGTGCAACACAGACCAGGATGCGTTCAAGGGCATCTTTGCACGCAACCTCGACAAGCTCAACCGCCTCACGCCGGGCATGCCCTACACGGCGTACCTCAAGCGCCAGGCTGCGAGCGCGTACGCCAAGGCGAGGAACGCCACCGACTTTTACGGCGTCCAGTGGACGGGACCCGTGGGCCAGGCCAACGTCGGCACGCAGGGCTCGGCCATGTCTCTGCTCGTCGCGGCACTTTGACTGCCGATTCTGTAGGCTAGATTGAGCGTGCGCAAAGAATGACAGGGGCTTGATTGCGAATCGGGATCTGGTGGGATGGTGAGAGATGATCGGCCGATGTGCGGTGATGCCGAGTGGAATGGATGAGCGTGCATGGACGCCGAAGTGACCGCGCGGTCGGCGAAGCAGTCGTGCATTCAGACACCACAAGGTCCGCGCCCCCTATCGAGGCGCGAAGTGCATAGGCGAGCGAGAGGGGATCCCTTTGAAGCAGGTCGGAGCGTGTAGATTCCAGCCAACTCTATTTGGCTCCAAATTCAACGGCGTCCTTTTTCCGGCAGCGCAGGAGGCAGCGCAGGCACCGCACGGCACAGCACGGCAGACGCAGGGTCGCGCGCGGTTCCTGGAACTCCGCCAGCATCCAAGAGCGCTGCCGAGACAGGAGAGGGTGTTGGTCTCGGAAAACCAAAAAGGTGCACCTCAGCACAGCAGCACAGCCCGGCCCGAAATGGACGCGCCCCTTTTTTGATTTTCTACTGAACACCGTCACACCGCAGCTGTTCTGTACCAGCGACACGGCACACTTCCAACGGCTAAGTTGGCCTACGGCGTCTCTCGCGACCACAACCATCTCTACTCTTTCGAAGCGCTCCTGCCGGTCAGTCAGCGCGATCACTCAGCTAGGCCTGCCGTCCGGACGATCTTGCCTTTAGCCAATACCTGCCCGAGTCGTCTTGGCCTTCCTCCACCACCACCAAATCTGGCCGACTCCTTGCAGCTAGCATTCTTGGCCCACACGGCCGTCGGACGCGCTCTTCCTCTTTATAAGGTTCTCTCTGCAACGTCCTTGACTGTCAACCATGCCCTCCCCCTACGAATCACGATCGCCACGCACCGGTGCCGCTTACGAGCGTGTCGCCTCCAACAACTACGACAACAGCATGTCGCACCAATATCCCCAGCACCAGTACCCGCAGCAGTACCCGCAGTACTACCAGCGTCAGCAGTATCCCGAAGAGCCCTACGATGCTCCTACCCCAGCGCTGGCCGCTGACAGCTACTCGCCCGAGTATAGCATGGAGGACATGCGTAAGCCTCAATCCAACCGCTACTCGATCTCCTCTCAGCCAAGGGACTACGCCGACCCGGATGCAGGCTGGGTCGAGAAGCGATCCTCGGGCGTTCCCATCACCACCTACGCCACCACCTCCGATCCCGTCGGCCACCGCCGCAAGAAAATCTGGACCATCGCCAGCGCCGTCATCGCCGTCATCCTCATCGTCGGCGTCGTCGTCGGCATCGTCGTAGCTAAGCACAAGAACTCGAATGCCAGCGCGTCTTCGTCTTCCTCCAAATCTGCCACCAGCAACGGTAAGATTTCGAGCGACCCGTCCAAGTTCAAAAAGGACTCGGCGCTCCACAACAGCTTCTGGGGAATGTGCTACACGCCCTTCAACTCGCAGTACCAGTACGGCTGTGGTGTCGACCTCGCCTCGGTCATCGAGGACGTGCAGACGCTCTCGCAGCTGACCTCGCGCGTGCGTCTGTACGGCGCAGACTGCAACGTCACCGCGCTCATGCTTGACGCCATCCAGCGCACCAAGACCAACCTCACCATCTACCCCGCCATCTACCTCGACCAGTCCGACCCCAACGACGCCGCATGGACTCGCCAGGTGGACAACATCACCTTTGCTCTCGACAACTTTGGCACCGACCATATTGGTGGCATCTCGGTCGGCAACGAGTACCTTCTCAACGGCGGTTCGGCGGCTAATCTGGTGGCGTACGTGCAGAGGTTCCGCACGCTTGCTTCGTCCAAGAGCTGGTCGTTCCCCATCGGCACGGGCGATGCTGGCAGCATGTTTACCGCCACGGTGGCTGCGGGTGTCGACTACTTTATGGCCAATGTGCATGCGTGGTTTGCAGGCACCCTGGTGCAAGACGGACCCGCTTGGACGTACCAGTACTTTGAGACTAACGATGCGGCGGTTGCAGAGGCTGCACCCAACAAGCCTGCAGCATACATTGCAGAGACCGGTTGGCCTTCCGGTGCCAACACCACACAGGCGGAGACGTACGTGAACGAAAACGGCCAGGTAACGGGCGCCAAGGCGGGAGTGTCGGAGCTGCAGACGTTTTTGGATGGGTACGTGTGCGACGCCAACAAGAACGGCACGGGCTACTTTTGGTTCGAGCTGTACGACGAGGTGTGGAAAGACGCATTGTATGGCGGCGTCGAGGCTCATTGGGGTCTCTTCGATAAGGATAAGAAGCTCAAGCAGATCACCATCCCCAACTGCAGTCACAACTAGCCCTTAAGGCAACGGACAATGTCATGAAATGAACCTTGCAGCGAATAGGGCCCTGACTCGACAAGCGAAGCTCATATGAAAACGTCGAGTGCCAGAGAAGCTGTGTGTCGCTTGGTGCTGTGAGTATTGCTGTCGAGCAGTCTGAGTGAACATTGATGGGAAAGCGCTACACCGTCTTGCGGGCAGCACTACATTTTCAGAAAATCGCCATCTGCAGTCGTTGCTACGCGTGCGTCGTGCAGTTCTTAGTGACATCGTAGAAAGCTAAGCGTCGAACTCTGTCTCGCACAGACAGGCTGTGTGAGACTCGACCGGCGTGGAAAAAGTCGAGCTTGATCGTGTACACTCGCGAGCACAGACGAGCGTGCCAAGACGTGCCACTTGCTGCGGAGGCTTGCCTTTGCATTGCTCAACTTCGAGAGCGAGTCGCTCAGTCTCCGTGCCAAGACGAGCGCGCTCGGGTTCGGACCGGCCACGAGCAGGAACACGAGTCTGGCTTAGTCTCGGAGGCATGCGCGCGAGGAGGCATCGGTGCGGCCCGCTTCCGACGCAATGCCGCACCAACAAGATCCCAGGCAGGCGTTGAACCGAGACGTGTCAAAAATCTAGTCGGTGCAGTCCGACCCGCAGCGGAACGCCAGCTGTTCCGCTCTTTTGCGCGGTTTCGTCCCGCAGATCCGCACTTCTCACTTCTCATCAACGAGTCCAGCTTTGAATAAAATTAAAGTCGAGTCATATGCGGGCCTGCGCTCTCTACTCGTCGCCTGGATTCTTGTATCGCCTGAGGGCGCGCTGTCTAGCTTCGGTATGCACGACGATCGGCTTTGGATAGCCGAGCTTTTCAAACTCGGCCTTGGAGAGTCTTGCGTACGGATCGTGGATCGCCTTACCCTTAACCCCCTTCAACTCGGGTACAAAGTGTCGAATGTAATCGCCCTGAGGATCGCTCTTCTCGCTCTGCGACAGCGGGTTGAAGATCCTAAAGTACGGCTGTGGATCGGTGCCCGTACTAGCACTCCACTGCCATCCTCCGTTGTTGGAGGCAAAGTCCTGATCGATAAAGTTGAGCGAGAAATGACGTTCGCCCTCGCGCCAATCGTGCAGCAGGTGTTTGGTCAGAAACATGGCCGTAATCATCCTCCCCCTGTTGTGGATGTAACCTTGTTGGATACACTGTCTCTGTGCAGCATCGACAATCGGATACCCCGTCCGACCTTCCTTCCAAGCCTGAAGCGTAGCAGGATCCGTCTCCCACTTGACATCTTCGTACTTGGTGATGAAGGCGTGACCCATGCAGACTTTGGGCCAGGCGGCGAGGACGTGGCCGTAAAAGTCGCGGAAGGAAATCTCGGTATTCCACATGGCAGCACCGCTGTCGCGACCAACGTGCAGCTTGCCTTTGGTGAGATCCTTGGTGCGACGCAGGCACTCGCGCGGCGAGACAAGCCCAGCGGCCAGGTACGGGCTGATTCGCGATGTGCCGTTCTCGTTCATGAGGTTGCGACCCTCGGCATACCGACCGAGACGCGAGTCTTTCGCGTTGCCTCCCACATCTTTGGTGCTCGGCTCCGTGGCGGGTCGGTCCAGCGCGGTCTCGCCGCCCTTGCCCTGCATGAAGTTGTCGAGCACCTTGGCGGGCGCGCCGTCGTCGACAGGCCACAGCTTGGCCATGTACTTGCGGTCCTTGCACTCGAATCCCTCCAGCTCCTCGGGAATGCCAAATCCATCGCCGGCTTTCTGCAGATCAAATAGTTGGCCGAGCTGCGCGTCTTTGCGGACCGATGCATCGTTGGGCTCCGGGTCGGGCGACGCTTCGATGAGCGACATGTCCTTGGAGATGGCCTCGGTCCACTTTCGGTTCCACGGCGAAAAGACCGAGTAGGGCCGGCCGTCGTTGGTGACGACACGACCGGGCGGGACGACGTAGCAGTCGTGCATCATGCTGAAGCTCACGCCCTTGTCGGCGGCGCGCTCGACCATGCCAATGTCGCGCCATAGCTCGTCCACCTCGTACTCGATGTTGGCCGTAAGCTGCGAGGCGTTCCACTGCTTGCAGAGTTCAAACACCTTTTCTCCGACCTCGGTGCGCTTGCCCGTGTGCGTGTATACGGCAAAGGGGATGTTGAGCTTGTCGAAGCTGCGCTGGAGCGCGGCGAGCGTGCGGAGGACAAAGTCGATGCGGCGCGGGCTGCGGTCGTGCGCGCGATAGTCGGCGGGCGTGATGACGAAGAGAGCCACGAGGTTTCCGCCCTTGCCCTTCTTGCGACGGGCGGCGGCGAGTGTGGAGGCGTGGGCGAGTGCGCGGTTGTCGTGGATGCGCAGATCGTGCATGCGCATCCAGTAGACTATGTTTTTGGCGTCACTAGCATCGTTGGACTTGGACGGCGCGTGCTTCTTTAGTGCGGCCTCGAGGTCTTGGAGCGGCGTGCGGTTATCTTTGCGACCCTTGGGTGCCGGGTTAAAGTCGCTGCGATGCCATCCGTCGCCGGACTTGGCGTATGCGGACGAGCCGTACTTGTTGTCGACGCCCTTTTCGCCCTTGACGACGGCGCCCGAGCCGCCAGCCTTCTTGGCACGCTTGGTGGGCGGCTTGGAGGTGTCGCTCTCGTCCTCGTCTGGATACTCGGCGAGCTTGGGGTCGAGCGCCTTTTCGTCCTCGTCGTGCTGTGGCTCGGCAGCGGGCGACTGCTGCTTGCGCTTGGAGGCTGCCATGGTGAGACTAAAAGGTCGTCTAGAGAGAGTGGTGGGAGCGAGTCTTGTGAATGCGGACGCGGCGATGCGTGGTGGTGGGGTGCGAAACGAGCGTAGAAGAGGTAGCAGAGCCGATGGCCTGAAGCGCATGTAGATTGAAGACGAAAGAGATGGTGGATGCGGACGAGGATGCGGGATGTTGGGTTGCGGCCCTGCAAGATGAGCACACCGGCCGGCTTTGCTAATCTCGACGTGCATGAGCTGCATTCCGCCTGTCCAAAATGGCTTTGCCGGATGCAGTCCGTTCGTGTGGAGGTGAGTGGGCATCGGTGATCAGCTTTGGCATCGCCGATTTTGCTCCAATCTGGAAAGGTCCGACTCGGCTCCGTGAAAAGCAGCCTTAAAACTTTTCTCTCACAGCGCACAGGGCGGGGGAAAATTGGAGAAAAGGAAATTGACGGCGTGTGACTGGTGCCTGAAGAAGCTGCGCCGAGAAGAAAGTTCATAGCAGGCTGGCGGTGGTGTGTTGGGATCCCCACTCGGGCGTATGAAGGAGCACACGGAGAGCCAGTTACGGTCAGGTGAAGCTGCTGGTGGAGCGGGAAAGTGAAATTCATGGACGTTGGTGCTTACTCGCTCTTGCCTCTTCACCTCTTGTTGGTCACCCCTCGCAACTCGTTCTCCCCCCTGTCTCTCGCGCACAACATGGCCACCATCGCAGGCGGCATCAAGGTGTTCTCGGGCACCTCGCACCCCGAGCTCGCGCAGCTCATCGCCAAGCGTCTCGGGCAGCCGCTCGGCAAGGCGACCGTGACGCGCAACGAGTCGGGCGAGAGCATCGTGCGCATCGCCGAGTCGGTGCGCGAGCACGATGTCTACATCATCAACACCTCGTGCGTCTCGCCCACGCCCACGGGCGCCGCCGCCTCGCCCAACACCTCGCTCATGGAGCTGCTCATCATGATCCACGCGTGCAAGACCGCCTCCGCCAAGCGCATCACCGCCGTCATCCCGCACTTCTTCTACGCCCGACAGGACAAGAAGGACAAGTCGCGCGCACCCATCACCGCCAAACTCATCGCCAACATGCTCGAAAACGCAGGATGCGACCACGTCATCACCATGGACCTCCACGCCTCCCAGATCCAGGGCTTCTTCGACGTGCCCGTCGACAATCTGTATGCGGAGCCCGCGGCGCTCCAGTACATCCGCGAGATGGTGGATGTCAACAAGGCCGTCATCGTGTCGCCCGATGCCGGTGGTGCCAAGCGCGCCACCTCACTCGCCGACCGTCTGGAGCTCGACTTTGCGCTCTTCCACAAGGAGCGCAAGCGCGCCAACGAGGTGTCGCGCATGGTGCTCGTCGGCAACGTCGAGGGCAAGGTGGCCATCCTTGTCGACGACATGGCCGACACGTGCGGTACGCTCGACCTCGCCGCACAGCAGCTCATCGAGTACGGTGCCGAGCGCGTGCTGGCGATTGTCACGCACGGCATCTTGTCGGGACCGGCGCTGGAGCGCATCACCAACTCGCGCCTCGAGAAGCTCATTGTGACCAATACGCTGCCGCAGTCGGCGAACCGTGCGCGCTGCGCCAAGATCGAGGAGATCGACATCTCGCACGTGCTCGCCGAGACGATTCGTCGCAGCCACTACGGCGAGAGCGTGTCGGTGCTGTTCAACCAGATCCCCTACGACACCGCGCAACCATACCGCCACGACAACGACGACGAGATCCTTGCTGCCGCGGGCACGGGTGGCGGTGCGGGTGCGGCGTTTGTAGCGACGGCAAGTGGACAGGGAAGCGCAGGTAGCAGCCGTCCGCAGAGCAGGGGCATGAGTCCCAGCGCAAGCAGACAGTTCCATCCCAGCCCCTACACCATGCCCGATCCGCCAGCGGCACACAACTTCTTTGCGGAACAAACGCCTAAACCCGCACCCGCCGAGCCTAAATACGCCCCCTCGCCACTGGGTAAGAAGATCTAAGGTTCCATCGCACAGCTTCGTATTTGCAATTCAGAAGTTTCAGTCCAGAAATACGCGGCTAAGGGATATTACGAAGGGAAATGAATGAACAAGTAAAGGATCAGGCATAGCCGTAGCCAGGTGGGGGAGGTGCGGCGTATTCGGCGTACTGGGACGAATGCTGTCTCTGCACCTGTTGTGGGTACTGTTGCTGGTGGTGGTGGGGATCGTTGAGGTACGGTGGGGCGGGATTTTCGCTGCCACTCACGTTGAGATCGTTGCTGTACCTCCTACCCTGCATGGCCGCGGGCGAACCGGCTGCAGCTGCTGCGCCCAGTACATTCGCCGACGGCTGGTGCGAATTCGAGTTTCGCTTCTGAATATGCAGCGGCTGAACAGCTTCGTTGTCGGGTGTCGTACCCACATACGCACCGGGTACCAGGGGAGCATTGAGACTAGGTGGCTGTGGCAGAGGGTTGCCGCCATACTGATCGTCAACCATGTTGGCTTGGGCCGAGGGATTGCGCGAAAAGCCGCGACGGAATGCAGCTGCGGTGACCTTCTTGCCCTCGGTACTGGTGCTGCCACCCATGGGCTGCGAGAGTGCGCCGTAGGACGACATGCGCGCCTGGGCGGGAGGCGAGGTAGGTCGACGCACCGCCTCCTGCATCGCGCGCGTGCTGCCGATCGACTGGAAGTACGCAGAGTCGTCCGTATACGTCGTAGGTGACGCCACTGGCTGCGCGTTGGCGTTGGATCCGTTCAGCGGCGTTGCAGTGCGCACGGGCGGCAGAACGGGCGCGCCCAACATCGCAGTCGCATTGCCCTCCGATGCACCAGCGTTGGGTGCAGCCGAGTAGCCATCATAGGCATCCGAGTGGTGGCCCTCGGTCGAGGTGGCGCGTGCAGCCGCATTGTCCACATGCCCGCCCTGCGCACTCTGGTAGTCGGCGCTGTTGCGGTTCGAGCCATACTGCTGCGCGCCTGGAGCGGAACCGTACGACTGGCTGGTCTGCATGAGGAAGCCGCCATCCTGCACGCTTGGATCGCCGTGGCCGGGAACCGCATTCAGGTCGGCGCCGGCCGTGGCAGCCATGGCCGCCGCCGCAGCCGCCGAGGCGGTCGAGTGGTCCGCATGGTCGTAGCTCGTCTGTGCCCACTCGTTGGTGGCTTGGTCCGGCGTGGAGTGTTCGGGCGCGGCGCCCTCCTGCGCCCACTGCGAGCGCGACGCATGCGCGGCATAGATGGGCGTCCGCGCGACGTCGTCGCCTGCGAGCACGCGGTTGTCGACGGGCGTGTATCCGTGGTCGATGCTGGCGTCGGCGCCGACGCCCTGCGCGTGCGGGTTGTTGAAGCTGTCGGCGTCCTGGTTGGCGTAGGAGCGCGAGGCGTTGGCCGTAGAATCGGCGAGCGTCATGTCGCCAAAGCGCGGAATACCAGCCGAGGGTCCCGAGGGGTTGAAGCCGACGTCGGCAATGCAACGCGTGGCCTCCTGGAGGAGCGACTCGGTCTTTGCAAATCCGTAGTACTCTGCACGCGGCATGCCCGGCTGGGTTGGGTGGAGCGGGATCTCGTCGAGCATGAGTTTGGAGATCTCTGCGATGATGGTGAGTTTCTCGGCCATCTCGAGCAGCGCGCCCGACTTGATGCCGAGCGACTCGCGGAGGGTGCGACGCTTGAAGTCGCCGATGGCGGCCTCCTCGTTCATGACTTCGAGGTGCATGCCCTCCATCTCGGTGCGCATCTCCTTGAGCGAAGCGGTGGTGCGCATGAGGTCCTTGTTCTCGGGCCCCATCTTGGCGAGCTTCTTCTCGATCTTTTCGATGTCGGAGCCGAGCGAGCGCTTGCGCGCCTTGAGGTCGGAGAGCGCCTCCTCGCGCGTGCGGATGGACTTGAAGTGGAGGCGTACGGTGGTGAGGTGCGAGTTGAGGCGGTTCTGCGAGGCGGTGTAGTGGTCGTAGAGCAGCGATACTTTGCCGACGACGTCGTTGAGGTCGGGTCCCTCCTCTGCGGACCACGCCTTGATGGCTTCGGCATTCTTCTTGAAGTCGGCGGCGGCCTTGGTGTTGGACTGGATGAAGTTCTTCTCGGAGATGATGATGTCCTGGAGCTGCCTGAGGTCCTGGTTGCCGAGCGCGGGCAGCTTGGAGGTGTGCGCCACATGCTGCTGTGCCTTTTTGAGGAACGACATGGTGGGCGCCGTAGTGAAAGGGGTATGTGCGTGCGTGGGTGGATGATGCTTGAGGAAGGGGGTATACGGGATCCTTGCTCGAGCTGTGGCGTGGTGGATGGGGATGGTGGAGGTTGGATGGGGAGCGGGGGAGCGGTGAAAGCCGGCTGGTCAAGGCTGTGCGAAATGAATCATTTTTACGGGCCGACAAAGAGGAGAAAGTGGAGCGATTCAGGGCGGGCGGAGTTCGTGTTTCAGTCGGGCAGTCGAGCAGGTTATTTAGGGCTGTGCCGAGCCTTCGATGACGGCAAGGTGCGGCGGTCGATTTTTGCGACTCACTGATGTTTTGCAACGCGATCTCACAACCAGAGATATAAAACCGGCGGGACGGGCCAAGTGGAGTCGAGACTAAGTTGCCCCACACTCACTCGCAGCTCAGCCCAGAGCGGTGGCTCGAGCGTCGCAGCCCGAGACACAAGAGGGCCGTGTCTGGTCCTCGTCTTCTCCTCGCCACCACCACCACACCCAATCAACCGGACCGGATCAAGCACATCCCAATCCCACTATCATCGCAACAACAATGTCTACATCCCTCGCCGGTCGAGGACTGCGCACCGCCACCCGGGGCTGGTCCGCGCGCACACTCGCAGCCCCCACGCTCGTAGCCTCGCGCTCGCTCATCGTCCCCTCGCGTCCTGTTTACGCAGACGCCAAAGCCTCCGCCGCCACCTCTGACCAACAGCAGCAATCCAGCTCGGACGCTACGCAGCCCAAGCAGAGCCTGCTCAAGTCGCTGCTGCACGGCTCGGACAAGGCCAAGGCGGAGGGCGTCACGACGCAGTCGCACTCGATGCAGGTGGCGCGCGGCAAGTACATCCACGAGATCCAGCGCCAGTCGGTGCTGCCCGGACACGCAGACGCCTACCGTGCGCTCATCGCCGACTTTGCACCCAAGCTCGCAGGAAAGGGCCTGCCCATGCGCCTCACCGGCTCGTGGGAGGTCGTCGTCGGCGACCTCGAGACGTTCTACCACATCTGGGAGTACGACGGCTACGCCGGTTACGACAAGGCCGAGGCCGCGCTCAGACAGGACCCAGACTTTCAGCAATTCACAAAGGAGTTGCGCCCCCTCCTCAGCAACCGATCCAACTGGCTCACCCAGGAATTCAGCTTCTGGCCCTCGTCGCCCCCGCGCACCACCAACGGGCTGTACGAGCTCAGGACGTACCACCTCAAGCCCGGTCATCTGCTCGAGTGGGAACAGCACTGGAGGCGCGGCCTCGAGGCGCGTCGCAAGTTCGTAGAGCCCATCGGCGCTTGGTTCACCCAGATCGGAGGCCTCCACACCGTCTTCCACATCTGGGAGTACCCCTCGCTCGAAGAGCGCAAGCGCACCAGAGACCAGGCATGGCAGGTCGAGACCTGGAACGACACCGTCTCCCAGACCGTCAAACTCATCGACAAGATGCATGCACAGATCATGCGTCCACTGCCTTTTAGCCCGCTCAAGTAATGTCCCAACTCCCAGTACTGTACAACGCTGCAATCAATCAATCGCACCAACACTGTTCACTTCTTCACAATTTGTGTGAGTGTTTCCGCGTCGTCTTACGATTCGGACGACTCGAAGCGCGCTCTAAGTGCTGCGTGCAGTCTGTGCAATCACACCAACATTGTCCATTCCGTGCCACTCGTATGTGTGCCTCCCAGTACAACGCTGCAATCAATCAATCAATCTCACCAACATTGTTCATTTTTTCACCAGTTGTGTGCTTTTCAGGTCGAGGCGGAGTCCTGCGACCGCGCCCACATGCTGCGTGCAGTCTGTGCAATCTCACCACCATTGTTCATTTTCCACCCCTTGGATGTGCGCGTCCTAAGCCTTGGCGGAAGCCTGCAACCGCGCCCACGTACCGCGCGCAGTCTGTGCGACGAGCTTCCAGGTCTGCTCGACGTGGTGGCGCTGCGTCTGCGGGCTGCCCACGACAAACCTGATGCAAAACCCAACCTCGGGCAAGCTGGTCTGCGTGAGCACAAAGTGTGCCGACTGTGCCTCGAGGTCGTCCCAAAAGGCCTTGTTGAGCTGCTCCACATCCACGTCCTTGCTCTTCGGATTCATCCTGAACACCACCAGCGCCCACCTTGGCTGTGCAACAATCTCCAACAGCCCCGAGTCGTCTGCGCGCAGCAGGCTTTCAAAGTGGTTGGCCAGCTGCATCGTCGTGCGCAGATGCTTGCGGAATCCTTCCAGACCGTACGAGCGCAGCACGAACCACACCTTGAGGCTGCGGAAGCGACGGCCCAGCGAGATCTGCAGATTGCGCAGGTCCAGCACGTTGCCTGCATCCGCCTGTTTTGTGCGCAGGTACGTCGGAGTGATGCTGAGCGCGCGCGACAGGTCACCCCGGTCTCGCACATGGAGGGGCGAACAGTCGAACTGCACCAGTCCCCACTTGTGCAGATTCGTGCTGAACGAGTCGACCGCAGCGCTGTTGATCGCATCCAAATGCATCTCGGCCCGCAGTTCAGGCAGCGATAGGCAGACACCCGCATAGGCGGCATCGATGTGCAGCCACAGCGTTGGGTGCTGAGCCACCACCTCGACGATCTCCGTCAGATTGTCAATCGCTCCCGACGACGTGGTGCCGATCGTGGCGATGAGCATGAACGGTACGCGGCCCAGCGCCGTATCTTCAGCAATGGCAGCAGCGAGTGTGGCGCCAGAGAGCGAGTAGGACGATTCGGCAGACACCGGGAGGGCGCGGAAGTCCAGACCGAGGATCAAGGCAGCTTTGGCAGCAATCGTGTGCGTCTGCGTCGTACCGTACATGACCAGGCGCGACGTGAGACCGCCTCGCCACTTGGCCAAGCGTGTATTGGCTACGAGCATAGCATCAGCCCCGACTTCAGCAGGGCTCCGACCCGGGCGTGCGACATCTTGGTCCGCATCCAGACTGTCCACTCCATCCGCGCCGCTGGGGCTTGTGGGCATGGGGTGCTGCGGCGTGAGACGGTCGATGCAGCGCTCTCGAGCCGCAATCGCCACCGTCAGCGCCACCTCGCTCGCCGAGCCCAAGATGATGCCCCCACCGGTGCCCGAGGTGGAGAGGAACGCCTCGTCGAGTCCGAGCATGCGACCGACCCAGTCGACCATCAGGATCTCGAGCTCCGTTACCGATGGCGATACGGACCAATTGAAGCCGGGATTGCTGATGCTGGCGCAGTACAGATCGGCAATCGCACCCTCGAAGCTCGCGTTGCACGGAAAGTAGCCGTAGAAGTTCGGATGTTGCCTTTATCCATCAACCGTAAAATGTCAGCCTCGTGCTACTTGATCGCTGAGAGCAAGGGGGGGGGAGTGTTTACCAATGGGTGATGCCGGGCATGATGACGCTGTGGTAGTCGCTGTCGATGCGCTCCCACGCTTCACCGGTCTCGGGTGCAGAGGCCGGGATGGACGCAGACATAAATCCAGGCTGTACCTGCGCCGACACCGGCCTCTCGGCGAGCGAAGCATAGTAGTCGCAGATGCGGTCCACAGCGGCGTAGCCCGCCTTGCGGAAGCTGTCGACCAAAGCAATGTAAGCGTCAGCATCCAGCAGTCGGATCTG
This sequence comes from Moesziomyces sp. F16C1, assembly GCA_003004725.1. Classification (NCBI taxonomy): domain Eukaryota; kingdom Fungi; phylum Basidiomycota; class Ustilaginomycetes; order Ustilaginales; family Ustilaginaceae; genus Moesziomyces; species Moesziomyces sp. F16C1. The sequence continues at coordinate 269,843 of NXFS01000017.1, forward strand.
CAAGTGATGGTCACGTACCCTTCGATGTCCATGATGCGTGAGGCAGATGCGCAGATCAAGGGCGAGTATTTGGAAGAATGAGGTTAAGGGAGAGGCGAGTGGGGCCGTCTCGCACCGGCATAAGTAGGTGCTGTTGGCGTGGGGGTGCCTTAGCGGTGGTTTAGCGGTAGATAGCCGAGCGAAGAATTGACCCTCAAAAATAGTCAAGATATCGTAGATTGCGACATAACATTTTTGTATTTTCGGCTTAGGTATGCGCGCGGGGAAAAGGACAACCGCCGGCTGCAGCGGACAAACGCGTACCACAAGACGCCAACACGGGCCATCAACAGGTGTCGCAATCAAGCCTTGCAACCTCAATCCACACGCTACGCCTACTCGGACATTGGATTCCACATTGTAGACAAGATCCCTTCGCACCCTGACTTGGGCTCGAAGAAACGGTGCAAGATTAAAGACAGATGGGTAGCGGGGTGCACGCGCTCGTGTGCGCTTTAGTCGAGGCGGGGCAGCGGGAAGACGGGGAGGATCTTCCAGCCCTCCTCGGCGAGCATGACGGAGAGCGCGGCGTAGAAGAGCATGATGCCAATGATGATGAAGATCGCACCGGAAGCCTTGGCAATGATGAACTTTTCCGCACCGCCGATGTACGCAGCGCCGAGCAGAGCGAGTGCGACTGTGATGAGCAGCGCTGCACCTGCGACGGGACCACTGGTGCGGGCCGAGGCGACAAAGATGAGGAAGATGGGGATGAGCGCGATAAAGTACACCATGGCCTCGGCCTTGTAGTACTCGGTAAGGCCAGCCGCACCGCCAGCAAGGTACGTCGCCTGAATGCCCGTCCACGGCAGGAACTGGAGCGCCGTACCGCCCAGCAGGCCAGCGAGGGTACCAGAGATCGTGGCCAGGTACGTCGAGCCCTCGGCAAAGGCAAACATGCACGCAGCAAAGTTGCCAAACATTCCCAGAGGAAGCGCCATCGCCATGTCTGACTCGCCGGAAAAGAGAGAATGGTAAGAATACGTGACTGCAGCCAAGATCGTTTGGGCGCGGTTGGCAACTTACAGATGGAGGGGTTGGTGATGCTGCGGTTACGCACGAGGATGAATCCGAGCATCAGCACCGATGCGCCCGTAGCAATGCACACCAGCGGGAAAGGGCTACACACACGAAACAAAGAGGTCAGCTTCTTGCCACTTTTCACAGAACGAGATCGGAATCGAGGCTTACTTTGCAATGCGACGGTGGTAGACGGGGAAGCCGGGCTGGGACGAGTCGACGTCATGGCCACCAGCCGTGACGGTGCGCGTGAGCTTCTGGCCGCGCGAGGTGACAATGTGGTCGCTCGCATTGGGGTCTTCAGCCAGACCCCACTGCTCCTTGAGGTTCGGGTGCTTGTAGTTGTTGACAGCCATGGTGTTTGAGGTCTACGCAAGTGTCGAGCGAAAGGACAGATGGTGGAAGTAGGGAGTGGAGAGCAGCTACCGGACGATGGTGATGATGGTGGAGAGGTCGGAGGAGGTAAGATGGGGTCCGATCAATCAGCCGCACAGCCAAGAGCGAGTGCGCAAAAACGAGCACCCACAGATCTCGTCCGCAGTGTCAGCTAAGGGAGGAAATGGACGAGCGTGGGAACGGTCAAACACCGAGGACACTCGACGCGGCTGAACCAAAAAGTCGTGACACACTAAAGCAGGTCGCATGGGGAGCTTAGCTCGTGTTTTAGCACGCAGCGTGCGGTGTCGGCAAAGCAACATAAGGTGCAACAGCGCAAGCCGAGGCGCGGCAGACGCCCAACATGTTCGCTCGACTTGCCATGGCTCGATGCGACGGACTGTGCGGGCAAACATGGCAGCCCAAAAGGGTGGAATTGGATGCAAGCGAGAATGTGCGGGGAAGCGCAGTGGCTGCGATCGCGCCAGCCGCTTGTTGCGGAATTGATGGCACCCAGCGTGCATAGCATGCAAGGCAGATGCACGTCGATCTGACCACCATGCATTCCCATACGCGCTACCCCAAAATTACCCGTCGACGTGCAGCTGCTGCGGTGTGCTTACAGTCAGCTTCGAACCGCTGTTGTTTTTTCGGCGAGGCTTGCAACGATCCGCAAAGGTCTCACCGCTAGCAATGGATTTGCGAGACAGCACGGTAGCGCAAGCTTGGCAGGGTCCTCCATTGTGCCACCGAGTCATCGCGCGCTTGGCCAGCACCAGAGCCATGTAGAATGCTACTCAGCGGCGGGGTCACATGAGGCCCAACCGCAACCACCCAACAATGATGCACGAAGCGAGAGTCGCAGCGCCGCACTCTCCTGATGCGTCGTACGATATGTACTGCATGCCGTCGGAGTGTGCGATAGATCTGTTCGGCGACGTGTGTCCGGGGGCGCAAGAATGACTGTATGGTAGCATGCCTGGTTGGGCGATTCTTGTCATTCGGCTCGCTCGGCATCGGCGCGCGGGGCGGAGATTGATTTGCATTCCGTCACACTGCCGAGCCGATTCAGTGCGACGAAGGGGAGAGTGGCCTTGTGCGACGTTACCCCGCATTTCTGGCGTCCTCGGCCGCGGCAGGCGTGCGTCGTTTTTTATTGCCGCTTTTTCTCCGCGGTATCCGATGCGGGCATACGGTGGCACAACTGCACGCCTGCATTCCCCGCCCGCACCCTCGCCCAACTCGACAGTCGCGCGCCACAACATCAACACGCACACACTAGCGTGCAGGGAAAGATCCCTTCTTACCTCTGGCTCGTGCACCTCCGCATTGCTCGCTTAACTTGGTGTCTGCCTCCTTGTGCATTTTCGCCAACGGACGCATGTGTGTCATTCTTGCCCCGCTGCGCTGCGAGGCTCTTATTTTTTTCGTGTGTCTGGCTAGCGTGCGCACCAAAGCTGGTTTAACCGCCATGCTTGCCCCGCACCAAGTTACTGTGTGAGCCGATTCGGTACTTGCGCGCGGCAAGAGTGTACTACTGTAGCATGGGAAAGTGTGGTTGGGAGCGCATTGCCAGGAGACACGATCGTCCTCGCGCTACATCCACGCTGCACCTGTTTGTGATTTCGACCCTCATCTTGGTCGCCAGCATCGCTCGTCTTTCCAAACCACCATCACCACGCCCATTCCCCTCTGAACACTCCTCCTCTCTGCTGAGCACACGATCATGTCGCAGGTTGACACCGCCAACGGTCACCAGATGACTACCGCTGCTGCCCCGACCAACGGCACGGCGTCCACCGTGTCGAACGGTGCGCACACCAATGGTCACACCGTCGGTAACGGCAACGGACACTCGTTCGAGGAAAAGGCGTACCCGCACCAGGCACCCCAGTACAACGGCGGCGGAACCCACGCCGGCCTCAGCCGAACCCTCACCCCCGGCGGCCACTATGCTGACGACGACCTGATCGCCATCGCAAACGCGCACCGCAAGATTGCCAACCCCCTTCCCCTCGGAGGTGAGTCTGAAGAATGCTCCCTGATCTCAGCTGTAGAAAGGCCCGAGCAGATTGACTAACACGACTTTTCTTTGAATCGGCTTACCACAGTCTTCGGATTCTCGACGACGACGCTGCTGCTGTCGCTGTTCAACGTGCAGGTGGCGGGTATCGAGGTGCCGAACGCTGTGCTCGGGTACGCCATCTCGTACGGCGGTCTGGCACAATTCCTTGCCGGTCTGTGGGAGTTTGCTAGCGGCAACACGTTTGGTGCCACCGTGTTCTGCTCCTTCGGCATGTTCTGGTGGGGCTACTCGGTCATTCTCGTAAGTTGCAATCCCGCTCGTGAGACACAGAGAGATTCTTCATGCTGACTCCCCTGTTTTCGCGTGACAAGATTCCGTTCTTCGGTTTCGTGGGCACGTACAACGGCCAGCCAGGCATCTACTCCAAGGGCTCGCCCTACGCCTCGGAGGAAGCTGCGGCTGTAGGTCTGTACCTCTGGATCTGGTTCGGTATCACGACCATCTACCTCGTAAGTTTCAAACTCCCCCAGACCTCAGTTTGAGTACAAGGACGAACATGTACTGACGATCTGGTTTGTCTGGGATATTCACAGATCGCCTCGCTGCGTGGATCGGGAGCGCTGTTCCTGCTCATCTTCCTGCTGTGGGTGACGTTCATCATGCTCGGATGCTTCTACTACACGGGCAACTCCGCATTCCAGACCGCTGGTGGCGCCTTTGGCATTGCGACCGGATTCTCGGGCTACTACCTCGGTATCGCCTCGTTCCTCACGCCCTACAACTCGTTCTTCACGCTCCCCGTCATCCCCTTCTCCAAGAAGGAGTAGACCTGCTCTCATCCTCGGAAGTCCCCGCCGTCGAGTGTGCTGGTAGCGTGCTGTAGTCGGCATGCCCAGCCCCGCGTTCGGCAACTTGTGCCTCGTGCTTTAATCTATCGAATGTCATCCCAATCCCACAAGCGCGCGCTCGGCTTGAGCTGGAGAAACTTGTGTGCATGCTGAATGGTACAAATACATGAGTATGAGAGTGAGTGGGGCGAGTCAAATGACGGTGTTGGAGAGTTCAATGTGGCGGGGCAACTTGACAAAGGTGTCGCAGCCATGGCCGTAGAGCGAAACGAGGTCGAGCGCCGAGCCGTTTTTCCAGTATTCTGCGTAGATCCTTGCCATGGGCAGACCGTAGCCCAGGCCAGCGAGCGTGCCGAGGCCCGAGGCTAGGCCCATCTTGCCCATCTCTGCGAGCGCGTCGCCACCGGTGCCGCCGACGGCCTGCATGGCGTACGGCCCGCCGCCGCTCTCTTCGGCGTCTTCGAGCTCGGCGCTGGTGCCGGCGGTGGTGAAGGCGTAGCTAAAGACGTGCGGCAGATTCTGGGGCGAAATACCGCCGCCCTGATCGCGGATGCGCAGCGAGACGTGGTTGGCCGACTGCGCGATCGTCACAATGACAGGCGGCATGTCGGCGGTGGAGGAGGAGCCGGAGTGCTTGAAGAAGTTCTCAGTGGTGGCGCGGTAGGAGTTCTTGAGCAGCTCGGTCATGACGTACTCGAGGTGGACGGGCACACCGGTGTAGGTCACGTCAAGGTCGCCCTCAAGGATGAGCTGCGGAGCGGCGCCGAGAGTGCCTTCGCACAGATTGCGTACAAAAGCGGCGCACATACGCGTCATGCGTGCGGGGCTCAGCTGGGTTTCGATGATACCGACGGCGGTGGGTGAGCCGTACTCGTGGTGCACCTGGCTGCTGGTTCCCTCGGGCGGCAGATCTGGGTCGAGGCTGTGTGGCGATTCGGCGATGTTGTTGGTGGTCTTGGGAGCCACGTGGCGCAAGTCATTGGAAGTGGCGGACAGGGCGAGGTGCTGCTCTGCGATCATCCTGATGGCGATGCGCGAATGGATGGCGGCATCGAGGAACGCCGAGATCTGGCGTGCGTCCATATACTTTCTGGACTCCTGGAAGCCCCTTGCGAGCGTGGGGATGTTTTGGGCATGTGCGGCGACGAGATCCTCGATGACGGCGGTGAAGCGGCTGTTGTCGTCTTGGGTATGTATAGGACCGAACTTGACGAGCGTCTCGAAGCTGGAGGCGTAGAGGCGGGCGATGCGCGAGATGAACGGATTGCTGCCTACGATAAAGGGGAGTGCGCGAAATCCGCCGACGCGCCGCGCTAGTCGGATGGGCAGCTCGCGGTGGGTGTGCTGTGCCGAGGAGAGCAGCTGCTCAGGAGTGAGCGCCTGGCCAGGCTTGCCGCCCTGTGCCATGAGCTGGCGGAGCGTGAGCGGCGCTGGCTGGAGCGAGAGATAGTGTGTGAGCAGGTCGGGCGAGGCGCCAAAGGTGGAGAAGGGCGATGGCTGGATAGAGATGGATTCACCACCGACGAACGGCTCTGGTGGCGGATAGTACCTCTTCTCAGCGGCGGCATGGTGAGACGACGAGATGGAGCGCACATGACCCAGTGGACGGCGGAGTGCCCGAGCGGTGCGCAGCGCTGCGACCATGGCGTGAGGTAGCGTACCTGCTGCTGCGAGTGGCGCGTCCCTATCGCTTGTTGGTGTTGGTGTGCCGGTAGTTGTCGGGGACGCGAGCGTATGCTGTAGAGAGAGAGAGGATGGCGAGGAGCAGCACCTCGTACCGGCTGAATTGAATAGAGCGTGGCCCGGAGGTTCTCATTGACCGAAGGTACGTGCGCCTCTCTCTCCTTCTCCTCTCTCTCGTGCGATTCAAGCCATGGCGGCACGCGTGTAATTAAGCCGTAATTTACGCCACGCGCGTCTCGACGTTGGAGTATTCGAGATTTGATGTTCAGGGCCGAGTGAGTCCCGCAGAGAGAGAGTGTTGGTTGAGGTCCACCTCCGAAATCCGCACCGAGTCGAGAAGCCGTGCGAGCATTCACTGCAGATGCATTCCTACTCCACTCCCTCATCAGCCCGATCAGCCCGGCATGCCGCCAAACACAACACCATCCTTCGCATTCGAGCCGGTCGAGCCGCTGCCTACCCCGGACGCCGGCTCGTCCACCAGCCACTTTCGCGCATTCACCCGCGTGCCCCGCGTGCTCCAAGTGCCCGATTCCGAGGGCGAGGGCGAGGGCGAGGGCGACAACGATGGCGACGACCTCTCCTCCGACGACGACGACGCCGCCGACGACAACCAAGACGAGAACCGCGACCGACGCTCACAAGCACGCGCGCCTTCCTCGTCCAAACCCACGCTCGAGGTCGAGCACTTCCGCATCGGCGATGTGGTCTACCTGCCCTCCTCCTACCAGGCTCCGCTCGCCGGCGTGCTCACCCACCTCTGGACCGACGCCTCGGAGCACGGCAAGATCTTTGGCGTGTGCCGCCTGCTCCATTGGCCAGAGTGGATGTCCACCATGGCAAAGAAGCGCATGGCCGGCATCACCAGCCGCCACGAGATCTACTATACACACAAGGCCACCTCGCTCACCAAGCGCCGCACAAAGACGAGCGCAAAGTCGGGCAAGGAGGGTGACACCTTCGAAGCCGGGCCCTCGCTGCACGACTACTCGTTCGACGTAGACGAGATCATCGCCAAGGTCCACATTCATGCCAGCCACGCAGAGTGCGCAAAGGCCATCAAGGACAGCTCGGCACTCTCCACGCTTTCCGCCAATCTAGACGACAATGCCGCCGGCACGCCACGCAAAAGGACAAGCAAGATCTCAACGCTGTACAAGAACAAGTCGTTTCCAACGCACCTATTCTGCGAGCGTGCTGTCGACCCCAATAGAGAGCTGTTTTGGCGCATCGACTGGGCCAAGCTCGTCGGCAAGGGCATGCAGGGCGCAGGATGGGACCTCAAGGACGACTCGTCCGACGTGGCCACCTCCCAGGGTCAAGGCGTCAAGGACCTGGTCGAGCAGGCGCACAGAGACTCGAGTGCATTTCACCCATCTTCACTCCCCGCAACAAGGCTCCGCGAGCGCTCTTCAACGCCGTCCTCGGTGGCCTCGACTTCCGACCTAACCTCCGCATCGGCGCGTAAGGCATTGTCTGCATCCGGGCTCGACACCGACGTGCCTAAGCGCAGACCCGGTCGGCCGCGCAAGGAAGACTCGCTCTCGGCCGGCGTCGCTGCGCCCAAACGCAAGTACACGCGCAAGAAGGCCTACTCGTCCGACTCGGACATTGCCTCCGACGACTCGTTCCAGAGCGGCAACGAGTTTGAGGCCGAGGACGACCTGCTGGTCAAGGCGCGGCACCTCGACACGCCCGAATCGTCCGACGCCGAAGGCTCGCAGTTCAGCGCCCCACCCTCAGAAGAAGACGACGACGATGGCGACGACGATTTTGGCAAGACGTTCAACCTCACCCCGCGCAAGCGCGCAAAGATGCCAAAGGACGCGCCTATGACGCCCACCAAGCGACGCGTGCTCTCCACGCCCCAAAAGGCGCTGTACGGCCTAGCGAGCCCCGCCAAGGCGCAGGCGACGCCCCGGTCCAAAGCGCGGCTCATGGGCATCAAAGCACGCAGCCTGCCGCACCCCACGCTTCCTACGCGTCCACCCAAGCTGTCGCTGCTGCCGGACCAAGAGGCGCTCACGCCGCACGAGCGCGCCAAGCGTCTGCTCCACGTCGGCGCCACGCCCGACCAGCTCCCGTGTCGCGAAGAACAGTACGAGGAAATCATGGCGTGCGTCGAAGACGCGGTGGAAGAAGGTATCGGTGGATGCGTCTACGTCTCGGGCGTGCCAGGTACGGGTAAGACGGCTACGGTGCGCGAAGTCATCCGTGCGCTCACGGCGCGCGCCGAGCGCAACGAGATGAACCCCTTTTCGTTTGTCGAGATCAACGGCATGAAGCTCGCCGACGCCTCGCAGGCGTATACGCTGCTGTGGTCGGCCATCTCGGGTGGACAGCGTACGTCGCCCAAGACGGCGTTGGGGCTGCTCAGCTCGCACTTTGCGCGAGTGGGCGCCAAGATGTCCGGAACGGGAGGCGCCGGAGTGGGTGCCGGCCCGGGAAGGGCGGCGACGGTGGTATTGATGGACGAGCTGGACCAGCTAGTGACTGCGAGGCAGGACGTCATGTACAACATGTTCAACTGGCCCAACACGCGCGGCTCGCGACTGGTGGTCATCGCGGTAGCCAACACGATGGACTTGCCCGAAAGAACACTCAATGCCAAAGTCGCCAGTCGACTCGGCATGACGCGCATCACATTCATGCCGTATACGGATCGACAGCTCGTCGAGATCGTCAAGTCGAGGCTGGGCATTGATGCCGGCGACGAGGCGAGCGGATGTGCAGATGTGCTCAGCCTCGATGCCATCACGTACGTCTCGAAGCGCGTATCCAACGTATCGGGTGATGCGCGACGTATGCTCGACGTCTGCCGCCGCTCAATCGAGCTGGTAGAAGCCAAATCTGCCTCGACTTCGAGCGCAGTGTCCAAAGTGACGATCCTGGATATGAAGTCGGTGCTCGACTCTATGGTGAAATCGGGCAAGGTATCGCACATCCTCTCGCTGCCGCTGCACGCCAAGATCGTGCTGCTCAGCGTGCTCAGCTGTCTGCGACGCTCCGGTCTCGCCGAAACCGAACTCGCCGATGTCGCCGCACACCACAAGGCCATCTGCAGAATGTTCGCCGTCAACCTCCCCGCCACGACGCCGGGAGAAGAAACCTCACTCAACTCGCCACTGGCCACACTCAGCTCGCTCGGACTGCTCATCTGTGTAGGCCAGGGAGCCGGCACAGGAAGAGCAGCAGGCTACGCCAGAGTCATGCTGGCGTGCCAGGAAGACGAAGTACGCCTGGCATTTGAACATGATCCCGACGAACGTCTGCGCAAGATGCTCTGACGTCGCATTCGTTCACTCAAACCAAGCTTGCAATCCAGTGATTGGCATGCTCCCTCCAAGTGTGCCGTGCAACTGCTTCTTAACGTGTTTTGTGTAGATACGACGCACGCGTAGCAACGACGCATCTGAGTAATTGTGAATTTACCCACCAGTATGGAGTGAGTCGCGTGCATGATCGCAAACTGAGCCATCCATCCGTTCCTGAGACCCACCAACCCCACCAACCCCGCAAAACCTTATTCGTCGGCACTACCATCACCGTCCGTCAAACACCGCAATATCAGCTTCGTTCAATGCATTCCGCCGTCCGACATGCCGCGAGCCTCATCCTCGGCCCGGACAAAGGCCGCCCGGGCCGCATCCGCCTCCGAACGGGATCTGCGTGAGTCTCGCCTGCAGCTTGCGGCGTCGGAGCTCGCATCCGGAGCCCACCCGAGCATCCGGGCCGCCGCAGGCGCACATGACGTGCCGGAAGCGACTCTACGCCATCGAATCAGCGGCCGTCAAGCGAAGAAGGAGGCGAACGGCCACATGCAGTCGGTGTCGCCGGCCTCCGAGACGGCCCTGGTCAAGTACATCCGGCGTTGTTCCTGCAGCGGCTTCCCGCTGACTCCGGCCCACGTGCGCAGCTACGCCAACACCATCGCCCGTCCGGTTCCGGGACACCCCGGCCCGATCGAAGTCGGCCAAGGGTGGATCCGGAACTTCCTCCTCCGGCATCCCGATATCAGGTCGTCGTGGTCGCGATGTCTCGACAACGCACGCCTCAAAGCGACCGACGAGGCCGGTATACGGTCATGGTTCGACCGTCTCGCCGATATCATCCGCGAGTACGGTGTAGCTTCGACCGACGTCTTCAACATGGACGAAACCGGGTGCCCGTTCCGACAGACCGCAAGCGAGCGTGTGATCGTCCCGGACGGCGATCCGGCGGCCCGGTTCAAGTCGCAGGCGACCAATCGCGAGATGGCAACGGCGATCGAGTGCATCGGATCCGGCGGTCAGGTTTTGCCGCCGCTCATCATCACGCGCGGTCGGGTTCATACGGTCAGAGAACACCGGCGAATGGAGGGCTTTCCGGCCACGTGGCACTTCGCCAAGTCGGCGAACGGCTGGACGTCGAACGAGCTCGCCGTTCAGTGGGTCGAAACCATCTTCGACCCCAATACGAGACCTTCGTCGCCATCAAAATGGCGTCTGCTCATCATCGACGGCCACTGTTCGCACGTCAGCGACGCCTTCCTCGACGCATGCTGGTCCCGTCGTATCATCCCGTTCCTACTACCGCCGCACTCAACACACATCATGCAGCCGCTTGACGTGTCGATCTTCGGCCCGTTGACAGCCGCGTACAACCGGAGGCTCAACGACATCACGCCCCATGTGGTCGGCGACATCGACAAGGCCCGGTTCGCCACCATATACGCAGAGGCACGGGCCAAGACGATGACGCCGACTGCGGCCCGGAAGGCCTTCACGGACTCCGGTATCTCGCTCAATCCGAGTCCGGAGAAGGTCTTGGCCCGACTACCGGGCGGTTCCGATGCAAGTCGTCGATCGGAGACGCAGGAACGACGGGCTTTGAAGCCGCTACCGGCTCCGAAGTCAAACGCCGCCGTCGACTACGCCCTCGACGACTTCCGTGAACTCACGGACGACAAGGAAGCGCACAGACTCAAACGTGCGATCATGGAGGCGTTCGATGCGCCGTACAACACCATCTCGACCCTTCGGGCCGAGAACACCATGCTCCGGGCCGAGCAGGAGCGCATCAAGAAGGCGACGCGCAAGACTTGCACGACGCCGAAGAAGGGCGACCTGCGAGTTATCTCGCGCGAGAACATGATCAGTCGCGATCATGCTGAGCGCGAGCTCGCAGCGAAAGCTCCCGTCGCCATCGAGGACGACCACCGACACCATCTCGACGACGAGGAGCACGACGTCGCACCACCGACTGCCTCGCCCGACGACGGCGACGAAGCCGCTGATGATGGCAACGACGACGCTTTGGCATCATCGGCCAGCCCTCCTCCGCCATACCCGCTCACGTCCTTGACGATCCTCGACGCCATCGTGCCATTCGACACCATCAACGACGACGACTCATATTCGGGTACCTTCTGGGACGAGGTACCCGCAGCTAGCTCATCTCGCACTCGACTCTAGGTCCCTCGCGCTCACCATGTACGTACGTCTCACACCATCTCGCAATGCAATTGTCGGCTTGTCACGATCACAGACTGTGCCTGTCGCCATCACACGAAAGTACTGACATCATACTGAATTTCAACTCAAATCACGCGTCGTTGCTACGCGTGCGTCGTTCCTACACAAAACACGTTAATGGAAGGCTGAGAGTCGCAAAACGCAGATAAGTCGGTGCCGCGGCGGAGAGAAACTTTATTCTGGTGGACTGTTTGATGATTGTGACTCTGTTATGCCTGCTCGTTGGCAGTGGTGGTGGTGGTGGGAGCGAATCGGCTGCTACGGTTGCGGAGTAGACAGTAGTCTCCGTACACGTTGGCGCTTCCAGGCCAAGCCTTGGGCAGCCAAAAGGCGCGGTGGAAGGCGGATACCGCCTTGAGCGCGGCCCTCTTGAGCGCCGCATCGCGTGGGTCCGCAGCAGGGCGGCTGAACTCTGCGTCCAAAAAGGGCGCGCAGAAGACGCGATCCCAGTCGGCCTGGACGGCGTATCGAGGCTCGAGCTTGGATTCATCGCCAACGAGGCTGCGGTGAGGAAGGTCGAGGTCGACGAGGTAATCGCACGAGTCGACGTCAACGTAGCGATCGAGCTCCTGCTTGTTCATGTCGTTGAAGCCGGACTGAACGCGGCGCGTGGTCGAGGACCAAGGCCAAGCCCAGCCGAGCGACGCATCCAGAACGCGCGTCAGGGCATCCGTAGCGGGCGAGGGCGAGGCATCGGCAAAGTGCTTGGGCAGGATACCGCGGAACTCGCTGCGAATCCACTCGACCTCCACGCCAGCGGGTACGAGGAAATGCGTTGGGAAGCGGTGCCACTCCTTACCGTAGCACAGACGCACCGGCTGCTGCATGGTCGTCAACGGAGCGAGGTCAATCGAGAGATCGACGCTGACGCCCTTGTTCTCGGCGCCGTAGCCGCGGTCGTTGTACTCCTTCTCCTCGGACGTGGCAACTGCGGGGAGCCCACGTGCGATACGCTGCTGAATCGCCGGGCTGAGCGTGTCAGGGAACTTGTCGGCCACGAGGCGCGGGAGCTCGTAGCCTTCAAAGTGGAAGAGCACATCAAAGGGCGCGTGGTAGCGGTTGAGCTGGCCGACGGAGCGCAGTACGCCGAGCAGGATGCCTGCGGCGAGGAGCGTCGAGGTGATGGTGGTGAAGAGGCTCGACTTGGAAGCGCGATAGGGCGACTTGGTTACTTGCACGAAAGCAAGCTCGGTGAGCAGGCGGATGAGGTAGAGCGAGACGGCAGCGTTGAGACAGAGCAGCGTGTACGCGGGGTACATGAATCGTTCCTCCTTGTGTGCCTGGAGGCTGAGCAGCAGAAGCCAGACGTAGAACGGAGCGATGCGCAGCAGGGCGAGCGAAAAGAGGCCCGAAGGCTGCTCGACTGCCACGTTTCCCTTTTTGGAAGAAGTGTCCTCTGCGGGACGTCGGAAGCGTTTTGGGTCCACACGTGCAGTGACGAGCAGCAGCGGGAGCGAGAGCAGCGCGAGGGGTGCAAACACGTTGAAGTTGAGGACGAGGTTGCTGAGGTAGAAGGTGGCCGGTTCAGTGCCGTAGAGCTCGGGCCCCGCGCCGCGGGTGCGCGAGAAGAGGTTGTAGAGGATGGTGTTGAGTGGCACGAGAGACAGCTTGCCGTAGGCGAGAGAGTCGATGGCGAAGGCAGGAAGCGCAAGAAGGGCGGCAAGGACAGCCGCGCCGATAGCGGTGGACCAGCGGGCGACGATCCAGTGCGAGTACTTGCCGGTGGCGACGGTGTCGTCGGCGCGCATGAAAAGCTGTTCAAGCACGAAAGGGATGGCGAGGACGATGGCGAATGGCCAACCGAGCAGCGCACCTGCAGCGAAGGAGGATGTGGCTAGGATGAGGCGCTCGGATCGGAAGGGTCGCTGGGAAGGCGTGTTGAGGACTGAGGTGTCCGTGGAGGGCAGACGAGCCGGGTAGAGAGAAGCGGAGAAGGCGAGTGTGGTAGCATGCATGACGAAGGTGGAGGGAAGCAGCGCGACAGAAGCCTCGTACATGCCTGCACTTGCAGCGAGCATCACGAGGCAGTATCGCCCGACTCGTGCGCCAAAGACGTCTGCGACGGCCTTGTAGAACCTGGCGTCTACAAACGAGGACACGAAGGCGAGAAGCAGGCGGACGGCGAAGAAGACCTGGCGCTTTCCTACGCCAAAGTGAGCGAGCGGCTTGGCCAGCGGGAGGTATTGAGCGACAAAAGCCCACGATCGAATCGCAAACTGGGGCGAGTACTCCCATGTTTGGAAGGGGACGTTTGCATGAGCGTTGCCACGGTTGAAGACGAGGAGGTGGAGGGGCTCCCAGTAGCCAAAGGACTCGTCGCAGTCCTTGATGACGGAGTACATTGCGGAGGAGACGCGGATGATGATGAGGAAGCGGAAAGCGGCCGAGATGGAGGGAGACCAAGCGGGCTTCTGGTGCATGCGGGCGTAGTCCTGGAAGAGGGCGTTGCGACGAGCGAGGAGGGTGTTGGCAGCGGCGGCATCCTTGGCTGCGGTGGCCTTGGCGAAGCTGGGGTTGCCCTGCTTCTGGAAGCGCAGGCCCTGACCGTTGGGGACGTGAGGCGACGCCATCTTTGCGAGCCCTTCGAAGGATGAAGATGGAGAGACGGGCAAGGTGGTGCGAAGGGAAGGAGGACAAGGCTTGGCGGCGGTCCGTGCTGAAGAAGAAATGTCGGATTTGCTTCCTCTCTTTTTGCAACGCAGCGCGCTCAATCCAACACCGCAACGCTTTATGCGGTGTGCACAACCAAATCACGATTTTCAGCTCAAAATAATGTTTAGTTGGCGAAGGAGGTGGGAGCGATGGGATTGCAGATCTCTACGATTTACTGCCCGATGGCCTTGAGAAGCGCCGAGAGCAATCGGTTCTCAAAGATGTCTTCGACAAACTCGCCTTCTTGGGTGAACCATTCGCCGAGGTGGCCTAGCGGTAAGGAAGCGTTCTTGCTGCCCAGCAACGATTTGCCCTTGTTGGACTTGCGCGTGTAGCGCAGGTGGAGAGTGTAGGCGGGTGGAGTGAGGAGCGGCTTTGCGTCGGGCGACTGCGGCGGCTTCTTGGTTGCCTTGGGCAGTGGTGGGGATTCGAGCACGATGCGCTCTGTTTCGATGCGGTTGGAGAGCATCTTGCGTGTTCCGGTGAAGATGGTGTTGCCCTGCAGGTACGAGTCGAGCATCTGGATGGCCGAGAGCACGGCATAGACGACCACCGCCACGCCGCACGCGTACTTGTTGCGACTCCACTCCTTTTCGACAAAGTAGGACCATATCGAGGTGCCAATCATCACGGCCGAGGCTGTGAATCCGAGTGCCAGACGCAGATCCGCGTGGCGATGGCTCGCCTTGAATGGCGCATATCCGAGCTGCTTGGCCTGCGAGTTGTCGTCGACCTGGCGTGACAGGATGCGCTCCACCGCCTCATCGCATGTCGACTTGAGCTCCGAGAGGTTCGAGTTGTCGACGACGATGCGATCGCTGTTCTTTGCCTTGGCCATTGTGCTGGGATTCAAGGATGACGAGGGTGGTGATGGCGAGGTTGCAGCGACACGCGCGTGCCATTCTCAATGCTCGATTCTCAATCCAGGGTCCCCACCCTCTCTCTGCCTTCTGCCTTGCGAGGAGCGACGTGGAAGCCTGAGCTCGAAAAATGACTCTGAATGTGAGGTCTAGATTGGCGACATCTTCATCTCTTTTTTTTTTCGGAAGGCAAGGCTGGAAAATCGATATTCGGGCGCAAATTTGCAGATGAGGAGGGCGATGGGCACTGGGGCCCTTTCTTCTTCTTCTTCTGGCTCGGCGCTGCAATGTGCACCGCGCGAAGAAAATCGGGTGCACCGCCAATCTTCCACTTCACAGGCACAGGCAGAGGAGCAGAGAAAAACACACGAGAGAGAGAGAGAGAGAGAGAGAAAGAGACGGCTGCTGGTGCGCCGCCGTGATCCGAATCCATCCCTGCAGTTCAGTCAACGGCTGTCTCCCATCTCATCGTCCTCACCACCAGCTACTCCAGCTTCTTCTCGCTACCTCTCCAGCACAGGTAGCCCATTTCAACCCATCCTCACACCCACAATCACCCGTGGCCAGCCACTACTTTAGCCCATCATGCGTAAGTCTCAGCTCGTTCCAGCCCGGCGCCCACGAGCCAAGCTGACTCCTCCTCCTCGTGTTCCGCACCCGCTCAGCGCCTAAAAAGGGACAGAAGATGTCGCTCAACGACTTCCTGGCCGACGAGTCTACCGGCAAGACCTCGTGGGCTGACGAGATGGACGACCTCCCCATCGCATCCGCTCCTCGCGACAACTCCTACCGCAGGGGCGGCGACTACCTCGCCTCCATGCCTGACCGTGTCGACCGCGACCGTGGCTTCGAGCGCCCCGAACGCAGCTACCCGCCCCGCGACGAGCTGCCCCTCCCCGACAAGCCTCCCTTCACCGCATTCGTCGGCAACCTCTCCTTTGACGTCGTCGACGCAGACGTAGAGGACTTCTTCGCCCCTTCCCAGCTCGTCAGCGTCCGCATCGTCACCGGTCACGACGGCAAGCCCAAGGGCTTCGGATACGTCGAATTCCAGTCCCAGGACGACCTCCGCGCAGCTCTCGACAGGAGCGGCTCCCAGCTCGCCACCAGAACCGTCCGCATCAGCGTCGCAGAGCCTCCCAAGTCCGGCTTCGGCGGCGACCGCGCCATGCACTCCAGCCAGGCCGACGACGCCTCCCAGTGGCGCCGCGCAGCGCCCCTTCCGCCCTCCGAGCCCCGCGGTGGCTTTGCTCCGCGTCCCGAGCGTTCCGGCGTGCCTCCTCGCGCAGAGGGCTCCGGCTTCGACAACATGGACGTCAGCGGCGGCGTCCGCAGCGGCTTCGGCGCAAAGTTCCAGTCCGCCCCTCCCGCCGCCGCACGCCCTCCTCGCGAAGCCGCCGCCCCGCTCGAGCCCAGCCAGGCCGACCTCGCCAACCAGTGGAGGACAGGCAAGCCGGTCGAGGGCCGTTCGCCCGCCAACTCGCGTCGCCCTTCCGGCATGACCCCCGACGCTGACTCCCGTCGCCCCTCCTTCCGTCGCAACGATGCAAACGACGTCGACGACCGCTTCTCCTCCCAAGAGCGCATGGGCTTCGGCTCCAAGTTCACCCCAGACCAGACCCCTCCCGAGAGCCCCGCAAACGCAAAGAAGGGCTTCGGCTTTGGCGCCGCAGAGCGTCGCGGCAGCGGACAGCTCGCCGGCGCACCCGCACCCACCGACGGCGTCGACAACTGGCGATCCGCCAAGAAGCCCGCTTCCGGCTCCTCCAGCCCCGCTCCTCAGCCCGCCGCTGCCGAGCGCAAGAAGCTCGACCTCAAGCCACGCTCCGCCGAGGCCACCGCCGCCTCCGCATCCGCCTCCGCCACCAGCTCCAAGCCCAGCCCCTTTGGCAACGCCAAGCCCATCGACGCCGCAGAGCGCGAACGCCAGATCGACGAAAAGCTCGCACAGAGGGAGAAGGAGAGGCAGGAGGATCTCAAGGCAAAGAAGGAAAAGGCAAAGGCAGACAAGGAGAAGAAGGACAAGGCTCCCGCACCTACAACCTCCGACAAGCCTCAGGCCGACAGCACCCAGGCCGACGCTTCCGCTCCCGCTGCCACCTCCGAAGACTCGGCGCCTCCCGCCGCCGCCAAGGCGCCACGCGCTCCCGCTCCCGTCGGCGCATGGGGTGGAGGTCGCAAGCCATCCGGCGCGCTCGTCGGTGGTGAGCAGAGCCCCGCTGCCCCCAAGGACGACAAGTCCGCCGATAGCCAGGTCGACGAGGTCGCCCAGAAGGTCGACGAGACCAAGCTCGATGCCTAATCGGCCTCATCCGGTGCTGCGCAGGGTGGTCCGCGCCCCAGAGCAAGAACATCCACTCTCTTTGACCTCCCCGTCTGTGCTTCTGGCACTTATCAAAAGAAGGGCCGGCGCATTAAGCCCTTCACATCCAGCCCCTGCGGTGGCTCACGTGCCTCGACCTAAGCTCGTCCACTGGATACCCTTCCACCGATTGATTGCAAGTGTCGAGCTCGGGCGCAGCATAGTCACGCGCAGCACATGCTCGGCTGCTCATCCTACCCTGTAATGTACCTCTTATCCTTCGTTGTCAATATCATCTTTGCCTCTCTTGCCGTGGGCTCGCGGCATCTTATCCCCACTGAACAGCGACGACGACAACAGATTCGAATTGCTGAGCAAGGTTGGTGGCACGCACCACGAGCAAACTTAGCACAGCCACGAGCAGGAGACACACATTTCGAGAAACATCCGAACTTTGTGGTCTTGTGAGGAAGCAGCAAAGGGGAGAAAAATACAAGGTAAAGAGAAGGAAAGAAGGAGGCAAGAGATCAGGTGCGGAGGCTGGACGAGTTCCACATCTGGCCGGCAGCGATGAGCTTATGCACGGCCTCTTGGCAGAAGATGACGCCCATCTTGGTGTCACAGATGCCGGCAGCGCCACCCTGGTCGCCACCACCGGACCTCGACTTTCGGTCGCCCACACGCCACCATCCGACCAAGCTAGAGCTGTCTTTAGCCGCAGCCACCAGCGACTTCTGTTGCTGTGCCCATCCCTGCACATCCGCATGGATCCTCCAAAAGCTCGACAGCACCGCCGTAGGTCGTTTGGCCATCAGCGACTCGTACTCGGAAGTGTTGGACAGCTGCACGTAGTTGGGGCTCAATTTGCCCAGGTTGGCATCCAGTCGTTCGAGCCACGACGACATCAGTAGCCGCGGGTTGGATCCACCAGCTCCGTAGATGCGCCAGCCGCCACCGGCCAGATCGTTCTTGCGTCCCGAGCGACCGCGCTCGCCGGGCGCCAAAATGCGGTCAACCACGGACTTGCCGTGCAGCATGCCGAGCAGACGTGTGATGCCGAGCGGCTCGAGCAGCGCAGGGATCAGGTCGTAGTACACCGAACCCAGCGCGCCGTGATTGGGAGCAGCGTAGCCAGCGCGTGCACCAGAGTTGCGAGCAACCTTGTCAGTATACCACGACTCGGGCGTCTCGGCATCGATGTGCAGGAAAGAGTGCACGAGGTGCGGATGCTGCACCGCAAAGTCCTGTGCGAACAGATGGCCGTATCCGGTTGACACCAGCATGAACTTTCCGAGCTCGGCATCGTCGTGCTTCTTTTTCTTGTCCTTGCTACTCGAGGCGGTGCTGTCGAGCTGACCAGACTTGTGAAGTGCATGATAGAGCGCCTCGGTCTGCAGACGCACCGAGGTGGGCTGGTAGACGAAGTCCGTGTGGCCATAACCGATGCGGTCCCAGAAGCAGACACGCGTGAGGGCGAGGTGGCCGTCCTCGCCGCCGTTCGCCTGGGAGGCGGATCTTGCCACCATCTCGCGCAGGAACTGGGCGGCGATCACACCGCTCACGCCGCGCTCGGACATGACGAGGGCGGTGGGAACGACGTGCGAGGTGTTGTGCGACTTGAGCGCGCCTGGCTGTGGGGGAGCCTCCTCGCAGGCGAGATGAAGCCGGAAGGAGACGGGGTAGGGGTTGACGTCGGCGGGATCCTGGGGATAGACGGGCTGCTTTGTGAGCGAGGTGGGGTGGACCAAGGTCAAATTGCCGAGCGGCTTGAAGCGGGAATCTGCGGCATCGAGGACGAGGTCAAAGGTGACGAGGGCTGAAGCTAGGGCGATGGCCAAACAGCCAAAGATGGCATTGAGAAGCTTGAAGCGGCGGGACCATTTGGCCTGTGCGCGCGCGAGGGGCACCTCTGTGACGATGGGCGCGCCAAAGTCCGGGTTGAGCGTGAAGGGGATGGTCTGCTTCTGAAGATGGTGGGAGGAGAGGAAGGCCCAGAGGGTGGAGAAGAGACAGAGTGCGACGGAGAGGAAGCCGAGGTAGGAGTGTGTCATGCGGAATTCGGGCACGGCGGCGAGTAGGATGGCATCGATGACGGTGAAGCAGAGGACGAAGAGGTGGAATACGTTTGTGGAGCTTGATGCAAGCTCGAAGAAGAGCAGACCTGGAGCGAGCATGGCGAGGGAGATGATGCCGAACCAGAGCGGTAGGAGCGCTGGCGAGCGATGGGGCGGGAGGAGGAGCGGGATGGGTTCAAAGTAGTTGATGGCGAGGAGGATGAGGAGGGCGGTGACGGGGAGGAGCAGAAGCACACCGATGGCAAAGTAGAAGCGCAGGAAGAAGGTGAGGTAGGGAGATCGCCTGGGCGGCCGGGTAGCCTGCGGAGGAGCGGCTGGCTCGACTGGGATGGAGCGGTAGTCGTGGGTGTCCGACGATGACGACGACGAGGCGAGCAGCGGCTGTCGCTCTGCATCTTGTTGACGCTCAGCCGATGACGGCGTTGAAGTGGATTTGGGAGCCATGGCGGCGAGCGGACTTTCGCCTGGTTTGGCGTGAGGAGGGGATGGTGGTTGGGTGTGGAGGAGGGTGTACAGCGCGATGCACGATGGATGGCTCGAGCTCTGCGTGTGTGGGGGAGGGGAAATGGGCGAATCGAGTGGAGAAATGACGCTGAGGAATGCATTTTTGGACGTGAGCCTCGGACGCAACCCTGCAGCACCCAAAACAGAACAAAACAGAACCCACAGAAATCCAGAAAAAAGTGGAGGCGACGGCTGCTCGACCCGATTCGCATGCCGATTGGCGCTCCGATCTGGAATGAGCGAGCGGATGTGCCGCGTCGGTGGGTCCAAGCGCGCCAAGCGCCGCCAAAAAATCAATGAAGAATGCAACACCTGCAGTGCGCTAAGCTATGCGGACGTGTGCGTGCAGCCGCGCTCGCTCTCTCAGCAACTACTTGCACCTTGTCTTTGTCCCACTGCGAAAGTGACACAACCCTCACACCACCATCTTCGCACACATGACTTAGCTGCTCAGCCAGACCTCTCTCTTCACGCCGCCGCAGCCGTCGCCGCCTCCAACATGGCCGCCACAACCATGTTCGGCTTGTCCCTCAAGCAGGTCTCGCTCGCCGTGCTAACAATACAGAACACCGCCCTTGGCGTCGTCATGCACCACAGCCGCGTATCCGCTCCTATTGGCAAATCCTACTTCTTCCCCACCGCTGTCCTCCTCACCGAGCTCCTCAAGTTAGCCATCTCCTTCCTCATCGCCGCCGCATCCACGCGCCCTGACGCCACATCACTCCCGCTCCCATCCGCATCGCACCGGCAACGACAGCCACATAGCAACGACACCAGCGCACATGCCCGCTTGCTCACCTCGCCATCCCATAAATCGCACGATAGCATCTCCAGACTTCAGCTCGTCCTCGATGAAGTCACGGCTCACGACTACTGGAAGCTCTCCATCCCCGCCTTCCTCTACGTCTTGCAAAACAACCTCCAATACGTCGCCGTATCCAACCTCGAACCGCCCATCTTCATCTGCGCCTACCAGATGAAGATCCTCACAACAGCCTTCTTCAGCATCGTCCTCCTCCGCAAAAAGATCGGCATGTGGCAGTGGCTCTCCCTCGCCATGCTCGCCATCGGCGTCGCTGTCGTACAGATCCAGAGCAAGTCCGTCTCCGGCCTCGTCCCCTTCGAGGTACGCACCCACGGATACGGACACGTCTCTGCAGGGCCCGTCGCAGACCTGCCCCCACCACCGCCTCCGCCTCCCTTCGACTCGCACCGCGCACCACCGCCAGAGCGTCTTCCCAGCCTCGGCTCCTTCCTCTCCGGCTCCGACGCAAAGGACTACGACCATCTTCCGCCCTCCTCCCCCTCCTTCCCCCACGACCGCATCTCCATGAGCATGGAGGAGAGCGCAAAAGCTGACAAACCAATGCAGCCCATCCAAGGCTTCCTCGCCGTCATCGCCGCCTGCCTCACCTCCGGCCTCGCAGGCGTCTACTTTGAGATGGTCCTCAAAACCTCAAACGTCAATCTCTGGACAAGAAACGTCCAGCTCTCCGCCTGGTCCCTCATCCCCGCCGCACTCCCCGTTCTTCTCGAGATCATCCGACACGGTCCCGCGGCCCCCTTTCTTCATTTCGGCATCAGCGCTTGGGCCACCGTCGCCCTTCAGGTCACCGGCGGCCTCGCCGTCGCCATGGTCATCAAACACGCTGACAACATCCTCAAGGGCTTCGCCGTCAGCTTCAGCATCATCCTCAGCTTCGGCATCAGCATCCTCTTCTTCCACTTCCCCTTCACTGCACCGCTCGCCGTAGGCGTCGCTCTCGTCATCCTCAGCACGCTCTCATATTCCCGCGGCTCCATCCCCGGCTTCAAAACAACCGCTGCCAGCTGGAGCAGCCCCGCCTCGTCCGCCACTTCCACATTTCGTGACAAGGCACGATTGCTTAGAGATTGATCATGCCCATCGCAATGCTATACCACTCATGACCCTGCCCGTGTTTCACCATCTCGCCACAGCGTGTCCGTCTGCAACCCTGTCTGTATTCAGCAGCGAGTTGTGACGGGCGTTTTTTCGGTCTCATCTGAGTGCTGCGCACCCTTGTAGCTTGAGCGACGGACGTCAATGAATGTTTGATTTTGCTCTGCTGGATTGCATCAGAAAAGGTCCGCAGCTTTGACCTTGCGCTGATCTCGGCCATCGTCACCTGCAGGCGGAGCATAGCCCGGCGGCGCAGTGGGCATGCTTCCTGGTAGTGGCGCGCCGAACCCGGGCGGTGGTTGCGTGGGAGGCGGCCTCGCAAAGTTGGGCGGGGGAACTCCAAATGCTGGCGGTGGGACCGAGAACGGTCCTGCCGGCGGAAAGCCGGGCGGCGGACCTGCACCAAGTCCGGGCATTGGCGCCTGTCCGCTCATCAACGCCTTGTGTGCCGCCAATTGAATGCGCAGCTGCTCCTTGGACAGCACCAGCTTCTCGATCCTCGGCCGCTTGTTTTGCACCGGCACGTTGCCATCGGCCCTTTGCGCTGCTCGCCTCTCCTTCCATTCGGCAAGATCCGTCTCTGGAATCCCCGCCATACCATAGATCTCGATCTCGAAAGAATCCCGCCCCGGCAACGTGTTTTCAATCCTGCAGGGCACAAGACAGATGCTGGTCAGCGCTGATCAATAGCCATCGTCGGAGCCTTCGCCGCCACGTACTTGTCTGGCTGCGCCTTGTGCACTTGTGTGAGATGCACCGATAGGCCTCCTGCCGTATTCAGGCGTCGCGGGCATTGTGGGCACCGATAGTGTTTCGACTTTTGATGCTGCAGCAACACTGTTTGAATCGGATCGCCCGCTTGTCGTGTCAGTGCAGCCGTCCCGGATCAGCATCAGAGGGTTCTGTCAGCGCGACGTACCTTTCTCGTCCTCGAACTCGCGACTGTTTGAAAGCACCGGCGCGACAGATTGGAAGGCGACAAGATTCATCAGCGGTCAGCACGCTAGATGGTGGAGTGGCGGAGGTGAGTCTTGGGTCGACTTACTCGCAGTACCAGCACCACGCCTCGAGCTGTGGCGCCTTTCTCTTCTTGCGCGCCATTCTATGCAGATCTGGTGAGCCACGTTAGGCTCCGTATCGTTTGGATGGTGGTTAGAAGGCAAGGGAAGATCCCCCAAAGGCGTCGGCCGACTCCACTTTCGCCTAGACCCTGACAGCCCAGACGCGTCTTGTCATCGTGACTAATCAATTTCTCCTTATACCATTTGCGATTCTCACCCACCTCGAGCTGAGATCCGACACCCGTTCCTGTCATATGGAGTGGATACACCCGATCCTCGGGCATGCAACGACACTGAACGCCGGGTTGGCCAAAATCTCTCGCGAACGCTTTAGTCCAGGCTGGAAGCATTGTTGGAATGACTCGCACTTTCCGCTCCGAGATCGTATTCCTTGTCCAGCATCCAAGGGGTTTTCGCAAAAGAGGTCCCGGTACAAAGCAAGCAAACATGACAAATACGAATGCCACAGGATAACGGGGGGTCGCGATTGGCTTGTAGAGGTCAAAGAGCAGAACAGCGAAGCGAGAGACATTGATGGAATCGGTGGAGAAAATTGCCGGTAAAAGCCAACAAGCATATTCTGAGTCTGCTTCGTTTTCGTGATTTGCGATGCTACGCAGATGAAAGAAGATCCGGTTCACAAATTCGAGCAGACAGAAACGTCGAAATTCACATTCTCGCGTGCATTTGCGAAGCATGCTTTTCCACCGTCTCGTCACGATTTTATGTTTAGCAGTGATGGAAGTTGCAAGTCATGTTCCGGGATTGTGGCTGATGCGTGCATCTCATGATTTATTCTCGACGTCTGCGCAGTGTGCGTGCGGCTGGGGTCCACATTGAGTGTCACGCACGCAGCGCCGTAATCCTCATTTGGTGCCATCTGTAAGAGAGAGGTACAACAGCACTGTTCCTATTGACAGCCAGAGAAAATTCAGATTTCTGATTCGCTGTCAATTTAGTGGGAAAATTTTGCCGCGTATAGCGTGAGAGCATCGCAACGCGCATCAAGAAAGCGCACAATCATTCTAAGAAGCCAGCCTTGGTCTTTCCGCAGCCGAGAGCCTAGCCACAAGCTCAGGATCAAGTTCAAGCCTCGCATCCAGTCTAGAGCCAAATATAGAGCAAAAACGCGCACTCATCAGCTCACAGCTCAGAGAGCCGCTTCACAGAGGTCAGGTCTAATTCAATCATGGTTATTCTGATGACAAGATTGACCCTCTTCGCAAAACCATAATGTCACCGGAGACATCCAAAGAGGCCATCGGATGAATATATCATTCTCGTGATTTTTGTTTCACTAATGGGCCTGTTTCGCTGATGGGTCACTCACGTTAGATCGCATCATCTGACTACACAGCGAAACAAACAATTCAAACTCGCTGATCGACTATCAATCACAAAGGCAGCATGAAGGTGGGGTGAGGGATGCTTCGGCCACTTGTGAACCACGATGCATCGATCAATACCACAGCTCGAGAACAATTGGGCGTGAACAATCCGGCTTCCCATCACGTACTGACACTATGCTTTGTGACCCACAATGCCTGATTTGTGATTTATCGATCAGGCTTTTGACGCTTTCCTTCATTTCGACCATGGATTTTGGTATTTGCCTTTCAATCTGTGCGCTGAAACACTACCACATTTGTTTTCAGTCGCCGACGAAGCGCAGGTTTTGGGGCTCTAAATTTACAGGAATGCAGCTGTTCCGCCGAGATGTGATTTACTGTACACTGTCTCTCTCCAGGCTTGACGAACATCAAATCTAGCTTGATGAGCTGACTTATGAGCTCAAAGCCAGAGTTCGATCCAACGAGTCTAGATGGTGATGCAGCATGATCCTGTGGTGATGATTGTTCTGACCAACGACCACAAAAAGGTTTGGGCTTTTGATGAGCATGTGAATCCTGGGATCATTTTAGCAGCAATATGTGTGATCGCGTAAGGTTCAGGAACTGAAACTAGGTCGTCAGCCCACTTTCCGGCAAAAAGGGCACGAGTCAATGAAGGCGAAAGCATTGAAAAAATGATCCGCAAATCACGAACAAAGCAGCTCTTGTCAAAACCATCCTCATGCCCACATCAATACACGGAGCCATCGGGTTCGTCAGATTGAGGACCACAAGAATCACCAAGACTAGGTTGTGCTTGAGAGAGAAGAGTAATGCCTGATGTGTGATTCTGACATTATGATTGATGCATGATTTCGTAAGAACGAGGGAAACTTGGTGGTAAAATATATGCGCCTGCAAACGCTTGTCATGCATAATCACGAATAACATCGTGAGTGCATCTTGACTTTTCTGGTGCCCGTGCCAACAACCCCGGATGGCGACTCGAAGCCAGCAACCTTTTTCAACAATGACACAACCGCTTTTATCAATAAATTACTGGGCCATCCACGCTGGTGTTTTCCTGTTCTACAGCTGCAAGCAGAGCCTAGAGCTCCTCCAAGCTCCCAACATTCCTCATCGTTGTCACCATCGCCCAGGGCGCAATCAACGCAGCACAACAGTTACCAGTCGTCTTCGCCCTCATCTGGAACTGCCTCTTTGGCTCCAGGAATACCTGCCCCTTCTTCCAGATCAAGATCTACAAGCCCTCAACACCCAGGGTGACAAGAGCTGGCAACTGGATTGCTAGCAACAGAGAGCAAAACAGGGCAGCCAGCCTGGACGTCCTTGCCAAAGAGCTGAGCGAGCATGTCGGCCTGATGCAACCTCTCACAGGCATTCATCTTCTGTACAAAGCGATCTTGGTGCACCTGCGTCCTAGTCGAGGCCGCAACGGGTACACTGAAGCTGATGATCACGCTCTCCATCTGTGCGCACAGCTCTGTGTAATGGGACCGAACTTCATTCAGCTGCCCCCTTCCTGGGTCCCGCATGATGCCATTTCTCTGCTTTGCAAAGTCAACTACGCTGACTGGGTCTTTGCCAGCTGCATTGTCGTTGGAAAAAGTTCAGGAATGGCCCTCAGCCATGCTGCGTCCAGACAAAGGATTGCTGACTTGGTGATGATGTGGGTCCCCCTCTGTCTGCGCAAAATCTGGAGGGCCTTTGTTGGCCGTCACACCAAGAAGAGGTACGAGATGGGAATCGCTGCAGCAGGCGGTCGTCCTATGGGCACGTCTTAAGGTCAAAGGGTCTGAGTACCGTGTGGCAGCTTTGACCGGGGGTGGGTGTGGGCGGTTCCAGAGAGGTTGTGGGTGATGGGCTTGAGGGGGTTGACCGTAGGCACTCGAGAAGATACGCAGGCACACTCTGTTGCTTTTGAGCTAACTAAGTAATACATGCAATGAGGGTCCCGGAGCAACCCTTGTGTAGGGGAACAAACTAGTAAGGGAGCGTGGGCTGCGGCGCCGTGGGCACGCCGCTTGGATCTGGGAAGCTTGAAGAAGATTTGGGCTCACAGTGCGCCGGTGCTCTGTGGAGTGGGAGTGGGTGCACGTGTAGCTGGCCTGAAGGCGACTTGTCGCATGTTGAGTGTATACGGTCGCAACAGTGGGTGGCAGCGCCGTGGGTGCGCTGCGCGGGTGGGGACCTGAAAGATTTGGGCCCACGGCACACCGGCGCGCTGTGGGGTAGGAATGAGTGTGTGCGCATAGCCAGCCAAGGGGCAACTTAACGTGCGTGGAGCGCCTACAGTTGTCGCAGCGCCTGCGGTCTGGCAACAGCCGAGACATATCGTAACAGCACGGCCCTCAACGGCGACCTTGAAGACCGGGAACGCCTTGCCATGCCCCCCGGTGCGGATAGGGCTGGTTTCCACCTCGCTCAAGGCGCCTGGCACCTCTGCGAGAAGTTTTCGCCCCGTGAACTGCCGGGGTCTGAGAATCTTCCGGACGAGAGGTGTTACTAGCCGGAGGCTGGACACTGGTAGTGGAGAAGGAATGCTTCCAATTGGTCGCCGGATTCACGCACGGATTGCGGTGAGGTCGAGGCACGTCCCACACTTGGGAGTGAATAGAATACAATAACAGCCGAAAGGAACAGGGGGCTGGGGATGTGAGCGCCAGTTGCGGACGCACTGCAGGGTCCGGTCATCGCTGCAGCTGACCGGACTGGTGTGGCCGGCGCCCGAAGTAACACGCCCTTGCTCGGTAAGGAGCTCACGCCGGCGCTCCGGCATATTGTGCGCGGCCAGGACTATGCGAAAGCTAGTCAGAGCATCCGCTTCTGAGGACAAGAAGGTACTGCCATGAACATGCTCATCCGCCGGAAACCCTTGGATAACGTCAAGACGCCGCCCAGTTTCCTTGCGGCCGAAGAGGTCGATACCAGCACTCGGCTTGCCTATAGGGTTGCCCTGCAATGGGACCCCGTACGAGGCCATCCTTCTGCACCTGCGTCCTGGACTAGGCCGCAATGAACAGACTGTTACAACCATGGCCGCTGGGGGAACCAAATCCGGGCTCGGATGCTGGCCGCACTGATTTGGCCCCCATACGCAGCTTCCACACGCCTTTGACATCAGGCTCTGCACTTGTGCGCTCAGCTTTGCGTTAGGACGAGACGGTCGCATGCCGACGCTAGTGCGCAAGGGACGAGCTGCGTTCACCTACCGGTGTCGCCACACATACAAATACTAGTGGACGCATGGCGTCGGTCCAATCTTTGACTTTGAAGAATTTGTGGGCTTCGACATCGCCCACCCGACCCGTGACTATCAATTTTCAGATGCTCGCGTGATCGAATGACGCTAGCTTTGCAGCCATCGAGAGATCCAGCTCGACAGTGGTCGAGCTCCTTACCCTCATGCTGGCCTCACCCGCTACTAGCCAGATGTCAACACGACCGACCCACTGCTGATCACTGTGACTGCTTCTCGAGCGACCGCAGCTTCTACACGGCCTGCTTGAATGCCTCTCGTTCAGCACCAAAAGCTTTGGAAGACTGTCATGCTCTTTGTAGTCGAAGTGTAGCCGAGTCGCTGATGAGCGTGTTGCAGCTGGCATTGGTCAGATCGATACTCGACATTGATATCAAGGACGAGCACCACGCAGATTCTCTTTTCACACTGCGCCTTCAGCCAGACAGAGAAGCATTCATAAAAATACAATTTGCAAGACACAAGCTTGGGCTGGCGACGTGGCTCACGTAAAGTGGCGTCCCATGTCCCTGGGTGCGTATGGCGGCGGCAAGAGGGTTTCGCCCGTGTGATCGTCGAAGAGGCCGTTGTCGGAAAAGTGGATGGAGCAGGCGTCCTGTTCGACGCGGTAGCGCGAGGAGTCGAGCTCGGCGCTGGCGTTGGGCCTGGGAGGTACGGCGGGGCCCAACGAGGATGTGACGGGGCTGGTGGGGATGTACTGTGCCCCGGTGGTCTGAGTGGGTCTCGGGGGCACGGCGGGCGGCATGGGCAAAGTGACTGGGCTGACGGGGGTCATGGCGGTGGGGGGTGTGGGGAGCGGACGCCGCGACGCTGATCTTGTCAAGGAAGTAGGAGACAAGGAGACGCTGTGAGCGTCCTGGAACGGATCGACGTCGGATGCGGAGGCGCCTCGCACGTGGTTGGGGCGAGCGGCGTGGGAGTATTGATGACTTGCATCCCAAAAGATGCGATGTTGGGTTGGCGATTGTGCGGTGGCGTATGCGTTGGACGGTGAGATGGGCGATACGGATTCGCAGCCGAAGCTCGTCGAGTAAGCGGTTGCAGAGGGGTCGAGCTCAGTGGCGGGTGTGTTGGTAGTGGGGGATGAAGGTGACGAGAGGGTGGGCGAGATGGGTGTGACTTCTTGGAAGAGGGCATGCACCCTGTTGGAGGGTCTTGTGGAAGTGTCGGGGGTGAGGGAGTG
Organism: Moesziomyces sp. F16C1; assembly: GCA_003004725.1. NCBI lineage: Eukaryota > Fungi > Basidiomycota > Ustilaginomycetes > Ustilaginales > Ustilaginaceae > Moesziomyces > Moesziomyces sp. F16C1. Next base: position 298,516 of record NXFS01000017.1, read on the forward strand.
GTGGATGTCGGGCTGGAGCCAGTACTGGGACTCGTTGGTGGTGGCGGTGACGCGGCTGGGAACTCTGCCGAGGTCACCCTGGCTGGAGAGGAAGGCGGTGTCGAGACGCAGCTGAGATCGGGAGGAGGAGTTGGCGGTGGAGGAGGAGACGGAGTGTGGAAGCAGCGAGAGGTCTTTGCGCTCTGCATCCATCTGGGACTGGAGACGTCTGCGCGGACGGACGAGCTTGCAGTAGTAGAAGAGGGAAGCTGCGATGGCAAAGATGAGGAGCATGACGGAAGCGGTGACGGTGGAGGCGATGATGATGGTCTTTACGTTGGAGGCAATGTGGAGGAACGACTTGCCGGGGACGTAGTTGTTAGGGTTGATGACGATGCCCCAGAAGTGCATGTGGGTTGCATTGTTCATGTTGGACATGACGACGGAGTGAGTGCCCTCGTCCAAGGTGTCGGATGTCCAGATGACGGGGGGCAGTTGGGAACCGGTGGCGGCTGCGAGTTCGTCGTTGGCCGAGTAGGCGTTGATGACGACGGTGGTTGTGTTGTCGATGGTGAGGTTGTACTCGCCGCGCAAGGGTCCGCGATAGTCGAGGACAGAGAGGCCATGTCCTGTGAATACAAAATTGACGGTATCGCCTTGGTTGGAGGAGGAGTAGTAGTATTGGATGGGCGCGGTGTCAATGTTGGAAGGGATGGAAAAGTTGCGCCAGTTTGCGATGGGCCAGAAGTTGGAGCGCGGGTCGCGATTGTCGACGATGCCTGCTGACCAGAGCAAGGAGGTGTTCCATGGATTGGCGACTACGTCTGGCGTGACGGGGAGCGAGTCGTTATCGTAAGATGCGTAGGCTGTGGCGTAGGATGGTTTTGCGGTGCGACTGGCAGCAGTTTGTGGGTAGAGTGTGGCGGTGGGTGCGGAGGATGTGAGGCCCCAATAGTCTGGGTCCCACTGGCTATTCATGGTGGAGAGAGGCGAGTGTGCTGTGGGGCAGCTGCCGTGGAGATGGTGGTGGTGGTGGTGGCTCGAATGGCGCTGCTGCGGGCTAAATCGAGCTCTCTTCCTCCGCACAACGGCTGCACTCTTGCTGCGAATTGCTGCGAATTGCTGCACGCACGCAGCTTTGGCCTGTCTGTCGGCTGTCGCTTAAAATTAGCCCTCTGCCCGCGCGCCTCAGCTCAGGAACGCGGCTAACCTCGCCACGCTGCCCTGCTTTCCCTCTTCTTTGGCAGCGAGAAATTGAATTTTCGGGCGGCGTTACGCTACCCGCCATCCGCTCTCTCCCTGTCTCGGATGAGCCGCCTCGACTCCAACCCCTCCGCCAAGAATCGGTGGTGACAGGCAGAGGCCGATCAGTCTTGGCACAATGTCACAATAGTCACATCCCTCCCCCTCAAATCACATCCAGCCAAACCGCTCTCGGACCATCAATTTGCTTTCGAACAGAGAGAAAATGTGAAGAATCGGCGATGTGAGAGATGCGGACATGGAACGGAATCGGGATCAATGTGAGGCGTAGCTATGAGTCGGAACAATAAAAAAAGGACGATGTACGGAGCTTTGATATGCGAACGAGTTTGCGGGACGGAGCTGACTGACGAACAAAGGACACGGAACAAGAATCATCGAGGGTGACCGGGCTGATCACTCCGACTTGGACTGGCAGTCGTGCGGAACGCTGTAGCCGTCGGTGCGCTTTCCACCGCCCCAGGGCGTGCGGCCGATCACGCTCGCATCCGTGCCCAGGCCGCGCTTGGCAAACGCCTTCCACAGCACGCATCGGTTCTGACCACCCGTCAGGTGCTTGTCCGCCTGCACGATCGCATCGCGCGCATCAAAGAAGCTCGGTCGGCACGGCTGCAGCTTCATTCCGTCCAGGATCAGCTGCACCAGCAGCGTGTTGCCGTGACGAGGAACGCGGCGCTTGCTCACGCGCGACTTGCCCAACGACGCAAGCTCATCCTCGTCCAGGAAGAACGCAGCCTGCTCCGTCGCACTCGCATTCTTGCCAGGAGGGAAGAGGTGCGTGGCAAAGCCGTGCTCCAACACCAGCGCCTCCTCCACCTCGTTGAGCATGGTCGCCCACACCTCGCCGATCGCATGCACGCCCCAGTAGCCGGCGTGGTCCAGGTACGAGTACGTCTCCGGGTTGATCGTCTTGTTGGTCGAGTACGGGTAGTTTCGGATACCCTTGGCGCGGTTCGACGCCCACGAGCCCATCGGCCAGTCGTGCGGCGCCGCTCCCGTGCGACGGATGATCGACGCAAGCGCATCGCCCCATCCCTCACCCATACCGCCGGACTCGCCCCAACCCAGACAGCCGCTGTTGGCAGGTCCACCCGTCAGACGCGTAGACAGGCCGTGGCTGTACTCGTGGATCACAATGCCCGCCTCGAAATCGCCGTCACGGAACGGCGTCGACTGGTCCCACACGTACATGCGCATGCGTCCGCGCTGGCCATCGGGAGGCGTCATAAAGTCGGCATTGTCCGTGCCAGCGCCATCCTGGGCAAACGCAATGACGCCGTCGTATCCTTCGCCGCCGCGCCCAAAGTTGTGCTCCTGGAAGTTGCCCGAGGCCTCGTCGAATCCGTAGGCATACAGCAGATCGTGATACTCGTTGATCGTCACAAACAGCTGCACCGTCGCCGCAGCCACATAGTCGGCAGGAGGAAGCTCCGAATGCTTCTTCTCCGACTTGCGCCACTTGTACGGATAGTTGAACATCATGTCCGTGCTCTTGTCCGCACTCTCGCGGCCGCGAGGGCGCTTGATCACGCTCGACTTCCACTCGCCGTTGCCCGTCGGGTCGGCTTGCGCAAACACGTTGTTGCCGCGCGTGTCGGCGTAGACGGTGTTGTTGCCGTCCACAGATACCGCCTCGTCCGCACCGAGCGACGAGAACGGCGAGTGCTTGCCCGGCACGGCGTGCCAGCCCACCGGCGACGCCTCCTCGTACCGCTCGCCCTTCTCGTTGGAGCGCTTGCCCTCGGTGGGGTCGTTGAGTCCCCACTTGAATACGCGATAAACCGGCTCGTGGCTCATCGGCTTGGCTTCCTTGGCCGACTTGGCCTTCTTCGACGGCTTGGACGGCTTGGAGGGTGTGTAGCGCGAAAAGTCGGGGCGGCCCAGCTCGGGCAGCTTGGCGCGACCAAATTCGGGACGGCCCAGCTTGGGCACGTCTTTGGCAGCGGGCACGCGCTTGCGAGGCATGCTGTGCACCCAGTCGACCACGCTGCTGATGCTGCCGGGGCGATGGGCGTCGGCATAGGCCTCGTAGGCGTTGTCCTCGAGCGGGATCTGGAACTTCCACACGAGGTTGAGGCCTTCGCCCTCGGTCTGCACGTAGGCGAGCTGGGCAGGCACGGGGCCCTTGGCGGTAGGCACATTGTGCAGGTACTCGATCTGGGTGTGCGTGGCCTGCGCGCCCGAGTCGGTCTTGCCGGCGTGCGGCTGCAGCTTGTGCTCAAAGGTGGTGACAATCTGCGCCGCCTCGGCCTCGGCCGCACGCGGATCCGAGAGGCGAGCCGCGAGGCCCTCGTCGGGCGTAGCCTGGCGAAGGAAGTAGACGAGCGCCAGACGCGGGTCGATGATGGCGTCGGGTCCGTGGAGGCTGCGCTTGGCGTTGAGGTGCGAGAGCGAGCCCGAGAGGCGCGACGAGAGGTCGGCGCCCTGGAGGAGCGGGTCGTCGGTGGGCACGCCGCACACCTCGTGGAGCTCCTCCTGGAGCGGCAGCACGCGCTGCGGGTCCACCTTGGCGCGCTTGGGCTGCTGGTCGGGCGCGGCGTTGGCGAGGCCGTCAAAGACGAACTGGTGGACGCCGCCTCGAACAAAGGCCTCGTTCTTGTTGGACCAGTCTGCACTGCCGGGTGCATCCTCGGTGTACTCGGCGGGCGAGGGCTGGGCTACGAAGAGGAGCGAGTCGAGCTCGGCGCGGAGCTTGTCGCAACGCAGCGAGAGGTCGTGCTCGGAGACGGCGTCTTCGGAGTGTGCGACGCCCTGGTTGGTGAAAGGCGGAGGAGCCTGACCGGCGTAGAGCGAGGAGCCGAAGGAGAGGATCTTGCCGTCGGGCGCGATGTTGATGTTGAGATCGCCGTCGGCGACCTCGAGGCCGTTGACGAGCTGGCGGATGTAGTAATGCGAGATGCCGCTCGAGACGTCGGTGTAGGAGTCCGGGCGCACGTAGAAGTCGTGTCCGGATGGGGCGAGACCCTGAGCATAGCCGAGCAGATGCTTTGCGAGGCGGGTGGCGACCGAGTAGGCGTTCTTGGGGCCGGGCTCGGCGTTGACGTAGTGGATGGCGGCGGCGTAGGCGTGCTTGCGAGCCGAGTCGACGCTACGGCGGACGGCAGGCACGTCGGTGGCCGACTCTACGTCGGCGAACACCTTGTGGGAGTGCTCGGGACCCCATGCGAGCGACTTGCGGGCGGGGTCCTGGGGGCGGGGAGCGCCGGTGTTCAGGAGAGCGGCATTGGCGACGGGGGCGGTTGCGAGGCTGGCAAAGCTAAGCCAGAAGGGGAGGAGAGCGATGAGAGCAAACAGGCGCTTGTGGCCGTGCTGGTTGGGACGCGGCATGGCGAGTGGGCTGCAACAAGCCGAGGCGTTGTGCGCGCCAGGCGACAAGCTCCTAGGCGTTGCTAAGATGGAGGGGTATGCCGTTGACTCGGCGGTGTATCTAGGTGTAGTGGTGAGAAATCTAGTCCAATCTAGTCTAGTCTAGTCTAGTGTCTAGCAGGAAGGGGTTAGAGTGATTGTCTTGATGGGATGGATGGAAGTGGTGGTGAGAGAGATGGGGGAGGTGTATGCGGTGCGAGATGAGGTGAGGGTGAGGGCGGGGCGGGGTCTCGTGGGTGGGTCGTACAAGGCGAGGCGAGGAGGGGGTGGCGCGTCGTTCAGGGTCCTCTGCTTGTTTCGCCTGGATTCAAGCGCGGCTGCCGCTGCTGCTGATAGAGGGAGAGGGGAGCGAGAGAGATAAGTCAACTCCACACTGACCTCGCCCTGCATTGGGTGCATTGGGTGCTGCATTTGGGCGCATCGACTCAGCCAAACCAGCGGCACCAGAGCGCGCGATTTTTGGCGCTATTTTTTCGAGTCAGCACGCGAGCAGCAGAGGCCGCGGCGCTTGGCCCAAACAGGAAAGCAAAGCCAGCGAGCGCCCCGACCACCATGCGTTGGCGTTGGCACCAAATGACGAGTGAGCACCACCCCCGAGCCTTGAGCCGGCACTCGCAATCGACGCAGGGGCCGCGCGATCGAAGGCGCCCGCGTTGGCTCGCTCCATCCGGTATCTTGACCGGCCTGTCGAGCCGGCTTGCCAAGCTTGCATCCCCCCTCTCTCGCCATGCATGCGTACCCGCTCGCATCCGAGAGGGGTCTCTCGTCTCGCCTCTCGCGTCTCGCTGTGGGTAAACCAAAAGTCGCGTGGCCGGCCATCGTCGTAGCCTAAGTCAGGACACAACCGGCTTTTTCGACCTCAGGTGCAGTTTCGCATTCAACTCCACGCTGCAGAGCGTCGAATTTCGTGGTCACTGTGGAGCGGAAGAAGATCGGGAGATCGGGAGTGAGCCAAACACGATCGCCGATGGACGCGCTCGAACCCTGGGCGGACGGTGTGGAGACGATCACAAACGCACACTTCTCGCTCGCATTTTTGGCCAACAGGCAGATTTCTTCGGACTCGGCCTCGTCCTCCTTCCTCCACCATCCGCGCTACCCTATCAACGCGCTGCAGCTGCCATGGTCCAGCCACCCTCCTCGGCAGCAGGCCCTTCGGCCGCCGCTCCGTCTTCTACATCGTCCCTCTTGGTCTCCTACCAAGACATCTTTGAGCATCTCGAGCTCGCACGCCATCATCGCGATGCAGACCAGATCCGCGACATCCTCACCCATCGCAAGGCAGACCTCAGATCGTGTCTCCAGCCTTTTCCCATACACACCTCGCCAGACCAAGCCACAACCACCGATAGCCTCCCGCCCGCAAGCTTGAAACTCGCAGATGGCTCCACCCACTCCCTCGACCACGAGACGCGCAACCTCTGCAAAGACATCGCTGCCCGGTACAACACCTCGCATCAGCATGCCTTTGCCCTACTGCGCACCTTCCTCGCAACAGAGAATCGCTCGCTCGACGGCATCGACGACGTCGTCCGCTCCCACCTCCAGCAGACACCGCCCTCCCCCGTCAAATCCAGAGCTTCCAGATCCAAGCCAGACCGCTCGCGACACCAAACCCGCACCGAGACCGACGACAGCGCAGCAAAAACCGCCGACCTCCTCGATGCCTTCAACATCTTCTACTTTGAGGAGCGCATGTACCTTCTCCGCACCATCTCCTCCCTCATCCGCATCACAGAGGATCCTCAGCACGTCTACTACGACATCGCAACCACCATCCTCGACTTCTTTGCCGACGAGGCTTTTGCACTTCAGTGCATCGACCACTTCGTCTCGCTCGTCTCCCTGCCGCTTCCAGAGTCCATCCGACAGCAGCCGCGCTACTCGACCCTCTGGGCAAAGCAGATCCTACGCGAGCAGTTTGGCCTGCTCGAAATCGTCTTTCTTCTCTTCTACGGTCGCCTCTCTCCCTCCCCCAAACCCGTACTCGCCCTCCTCCGCGCAGTGCACCAGACCGAAGTCGGTCGTCGTCAGGCCAACCTCGGCTTCTTCGACGCAGAGGCCGCAGAGACCGTAGATTGCCTCGGCCACCTCCTCGTCCTCATCGCCGTAGAGCTCCTCTCGCTCGAAGAGGTCATGGACGGCCTCGATCTCGACCAAGATACCCTGGAAGCCCACATCTCCAAACACGCTCCGAGCCTCGAACAGGCCCTCGATCTGCTCAGCAGCACCTCCGCAGACCCTCTCCAGGCTCCCATCTTGCTCGCATGGGCGCTCGTCCTCCATCGTCTCGAAGATGCTCTCGTCGCTGCCACAGACGCCTCCGACGCCTCCGACCTCGAGCCCTCCCGCCATCTCACCGCTTCCCTATCCGAGCTCGCCGACGTCGTCAGGACCGACGACGGAGGTCCTTCGCTCTGGAGACGACTTGCCCAAGCTGCCTTCGCACCCGAACTGCGCCTCTTCGACACCTTGATGGCCTTGCTCTCCTCGCCCCTCTTGACCAGCAGCAACGGCGCCAGCAACCCCGCCGTCGCAGGTCCCTCCGCTCTCGCCTACCGCGCCGTCTTCAAGGGCCTCTTGCTCAGCATCACCGAGCTCGTCAAGCCCGAATTCCTCCCCAACTTTGACGCTCTCGTCAGCCTCTGGGAGGCCACCTTCGGCTCCGGTCTCACCCTCGAGCTCAACCAGGCTGCCATCGACGGCGTCGCCGCCCTCTGCGACCAGTTCTGGCAGATCGACAGCAGGTACGAATCCAGATGCACCACCCTCGACACCGCAAGGCGCCGCTGGCCCGTCAGCTTCCGTCCCCTCATCCTCCTCACAAAGGCGCTCTCCGGACACGCTCGAGTCGACTCGCAGGCCTCGTGGCCCTCGTTGCTCGACAGCCAGTCGCGCCTCGAACCAGAGGAGCGCGCTTGCGCCGCCGTCTTTGACTATCTCGCCAACGTGCCCACCTTTGCCCAGGTCCTCCCCATTGGCGCAAACACTCCCAACGCTCCGTTCGAGACCATGGAGGGAGGCGACTACACTTCGGTCACCTACAGGATCACCCGCCTCATGCGTGTGCCTGGCACCCAGATTCGCCTCGTGCCTGGCACCACGGGTTCCACCATATCCGAGCTCGGAAAGGATCCCGTGATCGTGCTCTGGAGTCCCGCCCGGCCCGTTAGCGCCTGGAAACTCATGCGCGACGTCCTCTCCTCCTTCCCTCCCGCCTACGCAGACCACAGCGCCGCCGATCACGATGACGATCCCTTCCGCGACCAGCGCCAGGCCGTCAACCTTGCTCAACTCGCTCCCGCCGATGTCCACGTGCCCTGGGAGGAGCTCGCCTCGGACGTACTTGACCTCTTCGCCAGCATCATCTCGTCCAGCGCCGACCTCGCCTGGGCCGTCCTCGCTCACCTCGACGGCCGCGATATCAATGCAGACGAGCTCTCGCTCGACCTGGAGCCCGAGGAGCTCGAACAAATTCAAAAAGAAAAGGAGGACTTGGCGCACGCAAAGAGTCTCTCGTCCATCGCCGTCAGCCTCTTGTCGCACGCCCTCGTCGCAGCTCCCATCAGCGTTCGACTCGTGCGCTCCACGCTCAAGCTTCTCACCGTGCTGCTGCCCTACGATCCTGATGCCGTCTGGCAGGAAGTGCGCTCGTCAAACGCCCTCATCGGTAGCCCTGGCGCAATTCCTTACCTCTCCAAGGCAACATCGAGCGCCAGTGCCTCCACCGTATCCGCCTTGCTCACCCAAGAACTCGGCCGCGCGTCGTATTCTGGCTTGATCTCTCTGCTCGATTTCCATATCGCGTTGTTCTCAGAGCTTCAGAGATCGTACTCGACTGCCTCGATCGAAGTGCTCGAGACAAAGACCAACGTGCTCCTTCGAGCTTTCGGCTGGATCTTCGAATGCGTCTGGCCCGAGTACCAGAGCTGGCGTTACCTTCGCCTAGCAGACAGGCTCGAGATTGGCTCAAAATGCACGCGCCTGCTCGAGATGGCGCTCGCAGAACGAAGCTGGCGTGCTCCTCTCACCCCATCCCCCGACTCCGCCGGTGGAGCCGGACCGGCTTCGTCTCTGGTCGAAATGGCGGAAAGGAATCTGGTCACTCATCCAAGCATCCTTGGTCTCGCTCCTCTCATCACGTGCATCGGAACCGGCCAGCAGCTTCTTGAGGCGCTGGGCCGAGCAGGCAGGCAGACCGACGCTGTCTTGGCAGAAGAGTGGATCGCATCCACCCTGCGTCTCGCAACGCTTATTGTATCGCGCAGGCGTGAGCACACTCTTGCCGCACTGCACGATCTCTCGACGCTTCCGGCGGAAACGGCCAAGAAGGCAATGTCTGCCAAGCTCAACACGGGCTTATTCGAGAGGCTCTTCTTCGACCACACCATCGTGGCCTCTCGCGCCGTGCTCAGCGGTGCGCGCAAGTCAAATCGGGTTGAGCTCGCTGGCGCTGCTTTTGCCTATGTGCTCTTCCCTACATCCACGGTCATCAGCTCATCTGCGGCTCATTTGATTACCGCCGTCCTCAGGTCCACCGCTGACCTTGCACCGGCGGGCAAGCAGCCTCCTGGCCTCATTGGGCACTTGGGCACCCTCGCAGAGCTCGAAGATACCCTTTCCGGCCTCGTCGAGCTTGTCAACAACCCAAACCAGGACGCCACTCTCAAGGTGCGCGTCTGGACCATGTTGGCGGCGATCGTCGACACTCAGCCTGCCCTGGGCACTCTCCTCTTGACGGGCCGACATCTGGCCATGACGACAGAGACGCGTCTTAACACATCCGAGGCGAACAACAAGGCCGACAAACCCGAGACCAAGGCCACTGACTCGGCCAACAGCTTCACGCGAGGCAAGGCCCTGACGACAACAGCGCTGGATGTCGCTTCGGAAGCAATCCTGTCTTGGCGCCCCACCCACAGGGATGGCCCGCACTTGCTCGAGGCGGTGCTGAGGTTCCTCGACGTGGCCTGGATCCATGCGGCAGAGCATGTGGCTGCCTTTGACACCATCCGCACCAACGTCTCGTTCTTCCGGGCGCTAGCCGACATCGTGTGCGAAACGACGCAAGTGCCTTCCACAGTGGCACAGGGCCTCGAGGATGCCGAGTTTGCGCTGCATTCGCGCAACGACGATAGCGTGGCGACCTATTGCTATCAAAAGATGTGCCAGGCTCGCTCGCTGCGACTGCTGCAACACGACATTCAGCTCGGCGGCATCCTCAAGAATACCAGCAAGAACGACAAGCCTAGCAAGGCGAGCCTAGACGCCATGCTCGACATGCTCACCTCGTCCGATCGTATCCTCGGCGCGCTAGAGACGTGCTTTTCGATGCCGTGCGATCCACAGATGCGCGCCTCGTTGGAACGCAAGCTCGTCGAGCTCTTCCCATCGATCTACGTTGACCAGCTGCGACATCCCGCGCGGAAGGATGACTTTGATCTCGACCGACGCTACGGCGACGACTACCACTTCAACACGGCGTCGTTCCGCGCCAAGGCTGAAGGACGCATCTTGGACCACGAGAGCGCGGGCGATGTGGCGCTGATCGAAGAGGGCCTGCTGGCGATCCAGACGATCAACATGGAGTGGAGTCTGATCGACGTGCAGAACTCGGTGCTGCAGGCTTGGACGCAGTGCGTCGAGTTGTGCATGGGTCGCATCGTGGCGCAGGCGTTGGGACAAAGCAAGATGAGCGGCATGGAAAATACGATCATCACTGCGTGGACGCGACTTGCAACGCTGGCGGCCGATGAGGGTCGTGAAGGTGACTTCATGCGCGGCGTGCATGCGATGCGCATGGCGCTGCTGACCAAGCTGATGGAGCTGGCCTGGGGACACCGCCGCAGCATGGACTCAAGCAGCACGGACCAGGTCGTACAGGCAGCTACCATCTGTGGCCGCCTCGTCACGCATCCGCACTTCAAGGTGGAGGACAGTCTCAAGGGCACGGTGCCACCCGAGTTTCATCGCGAGGTGTTCGAGATGGTGCTTGTGTGCATCTCGAGCATTCGAGCGCTGCTTGCGTCGCACATCGCGCTGGCACGTCCCGACGACAAGACGATCGAGAGCCACAAGGCTCTGCATGCGGCCGTCGAGCTGTTCTGCCGCCACGCCACAGAGGCGCTTCGCATCAAGATGGAATCCGCCCTGCGAGTGCTGCAGACGTCTCGGTACGACGTCGATCTGCAGAGTCTCGACGACGACCTGGACATCCTCGTCAGCATCTTTGAGATGACGATCCGTCGCGATGTGGGGGCCGAGACAGGCGTGTGGCTGTCGCACGTGCAGGAGGTCCAGCTTCTGCAGATCGCCATCAACCTGCTGGGCCGGGCACCCGTGCTGCGAAACGACGGCGCCAACGGACCCAACAGCGCGCATCACGTGGCGTTCATGAAGCCACTACTCTCGCTGCTGCTGGCGGTGGCATCTCAGCCTTCGTCTGGCGAAGAGCTTGCTCTGCAGGGTGCGGTCAACGCTCTGGCGTCCAACATGATCACGGATGCACTTGAGAACGGTCAAATGTCACCGCTTCTGCTGACGGGCGATTCGAATCCGACGCACGAGTGCTGGCGGATGATGCTGCGCGTCGTCGTCAACCTGATCGACAACATCGGTGCGGGCAACGACAGTGCGAGCTGGCGCGGCGTCAGTGTGCGCTTTGTCGAGACCGACGTGATGGGCTTTGTGCGCGTCTATCAGAGGCAAATTGATCGCGCGCTCAACCTCGGCGAGTTGCAGGCGCGTCTCGGGTCGATGACGGGACTGGTGGGTCCATCCGCCTCGAGGGATGCCAGCGCGTGGGCTGGTTCGGCATTGAGCGTGGAGCATCTGGAAGAGATCGAGTTGATCTCGAGCCTGCTGTACAGTCTGACTCGGATCGAGAGCGAGCAGCCCGCGCAGTCGCACGTAGGTCACACGGACCGTTCAGCACCTTCGATCGTGCAGCACCTTGCCGAGGCGGTAGCATGGACGCTTCCGCCACTGGTGCATCTGCTGCAGCATCCGCACGAGCTCAACAGCCTGTTGGGACTCGACTCTGACAGCCAAGCGGAACAAGATCGTGCGGCGTCCAAGATCCGCAGCATCGTATCGGTGCTCGTCGCGAGTCTATGGAACCACACGCGGTGTGTACTCGTTCTATGCCGCGGTTCCGAGTCCTGGCCAACGCCTTCGTCGGGCTGCGCGATCGTCAGGCCGACGACTCGGACGAGCACCTTGCGCATCGCTACGCTGGGAACGCTGTTGGACCTCAGCTCGTACCTCACCGACGTGGTGCGCAAGAGCAAGATGACGGGCGAGGAGAAGGCGGCGTGCTCGGCGACGCTGGAGCAGACGCTCGGACTGGCGGCGAGCCAGGCGGCCATTTGGGCCAGCGGCAAATCCAAGCACGAGGAGCATGCTCGACTCGAGCACATGGCCAGGCAGGAGCTCGAATCGGGCTTGTCGCGCGATTTGGTCTCGGCGCTGCGCGCTGCCGACGAGGTGGCGGGTGGAAAGGACGGCTTGTTCGCACTTGTGCAGGCGTTTGTGGAGTCCAAGCTCACTGGCTCGCACTTCTAATTGAACACGTGCATTGTTGAGATGACAAGTCGTTCTGAGGACTCGAGCGTGTGTGTATATGTGGTAGCGATCCTGAGACCACGATCCGAGGTGAGAAGGCTAGTGTGGGGACGCGGTGGGACAGCCTCCACAATTGGCTGTGGGCTGCAGGGGCCATGCACGAACGCACGCCGTCAACTCAGCTGTCAGACACGGCTGGGCACGCTTCTTCTCTCCACCACCGTCTTCGCAATGTGGCCGTTCGGCATTCCTGAGCTCGTTCTCGATCCGCCGCTCGACCTTGCACCACGTAAGAGCTTCTGCACTATTTACACTTTATGAGCAGCTTTGACTTACGACTTTGGATGTTGTACAGCTGCCGGGTCGAGGCTCGCCATGCTTTCGTGGGCGGGCGGGCGCGAGTTGGCGGTTTTTCTCGACTCGCAGGCCGACGAGGTGAAGCATGTGGTGATCCACGTTCACGGCAAAGGTACATCTTGACCCTGGCTTGCTTTTCTGTGAACCATGTTCTGACGCGTAAGAGTGGTAGAGAGGGACGGTGCGGGTGCATGGCGAGACATGGCGAGTGCGCGTGCCCAGCTACCTCCCGAACAGGCGTCGACCACGCTCATTGTAGCACCCCAGTTTGTGAGTCTGCCAGATCCTTACGCATACTGGGCTTCCGTAGCTGACTTTGGAGCGACAGTTGAATGGTCTGGACAAGGACAAGTTTTACGAATGTCGGCCGCTGGTATGGAAAGCAAACACTGTAAGCACACATACCCCTCCCTCCCGGCTTTTGATTCACTGACACTTTTGCCTGCGCTGTCGGTCCAGTGGGGCGAAGGAGCCCCGTCACAGGGACGCAAGGATAGTGGGCCGGCGAGCGTATCGTCTTTCGAGGCACTCGATGCGCTTGTGGCCCACTTTTCATCCTATCTCTCGCTGCGGCGTATCACGTTGTGTAAGGCGCCCCTCCCCTCCTAACACCATCTTTGGACTTCATGCTGATACGGAGAGTGGAAGAGATAGCGGGGCACAGCTTAGGCGCACAACTCGTGCAGCGATACAGCGTGCTCGGACGCCCGCATCAAGAGATCACGTACGTCGTGATGAATCCAGCAACATTCCTCTACCTCACACCGGAGCGACCCGGTCCGATCTGCCCAGTACGTTCTACGTCCCTGCTTTCTGCGTATGAGCTCGGTACTGACCCCGTTGATGCGTTGGATGCACAGGATATGGACATGTACAAATGTAGGTTCACAATTGATTTCGCAGGCTTGCCTCTTTGCCGAGTCTCACACTTTGCCTGTGCACAGATGGACTGGATGGCGTCGAAGCCGCGCTGTCGTGCTACGGTGCTGTTGGAACCCGGACCGAGCTTGTGCGGCGATGGCTCGCCGAGCGCGTGGTGCACTTCCTGCACGCCGATGGCGACCGCGGTGTTGGAGATGACCGCCCCCAGGCTCTGGCTCAAGGTAAGCCCCCACACGCCTTGTGATACAAAGTTCACTCGCTGATGTTGTGGCGAGGTTAGGCGCAAACCGGCTCGAGCGCGCACGGCACCACCAGGCCCATCTCGAAGCGCTGGCCAAACAAGCAGGATTGCCACCAAAATGGACTGTCGACTGGATTCCGCACGCCACGCACGACGGACTCGCCATGTAAGCATCCACTCCCCGCTCTGCACACCTTTGAGGCTTGATCTGACTTCCCACCTCCCGCAAACAGGACGACATCCCGCGCTGCCATGTCACGAATCTTCAGCGTTGCGTAGTAGAAAAGATTGCATTGAACATCACCCGTCAAACTTGACCACGACTCCGAGCGTGAATGGCAGCCGCGCATCTGTCACAGTCACCTCGTCGCCCTCCGTGCACACCTCTGCTATCCTCTTGGCGAGATTCGGTCTTGTGGCCTCTTCGATCTGTTTCGGCGCCTGGAAGTACAGCGGCCTGCCCTGGATGGCGAGCGAGGGTTTCGAAAGTTGCAGATCGGGCATCTCGCCCAGCCTGTCGATGAGGTCCTGCACTGTGTCCTGCTGGGCGAACGTCATGGTCCGCGACTCGCCTCCGCATACGGGGCAGTCGGGTCTCTTTTCGTGTTCGAAGGTGTAGGTGTAGACACTATCGTTGCCGGTGACCATCATGTAATTGTTGAGGAACGGCGCTGCGGTGGTGGCGATCTTGAAGGCTTCCAGCACACACGCCGCCGCGACGATGGCGTTGGTGGAAGCGATGGCCGGGATGATGTTCTTGACAACACCCTGTGTGAGGCCCCAGGTGACGCCCGTGATTCCGAATGAGTCAGCTCGTGCTGATGCTTGGTCATAAAGCCACTGGATGTGGTCCGGATTGTCGTTGTCGAGCTTTGTATCTGGAAAGAGCCGCGGCCACTCGAGAACGCTTGCCCACTCGATGCAATGTTCTGGCAAGCGTGGGGTGTTTGCAATCGTACAGATCGGATACGTCGTCTGCCTACTGAGCATGTCCAGACTACACTCGTAGCACGACGTGACTGTCGGCAGAATGACCCTGGCCTGGCCCTTGAAACCCTCCGTTCCGCCATCGATGAGAGGCTTGAGCGAGTCGGGATCCTCCTCGTCCACCATGTTGACGAGCGTAGCATTGATCCACCTCCTGGCTTCGACCGAGTCAAGCCCGCAGATGACAAGGTTGAACTGCATGTAGTACTGCTCGTCCTTGTCCTGGATCTTTCCATGGTAGGGTGTGATGTCGACACCGGGCACACGACGGCGGACAAACTCGGCGGCTACCTCGGCCTTGGGTCTGCCCACGTCGGCTTCGCGGAAGAGGAATTGGCGATTGAGGTTGGAGACGTCGATGGTGTCCATGTCGATGATGTGGATGTGGTGAAACCCGCTCAGCGCGAGGTTGGCCAGGATCTCGCAGCCGAGACCGCCGGCACCGATGACGAGGATCTTGCACTGTGTGCGTAGGAAGTTCTTGACGGACGCGCCGGCCTGGAATGCGGCATCGGTGGCCGGGCCGGGCCGATCGAGCAGCCGATCGACGTGCTGGTATCTTGCGGGCGAGGTGAGCATGGTGCCCGAAGCGCGAGTGGACAGTGATTCGTGGTGGGAAGCAAGTGTCCTGTATGCCATTGCGCAGGTGTTGGTTGCATTGGCTGAGTCGGGCAGAATTTGTAGTGGAGGTTGGAGGGTCCGTGCAGTGCTTTCGCTCTAACATGTGCGGCTCGAATCAGCTGTTAGGCCGGGCCTTGTAGCATCACGTCGGAAAAACTGGGGTCTCAGGAAGGGGCGCGAGATGTGCCTGGTTGACGCACGTCGAATGGATGCGGGCTCGAGCTTCGGACACGTGAATCGGCCCTGGGTGAGGGAGGTGTGGGGGACGAGACTAGCGCCATTGTTTTGGCGCGGGCTCGTCTTGGCATGGGCGTGTCAGGGTCTGCGTGGCTTGTGGGAACTGTCGCGGGCCTAATCGACGCGAGACTGTCGATCGCGGCCACTTTGGCTTGGCACGACGCGGGTCCACGCCCTTCTTCTGGAGTCGCGGAATGCAGTCGAGATGCTCAGCGTCAAAAACAAGGTGATTGTGCATCCGACCGGTCGCATGTGCCGAGATGAGTTGATTGCAGCCTGCAATCACGCGCTCGTCTGTGTTTGCTGCTCCGACATTGACTTTTGACCGAGGCGTTGTGCATTCGGCAGCTCTGGGTCGGGAGTGGAAAGCTTCCAGCGAAGCGCGTGTGCAGATGAGTGCAGCCGCCGCCACGACTAGCTCAGCGGCGCGGGCGGTGTGCATTTCATTTCGGGTAGTGACATTTTCGGGCTTGCATTTTTGCTTGCATTTTCCGGACGCAAAGTCGCCACATTCCAAACTGGCGACCATCTGCAACGACGAATACTCTTTCCGGGCTGTCCGACGAGCATTCGGGCGAGAAGGTGCGACCATGCGGTCGGGCGGAATGCCATCGCAGGGTCCTTCCGGAATCTCGCAGTCGAACGGCTTTGCCGATGCTGCTGCAATTTTCTCCCCAAAACGCTTTGCTCGAGTTGAGACGCGGAGTTCCGGAGAGCCAGGGCAGTTGCGAAATTCCGTCGTAGCTGCGGCAGTGCATCATCGCATCGCGATTTGAGTTTCGATGCAGAGCCGTTTGGGCCTCCAATCAAGCTTTCAACCCGCCCATCCAGGCACATGCAACATGCATCTGCAGGGGGGTTGAATTCGTACAGCGTCGTGGCGCTTCTTTGTGCAGTACAACCGTTTCTAGCTCGGGTGTTCACCATCCCGTGTCAATGTACGCAGTCGACGCCGTTGAGATGAAGACGGGCGACAGCATTTGGCTCGGAGCGACTTGTCGAGCGTGGATTGTATGTTGGGATTCAAGGCTGGACAGATGGAGAGTATTTTTGGAGGCTGCCGCGCCGAGCGCGTGATGGGGCCGCGTTGGAGACGCTCTGAGAATCGACGACTGTTCGTCTCGCCTAAATCGACTGGAAATCTCGCTTAGCGATGCAGCGACAGGAATCCACACGAACGAATCGCACTGCGTCGCACTCGCCTCATCGTCGGCACATCCGCGTGATCGCGCAGCCTCTCCCAACAGCATAATTTACAGCGCGAAGCAGTGTCGCAGTCTGTCGCCAATGATGGCATAGAAAGGGTGGCGCTGGTGGAAGAGCGTTGCAGTCGGAATGCTTCCGATGCTGCCTTCCACGCTGGTCTTGGCAGGCATGGAAGTGCGGCGGCGGAGGCGGCCCTGCCGAGATGAAGAGCACGCCAGGTGCGCCACTCTGGAACGGGATCGACACGGGCCCGTCTCATTTTTTTTTTTTATTGAGCAGCGGAACAGCAGCGAATTTGCTGCTGACCAAGTCCAGTACACTGCGAACGAGGCAGCGTTGCGTAACCCCCTGTTTGCCGCCCTTGTTTTTCCTGGTCGCCTTGCCCGCTCCACTTTCCATCGGAAGTGCCGCCCTTTTCCACACGGCTCCTCGGCTGTCATTGTGTGTTTTTTCTCCCCTTTTTTTTTAAGGGCGAGCCTCTGCTGCGATGCTATGGCCTCTCACAGCCGCGGTCGGTGGCTGCATGGCTGTCGGCACTCCGCCGTGTTGACAACGCCCTCTGAGATCGCTTCGGTCGCTGCTGGATCGCTTGGCCTTTCTTTGGCCGTCTCCGCTATTGTTGTGAGCTTGGCCTCGCCTCTCCTCGTCTCGCCTCGCCTCGCCTCGCCCGGCGTCGGCCCGCCCGCTGGCTGACGGGCGCTTGCCGTTGTGCAGACAGGCAGGCAGGCAGGCAAGGCAGGCAGCTGTCGTCCAACCATCGGCTCCACGCTCTCAGCTGCCACGCTCGCTCGCCTCTGCTGCCGTCGTCTGCTGTCGTCGTCGCCGCCGCTGCCGCCGTTTGAGCCTCCGAGCGACGGACCCGCCTGCCTGGCTGTGCCAAGCCCCTCCTCCTTCCTCTGTACCTCCCGCCCTCCCTGACCCCTCGCTACCGGCGCCCCTCTTCCGACCTGAACTAGCTCACTCGCTTCCGACTGCGCCCCCCCTCCTCCTTCCCCAACCTCTTCTACACCCCTCCCTCATCCCCATCCCACCATCTCCCCCTCTTGCATCTCCTCTTCCCCGCTTGGTTCCGTACATCTCGCTCTATCGTATCGATTCACAACCACCATCGCAGGCTTCGTCGATCGTCCTCGAACCGCATACACACCTCCTGTCTCGCCCCCACGCGGCTCTCTGGCACGCAGTCTCCATCCCTAGCATAAGTTCCATCATGCCGCGCCCAACTTCTCAACCGCCGACTTCGAGCGCATCAGCGTACTACAGCCCGGATCCAATGTCCCCCACCTTTTCGCCACCAGGCGAGTACACCGAGTTCCAGACCCTCCGTCCAGGCACCCCAGGATCCTTCGGTCGCTACTCGGTCACAAGCTCCAACTTTGAAAAGTACGACCGTGACGGCGCTGCCACCCCGCAGGCACAAGGGCTCCTCGCCTCCGGTGAACGCTCCAGCACCTACTACTTTAACAAGGAGGGTGGCGCCGCTGCAGGCGCCACGGGCGCAGCATCTGGCTTCCACCAGTACCAGGGCCGACGAGGCCAGGGCTACAACCCGGCCAACAATGCCGCTCTCGAGGGCGGATACAAGACCGCGAAGCGTCCCAACTTTATCCGACGCAGGCCAATCCTCTTCTCCGTCCTCGTCCTTCTCGTCCTCATCGCTGCCGGTGTAGGCGCAGGCGTCGGCATTTCTCAGTCCAACAAGTCGAGCAACAAGAACCTCTCGGCACAAAACTCCAGCTCCGGCTCCCACAGCGGCGCTTCCCCCTCCGGATCTGCTTCCGCAGCCAGCCCCTCCTCTTCGTCTTCGTCCAGCAGCGACGCAGGCAGCAACCGCGGCAGCAGCACCCCCGCCGCACCCAAGATCACCCCCTTCCCGCGCTGGTCCTGGACCGACACAAACACAAAGGCGTTTGGCGTCAGTCTCGGCTCCTGGCTCGTCCTGGAGAGGTGGCAGCTCGAAGACTGGATGGTTCAGCAGGGCGGTCCCAACTCTTGGGACGAGTTCCGCTTCACCCAGAACCTTGGCACCCGCGCCGCCTCGGTCCTCCAGGACCATCAGAACACTTGGGTTACTGAGGCCGACATGGACTCGCTCCAGAACGCAGGCGTTAACCTCATCCGCATCCCTATCCCCTTCTGGGCCTTCATCCCCACGGTCTCGGGCGAGCCCTACGTAACCACCGGCTACGTCGACCAACTCAACAAGATGCTCGAGTGGTGCTACAACCGCAACATGTACGTCATGCTCGATCTCCACGCCATGCCCGGCTCCCAAAACGGCGACCAATCCTCCGGTCACAACACCACCGACATCGAGTGGTATACCCAGGCCAACCAGGCCCGCTCCGACACCTTCCTCAAGAACGTCCTCGACTGGGCCACGACGAGCAACTACAGCTCCATCATCAACTCGATCGGCCCCGTCAACGAGCCCCGCATCGTCGATGACAACTGGGCGCTCGATCAGAACCGCTTCCAGATCGCACAGGCCTACTACGAGCGCTCCTACGCCACCTGCCTCAAGTACAACATGCCCATGCTCTTCCACAACGGCTTCGCTCCCGGCACTGTCCAGGACAAGATGAACCTCTGGAAGCCCTTTGTCACGGGCAAGGACCCCAACATGCTCATCTACGAGGACCACCCCTACCCAGGCTGGTTCCAGACCCCCGAGCCCGGTGCCGACGCCATCCAGACGTCCGTGTGCGAGTACGGCGCGGCGAGCAACTCGTTTGGCGTGCCCATCGTCATGGGCGAGTTTTCGGCCATCAACAACCTCAACTCGACCAGCTATTCGCGCACCTACCTCCAGATGCAGCTCGCCACCTACGGCTGGTCGGCCGGCTCGGTCTTCTGGAACTTCAAGGCCAACAAGTCGCAGACCAAGGTGCTGGCGCTCGCCGACAACCTCATGGAGCTCTACTCGTTCCTCGACATGATGGGCGACGGCTACATGCCCAACCCGGGCAAGGGCGGCAACGTGCGCAACTTTTACGCCGGCCTTCCCAACCCCTGCGGCGGCTTCCAGACGTTTGGCTGGAACAACCCCGTGCAATAGTCGCTCCCTTTTTGCATTTGTATTCCCCCCGGACAATCCTTTCTTTATTCTTGCTCGTTCTTTGCGCGCTCAATGCAGTCTCTTTATCAGGATCGCGTGTGGTGTTGGCCGGATGGCGGAGTGGTGCGGTGACACGAGAAGGAGGCAGAGGGAGTGCAAATCAGGAGGAAAGAACGAGGCACACAAGAGGAGGAGAGGGCAAATGCAGGTCAAGTGAACCGCAAGAACCCGAGGCTGCGAGCTCAGGCGTTTGAGCTTGGAGAGAGGATCCCGGCACGAAGACACACGAAGGCAAAGCACAACGCAATTGATTGCAAGAGTCGCCACCAACTACAGAGACGAATGAAGGACGCGGAGATCACTTTTGGAAGGGAATGTCGTTGGTGACTTCCTGGAGCTTGTCGTAGAGCACGCCCCTCTTGTTTCCATACGCATCCTTAACGAGCGCACGGGCATGGTCGGCGGCCTCCCTCTCGTTAAGCTCGGGCTTGAACCTGTCCCTGAGCCTATGAATCGTCGGCATGCCCTTGAAACTGGGCAGTTCGGTGCCGAGCATGAGCTTGCAGGTATCCACGATTTCCTCGCAGAACGGCCTTGCGGCCAGGAACGCCTTGACCACCAGCTCTTCAAACATGCCATAGCCTTGCGATCCTGCGCCACCCATCACGTCGATCATCTCGTGGCTAAGCTTGAACGAGTACGGCTCGAATCGCATTCCACCGGGTCCAATGTCGAAGAGGAATCCAAAGTCGATGTGAACCAAGTGGCCGTCGCCGTCGATCATCATGTTGCCGTTGTGTCGATCGCGAATCTGCAGAATGTGACACACTACCGAGTACGCCGCCATGGACTGGATAAAGTTGATGCGCGCGCGCTGGAACGCCACACTATCCGGACTGCCGTACTTGCCGATGAAGAACGTGAGCAGGTGATTGATCTTTGCGCGTCCCATCTCGTCACGCGAGGTGGCGTTGGGCACGACGTCGATCACACCACAACCGGGACCCGTGGCGGTGACGCGGTACGGGTTGAGGTACAGGTCGATGCCGACGGTGGTGTAGACGTTCTTGAACATGGCGATCACCTGCAGCGCCAGCACGTCCTGCCTGCAGTCGTCGCCCACCTTGAAGATGGCCGCCTGCCACACATCCACGCCGGTCTTCTTGGGCGGCGTGTTTTCGTCGCCCTCGTCGCCCGGCTTGACGATCTCGCGGTGCACCTTGAACGTTGCCATGAACGGAGCCTTTGCATGCGACTGCAGCGGTCGACCGGACTTGCGGTCCAGATCCACCACCACACCATCCGCATTCGACGGCAAATACACGCCCGCATCCACCTGGATCTTGGCCATCTCCTCGTCGATCTTGGCCTTCTTCTCCGGCTTGCTCTTCTTGATGTACGGCTTGAGCTTGCCCGAGATGCTCGTCACCTCATTGAAGAACCCGAACTCGCGCTCATAGAACTTCTGCGCCTCGCCCGACAGAGCATGCACGATGTTGTCCACCATGCGGTCGAGCGTCGGCTTCATCGGATCTTCCTCCTCGGCATTGTCGTCCTTGTAGCTGTTGGCCTTCATGTTCCAGATGATCTGGTGGCAGAACAGCTGCGAGATCTTGCTCGTCTCAAAGATGAACTGCTCCACGTAGCCGTACGCGTCGGTGCGCAGCGCCTGCACCACCTGCGGCACGTAGAAGAACGTCAGCTCCACCGGATGCTGTTCGAGCGCACGCATGGCGTACTGCAGCAGCGACGGGTGGTTGTCGTAGTCCGGCTGGAAGAGGTCGATGGCCTCGACGGGCGACACGGCCGCCCAGTAGCCAAGCCACTTGAGATCCGCACCCTCCTTCTTGGCCAGCTTCAGATGATCCTCCACCAGGTACTTGAGCGCACCGGGCACATCCACCGTCTTGTACGGCTGGCTGCGCACCATCCTGCCGAGCGCCGCCTTGAGCGCCTTGGACTGGAATCGCGATCCGAGCTGCACCGCCGTCACGGGACTGATGCGCCACGCCGTCTCGACCATGCTGCCCCACGTCGCCTCGGTCATCGACTTGGTCAGCGTGCCCACATAGTCGGTGCCGCGCGCAGCCGCGTTGAGCGGGTTGGCCCACACCGAGAGGCGGCCCACCTCGTTCTCCACCAGCAGCTGCAGCAGCCTCTTCTTGTCGTCGAACGACCGGCCTGCCTCGGCCACCGTGAGGCCGCCGGGCAGTCGCACCGCCGACAGCGTGGGCGGGAAGCTAGTCACGTGCTGGTCGGCTCGCACCGCATCGCGCTGCAGCAGCTCGAGCGTCTCCTGCATCACCTGCATGTCGGCGCTCAGCTGCAGCCGGTTGCCGCCAAACGACCACTGCGGCGAGCTGGCGAACCAGCCGAGTCCGAGCTTGTACAGCGCGTCGCGCAGCTGATGCTCCACCAGACCCTCGAGTCGGCTCGTCTGGATCACGCGCAGGCCAAAGTTGAGCAGCGTAAATCGCACTTCTCTGGCGAGAGGGTGGGTGCTCATGCGCTCGGCCGCCGCGCCCGTGTGCTGGATCAGCCTGACAAGCGCCAGTACCATCGTAGGGTCGCGGTACCGGAACGCCTGGAAGCGGCTCGAGATGAGATGCACCAGCGTGAGGTGGGGCGTGAACAGCTTGGCCGCCTGTTCCTGCTCGGCGGTGATCTCTTCGCGGTTGAATGCGCCCATTTCGGTCTTGCGCAGGAAGGGATGCTTGGTCGAGAGGCTCGACGAGAACACACCCTTGCGCGCGCGCGCAGTCATGGCCCAGCCGATGGTGAGCTCGACCATGATCTTGGTCTCCACCTCGGGGCGTGCGCCGATGACCCATGTCCACACCTGGCACGCCGTCGAGATCGCCTCGGGCGTGAACACGAGGAACGGGATCGACACGATAAAGTGGAGCAGCTCGTAGTCCGGCTCAGGCAGCGCCACCACGAGCGCCGCGGTGCGGTACAGCAGACGGCGCAGCTCGGCGAACGGCAGCGCCTTGCGCTTGAGGCTCACATCGTTGGAGAGCGCCGCGAGCTGCGTGCGGCACGCGGCGACGCTGGCGGGCGACATGGTGTTGGTCGGGTCCTTGGACAGCTCCACGAGGCCCTTGGTGAGCGCGAGGTGGATGCCCGTCATCTCGCCGAGGTACGTGTTCTTGGCCGACAGCTCGCCGATGAACGAGCTGCTGGCGTCCGAACGCCAGCCGCCCAGCTGGGGCAGCAGACGCTCCTTGCGCGCAGACACGGGCATGCTGCGTGCATATTCGAGCGCCACGCTCTTTCCGAGCTCGCTGCGGTCCGGAAGGATGGAGTCGTCGAACGTGCCCAGGTAGCGTTCGAGGATGCCCTGCAGCTCGAGCGGCGCGAGCGCCATGACGAGCGAGAGATACTCGCGCGACTTTGCGAGGAACTGGGTGAGAATCTCATTCCTCTGCGCATACGAGTCCGAGAGGTCAAACTCGACGCCGGCGCGTTCCGAGACGTAGTGGTAGGTGGGCGCGTACTCGTCCTTGTACTCTGCCTCGCATCCGTCGCGGAGGAGCGTGAGCACCTCGAGCATGGTCGTCACCACGTCCTGGTCGCACAGCAGCGAGGGGAGCGCATACACGAGCTTGTTGAGGATGCTCTGTGCCACCTGGCGCACCTTTGCGACGCGGTGGCAGCATCCGAGCATGAGGTTCTTGACCTCGCTCGACACACGCGGGTCGAGCGAGTGCGCATTGACCTGCGTGCCCAGATCGCGGATGAAAAAGTCGATCACCTTGTCGGCGATGGCCTGCATGGCGCCGACGAGCGCGCTATTGTTGAGGCCCTCGTTGGTAAAGTAGGATAGCACCATCGAGGGGCGGCCGCTGCGGCTGCGCAGACACTCGAGATCGTAGATCGTCGACAGGAACGTCACCTGCGCATAGCTGAACGAACGAATTTCGGAGGCGTGCGTGGGGATCACGGCGCCCAGCGCCTTGCGCTGCGAGTCAAGCGTCTGGTTGGAGAACTCGCGCTTGAGCACCGAGTTGTACTCGAGGTCGCTCTCGAGGTAGTTGTGCGCCGTCTCGGGCACCAGCGTGGGCGTCTTGAGCGAGATGGAGCTGAGCGAGCGACCCACGATCTCTGCCTGCGCCTGGGCAGCCGAGGCGGGGGGCGCAAGCGCGCTGCCGTCGGCGGCGACGCTGGTGCGGATGTTGCTGGGCGAGGCAAAGCCAAAGAGCACCGAGAGGAACCACATGTTGCGGAAGAGCGAGACCATTTCGGTGGTGGGCTGCACCTCTGGATGGATGTCCTTGTGCTCGAGCACGGCAGCGATGGCCGGGAGGAGGGTGGCGAGGTCGGTGTTGAGTTCGGCGAGCTCCTCTGCGCTGCTCTTGCCCGAGGTGGCGACGGTCTGGAGCTGCATGCCCTTTTCGGCGAAGAGCTGGAGCAGCTCGACGAGGAAGATCTCCTTGCGGCCGCCGGAGGCCTCGTTGTCGTCGGCCGCCGACGAGTCGCGCTCGTCGCGCTCATCGAGACGGCCGAGGCCGCGTGCGAGCTTGAGCTGGGCGGACTCGACGGCGACGGCGGCGCGACGGCTGGCGCCACCCTGGAGGGCGTTCCTGGAGGTGGCGGAGAGCGCGCGGACGACGTCGACATATGCGGACCTGGGGCCTGCAAGGGCGAGGGGCACGACGTTGTCGAGGATGGCCGCTTCTGCCGAGACGTCTGCATTGCGAAGACGCTGGAGAAGCATTGAGATGGTGAGCGCGGTGACGTCTGGCTTGCCCACCTCGAGGGCGAGGCGCGAGATGACGGTGATGGTGCTGAGGTTGATGAGCTTGCGCTGTTCCTCGGAGCGAGCGGCGATGTTGGCCTGCGAGCCGGAGAGCGGCAAGCCGTTGACGTGGTCGCGGGCCGTGACAGCGCGCGAAGCGCCACTGCGGACCGAGACGCCACTACCAGCCACACCACCCACGCCGAGGCCGCCTGGGGTGTCTCTGCCGAGATAGTTGAGTAAGTTGTACATGGTCGAGACCACGAGGTCGTCGCCGGGTGCGATGGTGACGCACGAGGCGAGGCATCGCGCTGCGGCGAGCAGCACAGGAGCGCTGGCGCCCGTGGCGGTAGGGAGGAAGATGGGGAGAGGCGATGTGACAAAGTGGCGGAGCACGCGCGTCATGGGGAGCGCGAGGTTGGAGCTGTTGCGCACAAGCACGCCGACGCTCTGCAGCGCGGCGCCCTGGACGCGCGGGTCGAAGAGCGGTGCGCTCTCGCTGAGGAGCGAGCGGATGCGGACAAAGACGTTGGCGTCGATGTTGGCGCCGTTCGCAACGCTGCGTGCGACCGAGCAGAGCGCCGCAAGCTTGAGTGACTCTGCGAGGATGTCGGGCACGTGGAGCTCGGGCACGACATCGATGCTCCTGACGCCCTCGCTGAGGAGGAAGCGCTGGACGTCGTGGAAGCTGCGGTTGCTGGCGCGCAGGACGGTATACAGAGTCTCGTCGAGGTCCTCGAGCGTGGTCGCCTTGGAAGCGTGGGCGGGAGCGCTGTCGCCGAAGGCGGCCGACTTGTTGGTGGCGGAGCCGATGATGGGCACGGCCGAGAGGATGCTGGCGGCAGCACCGGCAGGCTGGGCGGAGCCGTTGGCCTCGGTGTTGCCGTTGAGGTTGTTGGCCGCATGGCCCGTGGTGGAGGGCTTGGTGTGGTCGGGCTGGATGGCGTAGCGGAGGAGCGAGTCCCAGGCCTTCTTGGTCGCGCTGTTGGCCAGGACGGCGCGCGAGTGCTTGTGCTCGATGTCGTCGTTCCACTTGTCCGAGTCGAGATCGAAGCGGTCCGCCTGGGACTGGCGGCTGGGGTCGATGCGGTCGAGGTCGAGACCGAGCTTCTGGAAGTCGGAGAAGTCCTTGATGGGCGGACGGGCGCCCATGGCGAGAGCCTGTGTGAGTGCGATCTCGAGCACGTCGATGGCAGCGAGCAGGAGGTAGTGGCCCGAGAGCGGCACGCCAGCGGAGCGGTAGCGGGCGAGCAAGGAGAGACGGTAGTCCTGTGCATCCTGTGCGGCGGGCGAGGCGGTGTCGAAGGTGAATCCGCCTTCGGGGCCGACGACGTCGGCGTCTTCGTCCTCGTCGCCGGAAAAGAAGGTGTCTACGCTGGCCTCGGACTGGTCGTCGGTGGGGCGGACGGTGGCGAGCTTGGGCGCGCGGCGAGTGGCACGACCTGCCTGCTGGCGGATGTCAACCTGGTCATCGAGCAGCAGCAGAGCGTCGTTGAGCCTCCTGACAGACTGGGTGGAGGTGATGAGCGGAGTGAGCACGTGTGCGAGACGGGCAAACTCGTTGAGGCTCCAGCCGAAGGAGGTGGTGGCGATGGCGCGGTAGAGACCGTTGAAGAGCGGAGCAAGCTTGACGACGACGGTATGAGCGTCGCCTGCGGTGGCGCCGAGCGCATCTGCGAGCTTGTTGGCGAGGTCGAAGATGGCGTCGAGGCAGCGAGCGCGGTGATGGGGCGCGTTGATGGAGATGGTGAGGAAGCTGGATACGAGGGCGTAGGCGAGCTGGTCCGGGAGCGGATGGGTGACCCAGCTCATGTCGTGATCGAACTCGAGCACGGTGAGCTGGCGGAGGAGGCGCTCGATGTCGTCGAGAACGGGGACGAGGTGCTCATCGTTCTTGATGTCGGTGGTGTGTTGGGTGGAGCGCGAAGCCGACGAGATGGAAGACGCGAAAAGCGCAAGGCTGATCTGGGTTCGGGCAGCTGCGGCGGAGAGGAAGGGGTTGGAGTTGATGGTGACCTTGCTGGTGGTAGCCGAGTTGGCAAAGAGGGAGCGCACGTGGGAGCGGGCCGAGGGGATGTTGGCGATGTCTTCGGCCAAGTTGAGCGCGAGGCTGTCGAGGATGAGTTGGTGGGTGGGCAGGTCGAGCGCGTCCATGGTGGGCAAGCTCGACGGTGTTTGGCGGTGTTGATACGGTGTTGTGAGTGTGTTTGCGATACGAGCGTGGTCGTCGTAGTTGTCGATGGTGAGAAGGAAGGAGGAGAAGCGTGTGCGAGTGGCTGCTACCTTTCTCTCCAGGCACGCCGGGCCAGTGTGGGGAAGGGGGACGTGCGTGAGTGACGTTTTCCCATTTTCGATGCGTGAAAGCGGCTCCATCGAGGCCAACTGCGCGAATCAATTCGGCTTGAAATTCTCATTTTGTCCCCGCTTTTTTGGTGCGTGAAATTGGTGGAAATGCGCCCAAAATTGGAGCCGCCGCTCCACACATATACACACACCCTCTCTCACTTTCTTCTCGCCTTCTTGCCGGCACCGACCGCAAGCTTGACACTCCATAGCAGGGGCATCGTGTTGTCACCGAGCAATCAGAGCTATATACAAAGCACCGTGAGGAAACACTCAGCACTTGCACGCCGAGCCGTCTTCCATGGTGGTCTGTGCTGGTGCCGCGGTCACGTCAATGTCTAATCACAAACCCGCATCTCACAATGTCAGTGTCCTGTCTTCTCCTTCTTTTTGGTGTCATCGGTGTGGGTGGGACTTACTCTTGTTGGCGGTGGCACCGGCGTTGGCAGCATCTGCGTCCTTGTCCATCCCCGGTAGCGCCTGTGCGATCTTCTTGAAGAGCACCTTGACGTTGTGCCCTGCCTTGGCCGACGTCTCGATGAACATCACGTTGAATTCTTGCGCCTTTTGCTCCGCCTCTTCCGTCGTCACTTGTCTGTCGTCACCAATTTCGAACGCGTGTTAGTGGCAAAGTCGCGATTGAATCGTGCTTGGGGGTGAGCGTAAGCACTTACCTCTTGTCGCTCAGATCCGTCTTGTTGCCCACGAGTACGATGATCACGTCGTTGCCGCGCTCCGCACGCACGTCGTCCACCCATTTCGATGTGTTCTGGAACGAGGCCCGGTCTGTTTTCCACATTGTCAGTCCCACACCTCCTTTTTGTCGTTGCGCTTGGCGGGCTTGGGCACTTACTCGTAATGTCGTACACCACCACCGCCACCGACGAGTCGCGAATGTACGACGGAATCAACGATCGGAATCGTTCCTGCACGGCCGAAGCCATCAAACCGACGTCAGCTTCCTTCCCATACCCTCAAAGCACATGAGGATGGCACTTACTTGTCCTGCGGTATCCCAGAGCTGCAGCCTGACTGTCCTGTCTTCGAGGTACATGGTCTTGGAGAGAAAGTCGATTCCGATGGTTGCCTGGTAGGTGTTGTCGAATGTGTCGTACATGAACCGCGTGATCAACGACGTCTTTCCCACCGACTGCTCTCCCAAGAACACCAGCTGCGCATTCCCCCAAACATGCCAATTCGCGGTCAGCCTTTCAAATTCATTCGTTCTGGCCCGGATGGGACCTGGCTGGGAACGTACCTTGAACTTGCGCAATGGCTGGCCGAACTCGGCCGTGCTTGCGCCTGGTGCATTCGACATGGCGATCCCTTAGCGGCGAGACGCTATCGGATAATGCTGCGTGTACGGTTTGTGAGGCTGGTTGGGATCCAGAAGGCGGTGCAGATCGCTAAGAGGGCCGCTCGAAAGTGTGTGCTTGCGTGGATCGGTGCTACTTTGAGCGGTGATGTGTGTATGCGCAGGATGCGGTGCAGAGAGGATGGATGTGATGATGTGAGGTGTTGGTGTGGTGTTGGATAGTAGTGCAGGTGGTGGGCTCGCGTGCATTCGTTCCACGGGTAGCTGCTGTGCCGTGCCTGGCTCGAGTGCCACATGTGCCGTCTTTGCCTCAGCTCGCCTCGTCTTAGTGTCTGTGCCGCTGTGCTCCCGCGCCTCTCGCGCGAGTCTCGTCAAATTCACACCCCGAATGCGGCATCCCGCGCATTTTCCGATCTAACAAATTGCAATTCTTTCCCACCTCATTCATAGCGACAATCCTCAACCTCTTCTCTCGACATACACAGGCACACACTGATCGCAAGAGACCGGTGACATTGATCGTACGCCATCTATGTACGATTCTCTATTCCATGTGACGATGCATTTGAAATGCTTTTGGCTGGGCGAGCCTAGCTACGCGTGGTGAGCTCGAGCTCAAAGGCCGCCTTTTCCAGATCGCAGCTGACGTTGCGCGACGTCTTGCGGCTCGACTCGACCGACGCCGTCATGCTGCTCTGCCTCGTACTTGCCGAGTTGCTGGCTACGAAGACGGGTGTGAACTGCAGCTCGTCCTCCTGACTGTTCTGCTTGTACCTCTGTTCCAACGAGTCGCCCATCTTCCACACGACCCAAGCGCCCCACACCTGGGTCACTGCCAACCCGGCGGTGCAGATCCAGTAGAGCGCATCCCACGCCGTGTACAGCTCTCCGTCAGCTTTGCGCTGGAACTTGAACCACATCCAAATCGTTCCTGCGATCGAGGCGAACTTGAACACGATGCTCTGCACGGCTGCGATCCTGAACACCGTGCGCAGCATCCTTGCCGGGGCCTTGAGTCTGTACATGAATAGTGCCACAAAAGTGGTCTGTTCCGTTGTCGCCTGAAAGATCCACAGGAGTCCCGTGATGACGTACGAAGGATCCTGCAGGCGTTCGCACATGACCAACGCGAGGCTCATGGCGAAACACGTGATGAGGTGGTGGGCGATCATCGGATACGTCATGCGATACCTGTACACCAGTTCGAACACGTACAGCGCCGCAATCAGGCACGCGCATGCACGCACCACATTCACCTTCCACAGCGCGAACTGCAGGCTGATCAACGAGCATACCGACAGCTGCATCGCCACCACCACCGTCGTGATCACCAGCTGCAGCACGTACACCACCAGCGTTCGGCGGTGCTCCGCCTTGATATCCCGCCACTTTCGTCCGACCATGCACGGCAGCAGAAAGTTGTGAAGCAGGTTGGCCATGAAGTAGAGGACGAAGAGTAGCGTGACGAACGAAATTGGAAACACGTAGGGCGTCTCGACGCTCATCCTCTGGTCGGCCATCTTGACGACCTCGCCCAGCGACGCAGGCGAGAGATGCGAGAGGATCGGAGCATACGACATGGCTAGAGTCGGCAAGGCGCAGTCGAGTATAGGAGGTGAGGGAGCTATGTGTAGCAAGATTTGGAAGCTACAATCATGCCCCGTTTATATACCTTCTCATCCCGGCTGCACCCATCTTGGAGATGCAGGGGAGTCCTGCTGACAAGGGCGCGATTCATGCTGCAACACTGTATCGTCACGATGATCATCACATTGGACCACTGCATGCCATGACCAGTATAAAAAACCTCCTCGGTCGCTTCGGGGACGGCTCAGATTGACAAGGCTGACAAGCAACAAGCTCGGCGCGGCGCCTCGGCGGAAAGGAATAAATCCGATTTAAAAAAATAAAAAACGTGTGCAGCTCCCCGCTCGACGCCGCGTGGTATCGACTTTTTCCGGCCGTTCATTTATCTCCATGTCGGCACATGTGTACCTCGTGCTCGGCTTTTCATGCTGGTGCCACGAACAGGCGACGCCGTTCCTGGCGTTGAGCGTGTCAACAAGCACAGTCACACACCACCTTCCGCCTCGAAGCTTGCCTGTCCGTATCATTTTGTTGTTATCGAGGTACGAGCTGGGGTACAATGTCTCGCTCACTGCACCCTTTGCGACGCAATGGGAGCTTGCCGATCGCCAACAGCGTATTCTTCCAGCTCGAAGGCTATGGAGCATGTGATACTGATCCAGCCGATGTTGATGATCCACCTCGGCACCGCTGTACATAGTTTGAGTCGGGAGACCTCGCAGCGGAAGGAGTCATTTTTCCGGAAGCCTCGACAGCAAACTTATCGGGCTTGGGGGCTGATTCTTGCGCATCTTAGCATTCACAGCCCGGGGAGCAGCAACGGGCAGTCGCAGCGTCGGAACAAGGGCGGTAAGGTCGCCGATGCGTGAAGCCTGATCCCACGACAGCGACAAGAATTTGCCATCCGGCGCGGGATGCGAGGCGGAGCCGCAATTTTTCCCGCCTGCTTGTGAGACTGACAGCCGTCCGTGGCGCCGCACGTTTTCCACGCCGCCGGCCCCTGCACATCTGGCAGCCAAACGCCTATCTCCCGAATCAACCCTTGCCGACGCCTCAAGATCGGCTTTCCTCCCCGATCCAAGCTCAATTACTCCGAGCCACACCAACAGCCACCTTCAATCCTGCACAAACCCCTCCACCCCTCGGGGCCATGTGTTCGCCGCCCATCGAATACATTTATCCGTGCACTACACTGATATCGGGGCCTGCACGCCGATCCACAAGTAGCACAAAGCGACCTCATGGCGCTGTAGAACGTCAAAAACAAGATGGATTTACAACAAAACACCCCGAGGGGAACAAGAAGGAGCCTACCGACCGCATGCTACGCTGTCGATATCTAGCAGTTCGGAGCTCTAGTGCCCGAATGCTAGCCACCGAGCCGAGAATGAAAGATCGACTCTTACTTGTACAGGGCGCGCTTGGCGGCACGCACGACGACGGCGGTGTCGGGGAAGGCGAGCTTCTCGAGGTTCTGGGCGTAGGGGGTGGGCACGGCCGCGCCCGAGACACGCTCGACGGGCGCGTCGAGGTGGTCAAAGGCAAAGTCGTTGACCGTCGCGGCGATCTCGGCGCCGACGGAGAAGAGCGGGAATCCGGACTCGACGGTGACGATGCGGTTGGTCTTCCTCACCGACTCGAGGATGGTGTCGACGTCCATGGGCGCAATGGTGCGCAGGTTGATCACCTCGGCCTCGACGCCCTCCTCCTTCTTGAGGATCTCGGCCGCCTCCATGGCGTAGTTCATGCCGATCGAGTGCGACACGATCGTCACGTCCTTGCCCGCACGCTCGATCTTGGCCTTGCCGATCGGGATGGTAAAGTCGTCCGAGAGCGCCTCCTGGGAGATGGCGAACGAGGTGCCGTACATGATCTCGTTCTCCAGGAACACCACCGGGTTGGGGTCGCGGATGGCCGACTTGAGCAGACCACGGCAGTCCTCGGCGGACCAAGGCGAGACGGTCTTGAGGCCGGGGATGGAGCCGTACCATGCGGCGTAGTCCTGCGAGTGCTGCGCACCCACGCCGGCGGCGGCACCGTTGGGACCGCGGAAGACGATGGGGCACGGCACGTTACCGCCGGACATGTAGTAGGTCTTGGCACCGGAGTTGATGACCTGGTCGATGGCCTGCATGGCAAAGTTGAACGTCATGAACTCGCAGATGGGGCGCAGGCCGGAGAGCGCGGCGCCGACGGCGAGACCGGCGAAACCGGACTCGGTGATGGGGGTGTCGATGACGCGCTTCTCGCCGAACTTGTCGAGGAGGCCACGCGTGACCTTGTAGGCGCCGTTGTAGCGGGCGACCTCCTCGCCGAGGATGAAAACCTTGTCATCGCGCAGCATCTCCTCCTCCATGGCCGAGTTGAGCGCGTCACGCACGGTCATCTCCTGGGGCTTTGCATCGGTAGAGGCGTTGCGGGAGGAGGAGGGGATGAAGGCGGTGAGTGCGGCGGGGTCGGTGGTGAGGCGGGACGAGCTGGCGATGGGCTTGGCCTTTTCGAGCAACGCCGAGGGCTGCTTGGCGGCGGCGGTGGTGGAGAGCGATCGGAGGGTGGATCGGTTGGCGTTGACGCGCGCCAACGAGGCGAATGCGGAGCGAGCGGCGGCCATGTTGATGACAAGGGGCGAACGGCGACCGAGGATAGGATGAGGACGAGGAGGTGGTGGATGCGGAGGATGCGGAGGATGCGGTGGTGGTGACGAGACGACGGCGACGACGAGGTTCGAGCGAGGAGTGAGGATTGGGGGGCGGCCAACTTCGCGCAGCGCTTGCGAAGAAAGGAAAAGCACGGGCGAAAAGGCGCACGATCTGGCCCACGGCAGTGCTACGGCAGACCCACTGCAGAGCACAACAGCCAAGCAACGCGCGCGCACCCTTGCCCGCCTCAAAACCAAAAAAAAAAAATTGGAACAGTGCAGAGCCAGACCGAGGTGCTCCCGCGCTGCTTTTCTTCTTGCCAGCCTCGCCTCCGAGCCGTGGGGGAGAGAGGCGAGGCAGGCGAACAGAACGGCGAAAAAAAAAGCGAGAAAAATTGGTCGCGTCAGGCTCTGGCTGTATCGATGGGGAGTAACAGGCATTGGCGGCTGCTCTGCTCAGGGTGCACGGATCTGGCAAGTCGAGAAATCGCGTGCGATTTGTAGTGGCAGCTTTGAAGCCGCGTCAAAGCGCTGAATTTCACCGGCCACATTGCTTGTGCCCACTCTGGGATTCTTCTTTTTTTCCCAACAACGCATCCCCTCGTCGGCCCCAGCTGTGCTTGTCCGTGTTGCGCCTGTCCGTGCTGTTGCGACAGGAACATCCCGTCCCGATCTGCGTTTGCGCTGCCGATGGATGCGTCGGTCAAACCAGGCACGCACGCGCCCAACTCGGAAATCATTGAGAAGAAGTCAGGGCAGGAACAGGCGCGCTGTTGCAGCTGGTTTATCGATGGGCGCCCGACCTGAATACCAGATCGGCAGGCGTGTGTATAGTAGAAGCGCACTTTACTTCACCGCCTCCATGCTCATTGGGAGTGCAGCGCAGACGATGTTGCGTGTGTCGTGACGCAACGGCTCACTCCGTCGGTATCGAGGGCGAGGGTGCAATCAAGGCGGCGGAGAGGAAAGGGACCGGGACGACGTGGCCGCGGCTGGATCCGTTGGCTCTATCTCGAGCGTTCGAGCGTGTGTGTTGGGGCATGGCGTCGCCCAAACGTTGCGCCTTGTCGGTCGCCAATTTGGCCGGCGAAATGCGCGGTGCAAAGGGCGCATCCCAAACCGAGCGCTTCCGAACGCAGCCCGTGCGATCTTACACTCAAGCCAGCAAAATCCAAATCGGAACCGTACGATCTACTCTGTCGGGCGCCGATTAGGACACGCGCCGAAGAGCCGGACGTTGCATTTTGCTGGTCTGATCACGGCCGCTCGCCCGCTCGCCAAAGCGCAAGCAATAATATCCTGCAGCGCTGCAATTTTCAGGCGCCTTTGGTGAGCGGAACCGGCTCGTGCTTGGCCCACTCACTGACTGCCCTCGGGCGTTGATTCTCACTCAGCCGCTGTCGCTCTCGCTCGGTCCGTGTCTGTTGCAATTCGAGTTGCAGTTGCAGTTGCAGTTGCAGCCCAAGCAAAATTCGTGAAATCAATCTCCACCATTCTGCCTGTCTCTCTCATCCTCTTCCGACCACCCTCGTCTCGCCGCCATCCATCGTCCCGATCGCTCAGCTTCGGCACCTCCCGAACGCATCTCGCAATCTCGCTCAGCTCCAGCGCTCTTCACTCTCGAGCCAACAAAAAGCTGCATATACAGCACACGGCGTCTTGACGCGCCATTCCACCCTCGAGCACCCGCTCCACCAGCTCCACCAGTTTCGACTCGGATCCACGCCCGCACGCTCACCCACACGCTCACCGACACGCATTCTCACACTGCGCATCGATCGACACAGCAGTCCGCGGTCTCGCTACACCTCTCCTCGCACCCACGTCCACAGCATTGACTCTGCTAGACACACACACACGTGCAAGCAGCACACATACACACCACAGTCTCCGCCGCCAAGATGAGTGAGTAACTTCTTCCGCTCTGCCATCCGTCGCTCTGCCCACTGACACCATTCCCCTTGCTCTTCTCGCAGTGGACGATCTCACCGAGGCGAGCAGCGACTACGTGCCCAACTCGTGGGTCACCTGGTTCCTCGCCACCAAGGGCAACGAGTACTTTTGCGAGGTCGACGAGGACTACATTCTCGACCGTTTCAACCTCACCGGCCTCAACGCCGAGGTGCAGCACTACCCGCAGGCACTCGACCTCATCACCGACTCGCTCGAGGACGACCTCTCGGACTCCATCCGCGACTCGGTCGAGGCGCAGGCAAAGCTCCTCTACGGCCTCGTCCACGCCCGCTACATCATCACCACCCGCGGCCTCGGAAAGATGCTCGAAAAGTACAAGCGCGCCGACTTTGGCCGCTGCCCACGCGTGCTCTGCTGGCAGCAGCCTCTGCTCCCCGTCGGCCTCAGCGACAACCCCTTCCAAAAGGCCGTCAAGCTCTTCTGCCCGCGCTGCGAAGACATCTACTCGCCCAAGAGCAGCAGGCACGGCACCATCGACGGCGCCTTCTTCGGAAGCACCTTCCCGCACATGCTCTTCATGGTCTACCCCACCGTCATCCCATCCAAGTCCCCCACCGCCCCCTCGCCGTTTCTCCTCAGCGCCTCCCAACAACATCGCGCCGATGCGCGCGCGCAGGTCGACCACGCCGACGCCGACGACTCCATCATGTCGGTCCCCGGCGGCGCGGGCAACGGTTCGTCGCTGCCCGGTGGCGCCGTGCCGTCCTCATCGGCGGCCGCAGCCGCTGCGGGCAGTGCAGCGGCGGCTGGCGCCAGCAGCAACGCCACGCCGGCCAACTCGACCGCCGCTGCGGCCGCAAAGGTGGAGCGCTACCGTCCGCGCATCTTTGGCTTCCCCGTGCACGAAACGAGCAAGCTGCAAAAGTGGCAGGACAAGGTGCGAGACCAACAGATCGAGCGCCTCGAAAAGGTAGAGGCCGCAGGCGGTATTGCCACTCCAGGCGCCGCCGCCTTCTTCCGCAAAGTTGCGCCCGCAGCCGCGGCGCCGGCGCCAGCAGGGACAGCAGAGGCGGCAGAGGCAGGAGCGGCAGTGACGCCGGCACAAGCAGCGGGATCGAATGCAGGCGCCGGTGCAACTTCCACATCCATTCCACCACCAGCACCGGCTAGTGCCACGACGAGTGCAGCCGCACCAGCACCCGCACCAGCTGCCACCGCAACGGCGCCAAAGGCACGATCCTGATGCATCCTTCACCGTCTCTACGCGCATCAGCACACGTGAGCTTGCAACGGACACACACCCACACACACGCACATATTCATCGTCCATTCTTCACTGCTCTTATACCAAAGGTGATCCTCTCTCTTCTTGGTGGATCATTTTTTCACAGTTTTTTTGCGAGATTCCTATGCGAGATGTGGGGCGGGGTTTAGGGGGCTTAGAGCGCGGTGGAAGTGACGACGAGGGCGACGAGTTTGCGCATATCCTCGGCGCGCGCCGCACCGGCCTCGAGCACTTCGGCGTGGTTGGCGGCTTCGGCGGTATCCTGCTTGAGCGTCTGCTTGACTGCGTCCTCAGCCTTTGGACCGCCGTTGGCCTCGGCAGCGAGGGCGGCTTCAAAGTCAAAGTACGGTTTGAGCACCACCTTGTTGGTGATGAGCGAGATGGCGAGCACCTTGATGCCTGCGTGGGCGGCGGCGATGACTTCGGGGACGGTGCTCATTCCGACCGCATCGGCGCCTACGGTCTTGAGGAATCGAGCATCGGCACGCGACTCGTACGAGGGACCCATCACATATGCGTACGTTCCCGACTGGAGCGAATCCTGCAGGCCCAGCTTCTGTGCTGCCCTGTACAGCGCTAGCCTAAGCTCGAGATCGTACGCATTCGACAGCGGTGGGAATCTCGGGCCAAACGCCAGATTGGCTCCGATCAACGGATTCATCGAGGTGAGTGTGGGCAGCGAGAGGTGATCGTGGATGGCCATGATCGTTCCGACCTGGAACGAGTCCTTGAGTCCACCTGCCGCATTGGTGACCACGAGCGCCTCGACGCCCAGTAGCTTCATGACACGCGTGGGGAACACGCACGCTGCAGCGGTGTGGCCCTCGTACGTATGGAAGCGACCCAAACATGCCACCACCGCCACCTTGGCCTCACCCTCGCGGATGTAGCCAAAGGCAAGCGACGACTGGTGGCCCTCCACCGTGCTTTCTGAGAATCCAGGGATCGACGTGTATGGAACGTGTACCACCGACTCGAGCGAACCAGCCAACCCAGACAGTCCGGATCCGCTGCAACAGCCAGAAGCGCGTCAGCATCGATCCGATACCAGAAGCGACGATTGTAGCACCAACTCACCAAATGATGCCCCACTTGGGCGCGGCGAGCTCGGAGGGAACAGCGGCCCGGATCGCCTCGACTGCTTGCTTGAATTGCCCAGGCAGTGTGTCCATGTCGATGCCGCTCATTGTCTATACGTTCTATGCGGGTTGTATGGAGGAGGTGTGGAGTTGGTAGGACGGAGAAGAGCTCGGGGCGGGCTTTTTGTGCGACTTTTACTCTCAGCCGGTGGAGGCGCACACACCAGCGCGTTTGGGTGAAAAAATGCCCACCGCCAACAACCACACCGCCTGCTACTGCTGCTCACACCTTGCCGCATCTGAGGCCTCGAGGAGGATAAAGGTCCGAGGTCTTGCAGCCAATGCGGAGTATGCCCCGCACCGGATGGTCGGATCCATATCCGCTCAACTAACCGCAACTTGCACCGCCAAGAAGCCCAATCATTGCAGCCTCGGCGATCTCCGAAGCCTCACGCGCTGATCCCGATCTAACACACTACTACCCTTGCGGTTGCTGCTACCGCCGGTGTCTTCGGATGATGTACATGCTGGCAAGCGGGTCTAGCTGTCGTCGCTATCGTCAGCGAGCAGCTCTGCTGGGTCTATGATGTCCTCTTGTCGCCGACCGTATGGTGTTGCTGCCCCAAACGGCGTCGATCCATCCGTGGTGCTTGGAGCCAACGATGATGTCGGCGTGGCGGGCTCGAAGCTCTCGAGCACGTATTCGAGCGCCTCGTCTGGCTGTGTCGACTCGGTGTCGAACCAGTGTTGTCGATGTTGAGCGCGGTGCATCATCCAGTCGCTCACCTCGCACGGATGCAGTCTGCCCGCGGCAACGTGCTCGGCGCTGCGGAAGACGGTGACCATCTGGATCGTTGCTTGTGCTGCCGCTGGTTTGCGCAACGTCCTCAACCAGGGTCGGTACCTTTCCGCATACCCGACGTAGTCCTTTTCCGCATGCGCTACAAGTAGCAGCACCTTCAACGACGCGCATCGGTCCAGTAGCACCTGGAGTGGATTGATACGACCTGCCACATCGAGTCCTTCCACCACCGACGCCTGCGCGACAATCGCCGGTACCACAAGGGCTATCCTCGTGAGCGCAGGTAGTGCTGCCAGCGTCGCTGCTGTCTGTGGTGTCAGCCTGAAATGCGGTCCATGCAGCTGTACGTCTCGTAGATCCGGCCAGCGGTGTGGCTGCCAAAAGCCGCGCTGGACATCGCCGCCCCAATGTCCCATGATGCACGCCATCTCGTGCAGTCCGCTTAGCTCGAGTCTCTTCGGCACACCCTGCACCACCAACCCCTGCACTGCGTTGAGATGCGACAGTGCCAGCCGCAGGAAGGGTAGCATGTGTCGTTCGAACTGCACCTGCGCCTGGGACGCATCGAACAATCCCTCAACCTTGGCCGTTCGTATTGTAAGCCTGCGCACGCGCGGTCGGGCTAGATCTCGGATGCCGAGTCGGTTCTTGTCGAGCGCGATCGCAAACGCACGAAGCTGATCTGCATACAGACACACGTTGGGGAGGAGGAGGGTTGATAGCACGGCGCGGTGACATGCGCGACTGACACGCGCGAGCTCCAACCGCTGCCGTGTGGACACATCGTCGGCGGCCACCAGCACGATCTGTACCACGAGCTCGGTGGGTAATCTTGCCGGCAGAGGCGCGGTTGTGGGCGATGCGCCGCCGCCGATGGTCTCGATATGCTGCACCTTGCGCGCGCGCGGCTTGACAACCCCAGCCGGTGCCGACGGCTGGCTCCATGCATCCGCGAGCCGACGCCACGACCACGGATTGGTGATCGTCATGACCGCCAAGCCATGCGTCTTGCGATGCTTTTCCAAGGCTTGCACGAGCTGAACGTATCCTCGACTGCCGCTCAGCTGGATGGTGGTGGGAGGGAAACCCGGTGGCGTTGCTCGTGATCAGCGACGGCGTCTAGAATTTTCCACCGGCTCGACACACCGCATCGACTACGCGCCTTGACTCTCACCCGCTACCACACGCGGCCAAGACCTCACTGCGCACCCAACTCAGGATCCGCATCACACACAGCCAAGCTTTGGAGACGGAAGCAATGCGGGTTAGATGCAGAAAGGCGATGCAGAGACAAAGAAAGGGGGTGGCGAGCTGCGGGATATATTCAGCCGGTTCGTGGCGGACAGCCTGTCGTCCACACCAAACCGAGCTTGACGAAGAGCGCAGCATCGCGACAGCGAGCAGGATCGAGGACGGGTGGGAAGTTTACATGGCAGTGCAGTTGCATCCTCCGCCCGCGGGCGCATACGGGTCCTCGCCCTTGCTCACGGGTCCCCACACGGACGGCACGAGGTAATCGCGCGTGCCCTTGCAGTAGTTGATCAGACTGTGATGTCCAAACACAACGTCAGCATACGATTGGGAACACCGATGATGCGACGATCCAGTTGTTGTCGGTGTAAGGCTGGGGGAACATACCTTTGGCTGGCTTCCGAGACGCGGATGCGGGGACGTTCGAGATCCTCCTTGAGGCGCTGGTTGTGCTCGGTGAGCCTGCGCAGCTTGAGCTCGGACATGGACTGTTTGTGCGGCTTGACGTTCATTGTTGCCTGCTCTGTGATGGGCGAATGCTGCGCGATGAGCAGAGTGTGGTGGAGAGAGTTGGAGAGGCCAGATGAGAGGGGGTGTGCTCCATGCATACGCACAGAGGGTCCAATGGCGCGCGGAAGCGCCGACAGCCACGCAGGCGCGCCTCCCAACTCTATTCGCCTTCATTCGGCCGTCTCGCACAGACCCCAACTGCCGATTCGCCCGATCTAGCTCACCGCTTATTTCTCCTTTCGCCTCGCGAGGAGAGATCAGATCGGATCAGCACATGCACGAGGCTGCAGCGATAAGGACCGCCGAGCGCACTGGCTACGCCAAATCACAGAGCGACCTTGGCCCGCACTGGGCGAGCCACCGAGCGAGCAAACGTCGAGTCAACTCATGCAGATCTCGAGCGGGCTGCAGATTTTCAGAAGAAAGCTTCGCCCGTCGCTGCTCCACATTATTGGCGCCGACTGGCTCGTGAGAGCATCTTGAAGACTCCCTTCGACTCTGGCCCCCACTCTTTCGCTCTCATCACCATCATCACCGCGAAATCAGCATCTTTCTCAGCAGTGCAACGACCGTACCGCTCAACTCACGAAACCGACCGCCTTCTTTCAACGTCCAGGTGCCGTCGCAGCAGACAACATCGTCACGGTACGTGCACTGCACCCACCCAATCAAACCTACTTGCGCCCGTCACAATGCCCGTTTAGCGTTCAGAACGAGCCACACAGCAGTCAGGTACTTCTTTGATACTCTCTGCTCGGCCGAGCTAGCACTTGCTCTGCGGTTCGTCGGCGCTGCACGGCGATGGCATGCGCAGACGTGTCCCCTTTTCCACTTTTGACCTGCGACTGACCGCCTCGTTTCTCCATTGCCCTTGATTCTCCACCCTTCAATCCCCTCATCAATCTTTCCTGTGCTGCTCCTGGCGCTCTCTCGGGCTCTCACCCACTCGACATGCACGTTGGCGACATCTGCTTCGGCGCATCCGACACGCAATCCGACTGCTCATCGGGCTCCCGATCGTACGCTTGTCGTGCCTTGGCGCTTTCGTTTCTGCCCTGATCGCGACACCGGCTTCGAAACATCTTCTTCGATTCACGATCGTCGTCCGGGCTATCGACCTCGCTGACGGCTTCTTGCTACCGCCATCGTTCGGGCTTTTCTTCTCGATTGCATCTCGATTGCACCTGACGGCTTTGTGCTGCATCGGCGTGCATCTCGGTCCGCGTTCGCCGGTCGGCCTGTCTCGTTCTAACATTTTCCTTTTTTTTCTGGCCCGCGGTCTAAACGCGTTCTTCTTCTGCGGTGGCGACCTGGGTATGCCCGCGACCTCCGGACGCGCTCTGCTCTCTTGAATTTTCGGCCGACGCTGCCTCGCCTGAACCCTTCGGCGCGGCTCTTTCCGCGCTCGCCTCGTACACCCTCCCCAAAACTTTCTTCCCCCTTGCTTCGCTCTTGGTGCTCTTCGACCCTGTCCGACTTTGGCTTGCCCGCTCGTTTGGCCTTGTCCAATCCGCTTCGCCGCTCGTACCCCCACATCCCCACCTCCCCCGTCCCGCCCTGTCCGCCCACGTCCGAACTTCCGCTTCGTTCGCCGTGGCTTTCGCCGTCGCCCATACAAATCACCGGCCCGCTTTGTGCTCTTTGGTTCCCTCTTCATCCTCCACCATCATCCCTACCCACACCCACCTTATCCACAAGTAGATGTCTACGGCCCGTCTCAGCGCCAACGCCTCTACTCGCGTCTTTTCTTGCTCTAGCCGCTCCTACTCGTCCCTCTCCGCCCGCGTCGCTCGCAACCCCGCAGCCTCGCGCTCCAGCATCCAGAGCTCCTCGTCGCTTCTGGCCAACGCTGCCCGCTCCAACGCCCTCGCAAGCCGATCCGCCTCGCTCTCCTTTGGTGTCCAGAGCCGCCTCTTTTCCAGCACCATGACTGCCGCAGGTAAGTAGGCAAAGCCTCCTCTCTCCTTTCTCTCCGCCTTCCTTGCTCCGCTTCATGTTCTCTGTGAGCCCAGAGAGCCAGCTCGGACGTCTTGACCCCATGGTTCTTGCGTTTGGAGTCTGGTAGTGTCCGCGCCTTGTCGCTCGACCCATTCTCCGCGCACCGACAGCTGGGTCGTACAAGGCCGCCTGCCCAGCTGGCTCGAGCGGGCCTTTTTTTGCTCGGCTTGGCGGCTTGGCTCCGCGCTTTGCCTTTGGCTTTTGGCCGCGCTGGGCTGGGCTTAGCGGGGAAGGGTCGCGCCTTATTTTCCGAGTTTTCGTCCAAAATCCGAGAGCCGTGGTTGGCTGGTCGCACAGGCGCGACGCCGCTTCGGCTTTGCACTCCACTCCGGCTTCTCTCGGCGCCGGACGTGACGGCAACGCACCGGTTCCCCCTCGTCCAGCGCCATCATACATACACATGGCACAACTTTTCCCTCCCTTCCCCTCTTGACCTCTTGACCACCGTTGTCGTACTTGCATCCTCGTTCTCGCTTGCTGACGGCTCTTCTTGCAAACCTGACTTTCATCCCGCGCCGCACTCTCGCTTTCGACACCATGTCCATCGTTCGTCCCCGTGGCTCGGCTCCTCCAGCCAAGATCAAGGTCGCCAACCCCGTCGTCGAGCTCGACGGCGATGAGATGACCCGCATCATCTGGCAGAAGATCCGCGAAGACCTCATCCTCCCCTTCCTCGACATCGACCTCAAGTACTACGACCTCGGCATCGAGCACCGCGACGCCACCGACGACCAGGTCACCGTCGACGCCGCAGAGGCCATCAAGAAGTACAGGGTCGGCGTCAAGTGCGCAACCATCACTCCCGATGAGGCCCGTGTCAAGGAGTTCGGACTCAAGAAGATGTGGCTCAGCCCCAACGGCACCATCCGCAACATCCTCGGCGGCACCGTCTTCCGCGCCCCCATCGTCCTCGACGACCTCCCGCGTCCCGTCCCCGGCTGGACCAAGCCCATCATCATCGGCCGTCACGCTTTCGGCGACCAGTACCGATGCCAGAACTTTGCCGTCGACAAGCCCGGCAAGTTCACCATGCAGTTCACCCCCGAAGACGGCTCCGCGCCCCAGACCTGGGACATCTTCAACTTCCCCGACGCAGGAGGCGTCGGCCTCGCCATGTACAACACCACCGAGTCCATCACCGGCTTCGCACACGCCTGCTTCAAGATGGCCCTCGAGAAGAAGGTGCCACTTTACCTCTCCACCAAGAACACCATCCTCAAGGCTTACGACGGCCGTTTCAAGGACATCTTCGAGAACCTTTACGAGACTGTCTACAAGAAGGACTTCGAAGCGCAAGGCACGTGGTTCAACCACAGGCTTATCGATGATCTCGTCGCCCAAGCTATCAAGTCGGACGGTGGCTTTGTTTGGGCCTGCAAGAACTATGATGGTGAGTACCGTCGTCAAGACCAAAAGCCGAACGGCTCATATGAAAAAAAAAAAAAAGATTCAAAAAACAAAAAAAAACAAAACCGACACTGACCTCTATTTGATTTTCGCGTCTCTGCAGGTGACGTCCAGTCGGACATCGTCGCTCAGGGCTACGGCTCGCTCGGCATGATGACCTCGGAGCTGATCACCCCCGACGGCCAGATCATCGAGTCCGAGGCCGCACACGGCACTGTCACCCGCCACTACCGCGAGCACCAGAAGGGCAACGAGACCTCGACCAACTCGGTTGCCTCCATCTACGCCTGGACCCGCGGTCTCGCCTTCCGCGGCAAGCTCGACAAGAACGACGAGCTCGTCTACTTTGCCAACGCACTCGAGGAGGCATGCCTCGACGCCATCAGCGCCGGCAAGATGACCAAGGATCTTGCGCTGATCTACCACGGCAAGCAGATGAAGCGCGAGCACTACGTCACGTAAGTCTTTTCCGCCCTCCCGCAGCGTGCATCCATTCGCGGAGCCGTTAGACTGACATTCTATCTTTCACAACTGCCCAACAGCACGATGGAGTACATCGACGAGGTCGCCAAGATTCTGAAGCACAAGCTGTCGGCCAAGGGCATCGAGGCCGGCAAGCTCTAGGCTCGTGTCGTTTTGTTCTCGGTTCTCACAGCGCTCCGAAGCGCGACAAAAGCATCATAATGCGAAATAGCAGTCATATCCGCATGATCGCTTTGCGCCTGACAGCGATGACTTGGTGAGACAGCAGAATTCTGCGATTAACAGCGAAGCGTTGCAAGAGAAAGCGAACTACTGGATAGCGGAAGTGCGAGTGGGAGCGATTCGCTGCGGGTGACAGCGGACAGCTCAAGAGAGAGCGAAGTACCTGGCATGAGAGCGTACTAGTAGTGAGAGGGCGAATTACTTCAAGTTCCAGGCTCGTGTTGTCTCGTTTATCAATTCTGAGGGCGCTCGTGAGCGCCCAAAAACAGCACGAAAAGAGCGAAAGAGCACTCAGCATCCGCATGAAAGTCTTGCGAGTGAGGGCGAAGTGTGCGCAAGCCCAGAGCGGATCTTCGACACACGCAAGGTGAGCGTCGCACGCTGATCCGAGGCATCAAGGCCGGCAGGCCCCTGGCTTGTGTCATGTCTTGGCGCTTTAGAGCGAACAAAAAGCATCGGACAGCAAAGCAGCAGTCGCGGATGCAATACGTACGGCGAGTAAGAGCGGTGAAAATGTGACTGACCACCAAATGAGCGGGCGAGAGGCGGTCGGCAAAGTCGAAACCGGTAACGGATGTATTGACAAGGATACGAATAGAGGCGAGCTGAGACCGTGTGTGTGCGAACGGTATGGGCTACCGACACTGACTGACTGAATGAGCGACGAACTGGGCATGTGTGTGTGCGTGGGTAGAGGCGGGCATACGAGGTGCTGACCCGAGACCGGGCTCACCGGGTCCGTCGAGCGGAACCCACCAACACGAATTACTGCGAGTGAGAGCGAACTACCGGTGAGGAGACGAAGCGGGTAGCGAAGAGCGACATCCGTGCGCAGTGAGTGCCTTTGGTTTCCAGCTTGCCCGGCCAGAAACTGCGTCACAAAGCTCTCCCGCACGCCCACATGCACGCCTTCTGCGTTGACGACAACGCTTCAGGCTCCTGACGCAAGCACCTCCGTGTGTGGATGAGCTGATGCGGGTCTTTCGAAGCTTGTAGTCCGTGCCGCAACGTCCAACGCTGTGGCCCCGTCTCGAAAGTCTGGCGCCGAGATCCTTGCGAGACACCGGAGCTTGGAGCGTAAACACACGCATTTTTACGAGCACTTATCATCGCGCTGATCAGAGGTCGA
This sequence comes from Moesziomyces sp. F16C1, assembly GCA_003004725.1. Lineage (NCBI taxonomy): Eukaryota > Fungi > Basidiomycota > Ustilaginomycetes > Ustilaginales > Ustilaginaceae > Moesziomyces > Moesziomyces sp. F16C1. The sequence continues at coordinate 342,977 of NXFS01000017.1, forward strand.
GCTTGAGAGGGCTCGTCTCTGATCCCGCATGTGCGACGACTTCCGCTTCCGCATCACTCACTGACCGTTTTTCTTCGCGTCAACTGGTCTGTCAGTTCGCTGGGCTCGACGATTTGGACCCTTCTCCAAAGTTCAAAGCCAGGCTCTTTGCGCGGACCTGCAGCTTGAAGCCAAACATGCGTGTAGGACCGTATCTGTGGGTCAGTGAGCGGGTTTGCATTGCTTGGCGTGCAGTCTTGGCGTTATTCGTTCCGTCCTTTCGCCGCTCCGACGACATCTTCGTTTTTTGAACATCGAGCGCAAGGATGCGGTGCGTGTTCTCATCCGCTTCCGAACACTCGACGATGTGCGATTCCTCCTCGTCGCGGATGCTATCACGGCGCTCATCAATCATTCCGTCCCCCGACGGACCCGCTGCCGCGTGAACAGTGTGCTGGGACGGGCAAACTCGGAGTTCGCTCTCGAATGTACCACCCATCGAATGCTCTCGTACATGACCTATTTTGAGACCTTATCGTGTGAACGGTTTCGCGTGATATCTTCGCCATGCTTTCCGCTTGCGTCCCAACACGGCGGGAGCGGCTCGGCTCCCGGCTAACGCCGTACTTTGAGTCGAGAAGATTCGGACATCGTGCAGACTTGGACAGCCGCGGTGGGGAGATAAGGAAAATAAAATCTCCGTGACATTCCTCGCTTGTGCTTCGTGCATAAATCCAGACGATCCGGGGTGTGACAGCTGAAGGCCGGCGACAGATCTGGTTCCACAGCATCGGCTTATCTCTGCACCACCAATGCAACCTTCTTCGGTCGAAAGTACAAGGTATCTTCGGCTGCTTATCATCGTCGTGTGACAGTATGGATGGTGTCTAGCTCTGGCGATCGAGCTTCGGCAAACCTCACTAGCTCGTCTTGGCTGCTCCATCTTGAATGACCTCATTGTCATTGTCAATACCATCGACTATTGACTATGTCTATGTGGTAGAAAGCAAGCGTGTGATCAAGCTTATCTCTGTGATTCTCGACCATCCAACGCGTTGCGTGAGCTGACATACCAAAGAGCTTCACTACGTCGTGTGTGGTTGAGCTGGACGAGAACAACGCTGAATGCTATAGCGACAAAGACACTCCTTCTACGCAAGATTCGCTTCGTAGAGAGCACCACATCGTAGCCATTCAAGCATAAATACGCCGACTCTGGGCATCATCCCAGTTCGTCAGACCATCAATCCTCACATCCCATTTCAACCCTCCCCACTCAATCCCCGCTCCACTTCCTTTCTCCAAGCCATCTTCAACATGAAGTTCACGCAGCCCATCTTCGTTCTTGCCTCGCTGGCCTTCGCCGCAACCGCGCTTTGCGCACCCATCTCCTCGGAGGCCACCCTCGTTCGCCGCAGTGCTGAGAAGCCTAACCTTATCGACTCCGTCAACGCCGCAGTCGTTGATCTCGGCCTTCGCGACGTTGTGGAAGAACTTAACGCAGCCGTGGAAGACCTCGGGCTGCGTCGTAACGTGATCGACGAAACCAATGCTGCAGTTGAAGACCTCGGCCTGCGTCGTAACGTGATCGACGAGATCAATGCAGCCGTCGTAGATCTTGGGCTGCGCAGGCGCAACCTTATTGACGAAATCAATGCCGCAGTGGTTGACTTGGGTCTCTAAGTCTCACCATCTCCTCATCACCCGACACGCGGGGAGCAGCGCAGGACAGCACTTTTCGACTTCTCTTCCACCCCCTTTTTTCACCCCAACACTAGCTCAATCCACTCCCATAGACTCAAAGGCTCCTCGTCTGTGCCGATCCTCTTGTGATTGACCGCTCGTTACAGTGAGAATGCTCGAGCACGGGTGCTGTAACGCGTGCGTAAGCGGAACAACGCGGGGTGCGGGATTTGATTTTTGACAGGTGTGGCTTGGGCGGAAAAAAATCCTCCGAGCAGCCACGGCGCGCGCGGGTACTGCAGGACAGACTTCGCAGAACGCGTTTGGCGGACGCTAGGCCAGCCTGCTTCCGCACTTTCGCAGGTTGCGCTCTCCCTCGGACACTCATTCAAGCCGCGTCATATTCACATCGCTCGCTGAGATGCCCGCGAAGTCTATTCGCTCCCCTCTCATTGAATGTTCAGACAGGTTAGAATGAGGCCGAAGCTAAGTTGCGGCTGCGAGGCTACATGACTTCGGTCTGATCCTTGGGAGGTGTGCAGGGTCGAGACTCTCCGCGCTCCATTGCGTCCGCTGCGTCTGGAGTCTTGTTGGCCGCGTTCGCACCCGTGTGCGACTTGCCCCACCTGAAATCGCCAAAGCCGAGCAGTACGTTGGCATACACCGTCGGTGTCAGGACGATACTGCAGAGCCTGTTCAGCACGGCTCCATAAAGCAGATGGTGGAGTAGGGGCCTGTACCTGGGAGTCGGGATGACGACGAAGAGCAAGAACCAGATCTGGGGTAGCAGCGTGATGGCTAGCAGTGGTGCTACTCCAATGAGGCTGAAGCGGGTGACGAGGTTGAAGACAAAGTGGCCAAAGTTGTACATGCGGAAGAAGACGAGCGTGGAGCGGGTAAGCTCGAGAGCCATCCAGACACGCGTGACCAAGTGTTGGTTCTGCTGCGTCAGAGTGACGAACGCGTTGAAGTAGGCGTTGGATCCCCACCGTCTTCGTTGGCTGAGGTAGTGGCTGAGCGATTGCGGCGGGATGGTGAAGCATGCGGCTCGCGTCTCGAGCACGGTGCGCACCGACTTGTCGCGCGAGATGATGGACCAGCACAATCGTCGGTCGGTTCCCTGATACTGCACCTGGCGATTGACCAAGTTGCCGTTCTGTACGTGCTTGCGATACTCGGCTGAGGCCTGACCCAAGATGCTGCCTGTCCTCAGCATCGTGATCGCGCCTGGCATACAGGTCACCCTTCCCCAGGACGATTCGGACCTGCGTCGAATCCACTGTCCATACGTGTACTGGAATCCCTGAAAGTGGTCCCAGTAGTACCACAGTCCGCACGTGCGCAGGCTTCGACCAGGCTTGTGAAAGTCGGCCTCGACAATCCCACAAGCACCCACCGTCTTCTCCCCCTCGTCCATGAGACGGTCTGCGAGCACGTTGACCGATCCGGCGAGGATTTTGGTGTCGGCATCGGTGCAAAAGACAAAGTCAAAGTACTCGAGGTCCGGCTGGTTGTACAACCGGCGAATGTGGTCGAGCACCATGGCGCGCGCCTCGGCATTACAATGTCCCGTCGCCTCGTTATCGCTGTTGAACAGATCGAACGCAAAGATGAGCGAATCCTTCTTGCCGGCGTTCTTGACCTTGCGCACGATCATGATCGGATGATTCATGCGGTACCCGAACTGCAGCCGAAAGGCGGATTCGCGGATCTTCCACGAAAAGTACGGCGAGTCGTCGACACGGCAGATGGTCTCCTGCACGATCACGTCGTCTTCCACGTCGAACCCATCCGCCATGATTGCGATGATGTTAAAGTCCTCCGGGCGCACCGGGTTGTCTTGGATGATGGAATCGACCGTATCGAGCACATCCTGCGTCGACTCCTTGTACACGGGCACGAGGCTGACGATCTTGCGTGGCGGATGGATCACCTTTGGCTTCTTCTTACGGAACGGCATCGCAACGACACTGAGCAGGAACAAAAGACTCTGCCAGACGACCGAGAGGATGTCGCGAGACTTGAGCGCCACCATGACCACTAAAGATGCACCGGCAGGTGCGAGGAAGAGAAAGAGAATGACGAGACCCATGTTGAGCGCGCCGATGGCCATCATGAGACCATACCGACCGGCAGTCACTCGCGACTGAACGAGCGGAGCGTAGTCTGGAAACTTGTCCTGGTCGAAAGCCATCTTGCCGCCTTGCGCTGCCATGCCGATTTTCTCCGCATCCCTGTCCTTGTCTAGTTCGTTGACAGGCTGAATGTCTTCTGGTGACGCAAAGGGATCCCCGTAGTCCGGCTGTTCGGCGCGAGGTTCATTCGAGTCGGCAAAGGGGTCTTCTCCGAGCGTCTGCGTTGGTTGTGAAGACTCGGTGGGCCGAACGCGCGAACGGGTTTGCGGAGCATCTGGTTCAACCTCGGGGTGCATGGACTGTGGCACGCTGTGCGTCGATTCTGAGTCGCTGGAGAGGCTCTCCGGTATGGACGAACGCGGGCCCGAGTCTGTCGATGGCCGTTCGGCCCGCTCATCTTGGGAGCCTTCTTCTTCATGTGCTTCGACGTGCGACTGCGCAGGGGCTTCTGTCTCTGGCTCCTCCGGCGCTAGCTCGGTCTCGACCTCGACAGCTGCTCCCTGCTTGCTCGCCACGAAAGGCTGGCCCGACAAGCCCGACTTGCGCTTTTCGCTGTAGTAGGCCGAGCCTTGTCGATGCATTCCCGGCGTCATAGGCGTGAGAGGAGTCATGGGTGTGGTTGGCGTGGAAGGCGCCGTACCGGCTGGATTCGCTGGCCAGCCCGACGAGTAGCCTCGAGAGGAGCGGAACCTGTTGAGTCGTTCCTCGTCAAAGCCGTCGTCCTCTTCGCCATCGCTTGACGCCGAAGCCGTGAACGAGCTCCACCTGGGATTGTGAACTGGCCGCCTTGTGGGCGGCGCCGGTGGCACCGAGACCTCGAGATGGCGGCGGAACCTCGCCGGTACGGGTGCAAACTGGAAGGGTGTCCTGGACGTGGACGCGACAGCAGCCTCCTCTTGCTGATGCGGTTGAGCTGCTTGGTCGTCGCCTTGGCACGTATCCGTCATGCTTGCGATCTGTGGGTATAGTGACTTGGCAGAAGACCACGTCTATGCTCGATCTTGAAGCGGTGGGTGAGATACTCGTGCGTTGCAGAGATCAATGAGCCAAAGGCCGGGTGTGTTGACGAGGAGATGATGAAGGAGATGAAGCAAGGGTGGGGCTCGCCATCTCGGAAGGAGGAGGCGGTGATCAAGAAAGTCGAGAAAAAAAGATCGCATGGACCGAGCGGCATGAGGCCGGCCAGAAAAACTTCATGCCGAATCGGGAATGTTGTGCCACACCTGGTTGGCCGGGTACAGCAGGCCAAGAGGGACGAATGAGCGGCTACGAGGCTGTGTTGGTCTCAGGCATCGCGGCAAGTATGTCATGCACCGAGAACAGGGGTCGGCTGTGGAGGCAGCCGCGTCCAAGTCAACCAGCAGGCATCAGCCTGAAGATCTGCCACATTTTCCGCCGGGCTGAGTGAGTGTGTCGATGGCAGACTGGCAGACTGACAGACGTATCGATGGGCATATCGCTTAGTGGTCCCGCACGTGCGAGCGAATCTGATCTTCCCGCATTGGTAGCGCAAAGTGTCTTTTGCTGGCCCAACGCGGAAGCGTCCATCGCATAAGCGCTCTCTCTGCCGGACAGCCTGCATGGGATTAGCCGAGCTGGTGCGAACAGGAACTGCTTGGTGAACGGCAACCATCGTCAGGTCAGATGCGACTCGTCGAGAGCGAGGCGGGTAGCAGAGAACGAGCGGAAAGGATGATCCGCGGTGGCTCGTTGAGGGCCTGTTGGAAGGTGCAGAGGCGCATGGGGCGCATGAGGCGGCTGGGGTGAGGCGAACGCTGCTTGGCGCGCTTGGCCGGTGGGCGTTTTGATTGCACGTCCAACAAGGCGCTGGGCGGTGCTCAGCAGTGGGTTCAAACCGTTCGTGGCGCTGAAATTGGATTTTTTTGATCGCAATTTCGCAGTCCGCCTGCTGCATCGTGAGAAACTGCACGTCACCAGTCTGTCTGCTCGCTAGAAGCCTGTTCGCCTCGCGCCTCCCGTTATTTTTTGTTCCGAAATTCCGCCTTTTTTCCCCCTTTTCCTCCCCGTTGAGCCCGGATCGCCTAATCGCCGCTTCACGCCGCCTCTCCAGCGCTCTCCAATTTGACGCCCGGGACGCTGCATGGCCTTCTGCGCACACTGGCTTCGCTGCAGAAAGTGGGCGATCGCTTCTTTCCCACTCTCTCCCTCTCCACCTTACGGAAGCCTACTCCAGACGAGGACCGCTCGTCTCAAATCCTCTGCAATAGATTGAGTTAGTTGGAGCGAACAGCTTGTTCCGAGTCCACACGTCGGAATTCGGCTGTACCTCTTCGCCATGGCGCGCGTGTGACGACACATGGCGATTCCTCCCACGCTGCACCCCTTCGCCAGGTCTTCGAAGCAGAGCAAGCACCTCTCGTCTAGCCCGAGCATTGCTCCACACTCTGCTCTTGACTTGAGACAAAGGCTCCCGCCTGAGCGATGCCCCTCCTATTCCGCACTTGGAGCTAGTCGGGCCGATCGAGCGACTGCGATCCTCCGAGGTACTGTAGCTCTGGTGCTCAAACCAAGAGTCTCATACGGAAACCGAGGTCATTGTTTCGTCTACTGTTCCCACGACAAGATGGAGCGAACGAAACCTAGAGTTACTGCAAGTACCGACCGACACCAGTCATCTTCCCACATGGTCTCACCATCTTTTCCGGGCGGAGTAATGCTGTACACGGAGCTTTTCCGGAAATGACTGCCACCAACCGTGAAGGTGCTGACTGCTCTGAAGCCAGGATTGCCTAAAGCGGCGTTCTTCTTCTCACGCTCCCTCCATATTGTGTTTCACTTCTCCGAACAAAACTCTATCCCGGGCAGGACGATCGCTGCGAAGCGCCTGTTTGCATGAGGCGAACTGCGAATCCTCACGCGCATCGGTCCTTGAACGTCCGTCTCCGACAGCGTTGCGCTCCGCAAACGTCGTTGGGGAGCAGAGGTGTCTGCTTTGCCGCCGGCAAGCTTGGCGGAGCTGAGTAGTCCGGCATGAGGCGAACGAGAAGATCACGTTCTCAGCACATGGGCCGGGGCAGCTCACGGCTAGGCGCGCCCTCCTCACAGCTCTGATCTTCCGCGCTACACGTGCAAGGAGGCTTGTTGCATGCCAAACACACCCGCCTCCCTCATACAAGCTTTCAGCAGGGACGCAAAGCAATATAAGAACAGGCCATGCCGGACTCTCTTCCCTGTCAACCATCAACAAGCTCATCTTCTTCGCATTCCCTACCTAGACCCTCTCGCCTCCTACCTCTTGTCCCTCCCCCCTTCACATCTTCGCCCCTCCAAAATGTCTTCTTTCGCAGAACGCACCTCGCTGCCCACCCTGGACTCGGGCAACGTCCGCGTCCAGGAGCCGCTCAAGGAGTCGCTCGACGTCGTCCGCCTGGTTGCGCCCGTTCTCGGGGCCAACTACCCCGCCACCACCCAGACCACCTCATCCGCCGACACCTCGGAGGATGAAGACGACATGGAGACCGAAGACCTGTCCAACTTCCAGTTCACTGCCATGCAGCGCTGCCCTTCGCTCACCGCATCGCAGGACAGTCTCTCGCCTTCGCCCACGCCCTCGCCCAGCAAGCTCTCGTTCTTCGGCGCCGACGCCACTGCCACTGCCGAGGTGGTCATCAAGAGCGACAAGCCCGCCACGTACGGCACGGTTCTCGTGGTCGGTGTCGGCTTTGTCGGTGCGCACCTCATGGAGCGCTTCTCGTCCGCCTACGAGGTGGTCGCATTCGACGTGTCCGAGAACCGATGCGAGTACCTGCGCAAGACGCACTGCAACAACCCCAACGTCACCTTCATCTCGAACCTCGACGCCGACGAGAGGACCAAGTCGTTTGACCTCTGCCTGGTTTCGGTGCCTACGCTGCTCACCGCCGACCTGAGCCAGGTAGACCAGACGCACATCCGCTCGGCGTTCAACATGGTGTCGCGCATTGCTCAGCCGGGCTCGACCGTTGTCGTCGAGTCCTCGGTGACGGTGGGCATGACGCGCGAGCTCTTCTCCCCCTTGCTGGCAAAGGGCGTTCACGTCGGCTTTAGCCCCGAGCGCGTTGACCCCGGTCGCACATTCCCCGCGTTCGAGGACATCCCCAAGGTGGTTTCGGGTCTGGACGAGCCCTCGCTCGAGCGCATTACCAAGCTGTACTCGCGCGTGTTCAACACAGTGGTGCCCGTATCGAAGCCCGAGGTTGCCGAGTTCACCAAGCTGTACGAAAACTGTCAGCGTCTGGTCAACATCGCCTACGTCAACGAGATCGCCGATGCATGCGCCAAGCATGGCGTCGACGTTCACGAGGTCGTCAAGGCTTCTGCCACCAAGCCTTTTGGATTCATGCCCTACACACCCTCGCTCGGTGCAGGAGGTCACTGTATCCCCGTCAACCCTTTCTACCTCTTCGCCAACTGCGATCTTCCTCTCCTCCGCTCGGCTGCGCTTGCCAACCAGCAGCGACCCGTTGAAAAGGCCATTGAAGTCGCCTCGGCCGCTTCCAAGATTCACATTGCTTCCGCAAAGGCCGGCAAGCCCTCGGTGGCGATTGTCGGAATGGGCTTCAAGCGCGGCGAGGCAAGTCTCGCCTATGCACCCACCGTCACACTCGCAGACAAGCTCACCGAGCTCGGCGTGGCCGTCAGCTACGTCGACGACTATGTCACCTCCGACCGTTGGACCAAGGTGGATCCTGCCACCTTCCAAAACGCCGAGCTGTTCGACCAGACCTTCGACGCCGTGGTTGTGGCTCAGAAGCCGATTGCCAGCGAACTTGCGGTGCTCGAAAAACTCTCGCGCGCCAGCATCTTCTACTACACCAAGTAAAAATCCCTCTCGCATCATCCCCACCGCATATCTTGTCTATAGCTCATGCCCTGTACAATAGAGTTTCCTTCGTGTCATGGTCCAATACACACTGCTCAAATCTCTCAAAACTTGCAAGTGCGAAATTGGCATGAAAGAAAAAAAAGAGAAAACTGCAGCACCTAGGATTCCCGCGTGGTCCCCCACCGCAGTACTGACTAGGCGATACCGTGCTTAACTTCGCAGATCGGACGGGATGCGGTGCTTTCACGGTTCTATGGCCGCAGATGTTCTGCTTCCCCGTTCGGGTGCGTCAAGAGTATGGAATACGGAAGGGAATCGGCCCGGGAGGGGGAGGGGGCTGCGGATCCATTCGCTCCAGCGAGGTAGCGCGGATTCGCCTCACTTTGCGGAGCTCGAAAATCAAAATTTAGCGCCAAGCGGGCGAAATCGAAGTGCGGAAAGTGCGGGACGGAGGCTGGCGTGGCGCGCTGTCTGACGTGACCACCTTTCGCCATGTGCTGGCGCGAATATTGAGGCGAATGTCTGCGCCCCGCACCTGGCTGCTTGGCGGGTGCACTTTGCGGTCCTCGACCTTCTATCCCCCTGGCGGTACAGGCCGGCTCGCTTTCCAGCTTCTTGACGTCTTAGCCGCGGTCGTCTACTCTCTCTCTCTCTCACACACTACCATCACTCAATCGCGTATACGAGTATCCTTCAAGATGGCGAGTTGGGCTCGGCGTGCAATCTGGCTGGCGGTGGTGACGGTGTGGCTGCTGGTGACGGCGAGCGCAGCCCCGCTTTCGAGCTCCACATCCACCACAGCCCCTTCAACCAGCATCGAGAGCGCGACCTCGACATCGATGCAAACGACGAGCAACACTCCCACTTCGTCAACTAGCACCAAGAGCGCATCTTCAACAACACTTCAAACGACGAGCAGCACTTCTACGTCGTCCAGATCCCGTGCTCCCGCTTCTTCTGCGACGTCAAGCTCATCTTCATCGCTATTGGCGATGACCTCTTCGAGCAGGACGTCGGTGGTGACGTTGAGTTCGTCCACTCCGCGCGCGAGCACGACAATACCTCGTCCGGAGAGTCGGTTCAGCACGGCTTTGCGAACGAAAGCCACCTCCGCGCGCGAAACTCGTACATCTCACAAGTCCAGAACACATCGCGAGCAGGCGCCTAGTACACGCAGTCGATCGACCAAGCCAACGCGCTCTGTTCGAACCAAACCTGCCAAATCGAGCAAACCTACACGCACGGCAACTTCAAAGACACACAAACCCAAACCCAGCACCACACTGCACCTTGCCGCTTCCAAGACACACACCACTCACGAACCCAGCAGCAAGACTCACACACACACCGCTGTTCCTACGGCTTTTCATCCTAAGGGTGGGAATATCGTTGCGGACCCCGTGCCCGGTTCGACGTGGGAGAAGGTTCGCAAGATTCTGTTGATTCCGTTGTGCATCGTCACCGTACTCACCTTTATCGCCGGCATCGCGCTGTACATCGCCGCAACGTGGGGAAGCGGTGAAGGCTGGTTCGAAAAATCACCGATCAAGATCGACGAAAAGACTCAGACCATAGGTCCCGGTCAACCGGAGGTATTTCCTCAGGAGAAGTTACCGGCGAGCGATAAGGAGCGCACAAGCGGCCAGTTCCAATTCAAAGCTCCGTCCGTACACGAACATCCCACCTCCCAGACTTAGACGATTTCCCTGTTGCCCTTCAATGTCATTTTTTTGTTCGGCAAAGTGTATCGTATATTGGGTGACGCTAAAAGCCCCGCTTGCAAAAAGAGAGAGGCAGGCGCTGACGAGGGGGGAAAAAAAAATGCAAAAAGCAATGCTCCGTACTGGGCTCGAACCAGTGACCTTCCGTTGTAAATACTCAGCTGTGCTGAGGCACCGTGTATTAGACGGATGCGATAATCCAACTACGCTAACGAAGCTTGATGTTCGGCGAGCCAATAGATGCATAGATAACCTCTATAATCTTTTCGAGGCTTGTTTGGGCGATGGTCTAATCGGGATGAAGGCACGATGTGGGGAGGGTGATGGTTGGCAACGCCTTGGGACCGGCGGGTGGGGATTGCGGGACGGACGCATACTATGCACAAACGGGACAACGTGACGGGATAACGGTACAACGATCCGCGACTCAATCTGCGGTACATGCACATGGCTTGGATGCAGATGAAAGCGGTGCGTGCTCGCCAACGATTGTTGTGATGACGCTGTGTGCAGTCGATGGTCGAGAGGGATATGGAGGCGATGAGGTGCACGCCCGCGTGGTATGAAAGCGCGGCTTGTGCTCGTCGGCGTCTCACTACCGAGATCACGGTCCTTGCGGGTCTTACTGAGCTTGCTCGGGGTATAAGTAGAGATGGTCCGAGTGGAGAACGACGGCCCAACCACGCATTTTAGCTTCCAAACATGCGGACTATCGTGTTTTGGCTTCTGTACAGCCTTGTGCTCGGTGCACTCGCACTTCCTGCCGACAAGGACCAAGCTTCAGCAAGCAATGACGGTGGTAGCTCAGCAAGCAAGGAAGATGGCGAAGTGGCGGTAGAGAAGCGTTCGCCCCTCATGATGCCGGGAATGGGCGACGGTGGTCTCGGTGGAGGCGGTCTCGGTGGTCTCGGTGGTCTTGGTGGCGGCGGTCTGGGCGGCGGAGGTCTCAACGCCCTCGGTGGTGGCCTAGGAGGCATGGGTGGAGGCGGAATGTCAAATCTCCTCTCGATGGCCAACCCATCCTCCTCGTCAGGCTCTTTCGGGGCGGACAGTTCGCCCCTGACAGGCCTCATGGGTATGGGCGGTATGAGTGGCATGAGCAACCTAGGCAGCGCAGGCAAGTTCGCCAGCTCTCTCTCTTCCACGCCCGACACGACCAGTCGCTCACCCAACGACGTTGCGCCGTCCCCCTCCACGCCGGGTTGTCCACCGCTGTACCTCATCTTCGCACGAGGCACGACCGAGATCCAAGGCACGTTCGGCATTGTCGGTCGCCCTCTCTGCACTGCCCTGCAACAGGCGGTCCCAGGCACGCTCTGCTACGATACCGTCTACACCTCCGATGCCGAATACATGGTCTCACCCGGCATCGGCGCCAACACCGCCTCGCAATTCATCGCCAGCATCGCAGCCAAGTGCCCCTCCACAAAGTTCGCCCTGGCGGGTTACTCCAAGGGCGCAATGGTGGTGCACCAGATCCACGCAAAGAACGTCGTGGCTGCCGTAACGTTTGGAGACCCACTCAAGATGGAAGCCGTTCAGAGCACTGATGATGTCAAGACGTTCTGCAATCTGGGCGACCCCGTGTGCGAGAACGGCATGATGATCATGGCGCACATGACGTATAGCATGCAGGATATTCCGCAGGCTGTCCAGTTCATCGTCCAGGCATTCAAAACGTCCGGAGCAGCCTTGAGTCGAAAGCGTCACTCGCGCCGAAAGCATGCATCGCACGGTGCTAGCCCCTAAATCCACTCCCCCAATTGCACCCAGTTGCAATGTATGCCCGTGCAGCAATTCCACTTGAAGTTCGAGCGTAGACCAACTGGCTGTGTGAGGCAAGATGCATTGCGAAAGAGTCAAAAGAAAGCGACAGGGAGCTTCAAAAAAGAGTGGGTTGGCGAGCAGAATGTACAGAGCGAAAAGGTGGGGAAAGGCATAGTCCGTGAGGTCGAAGGAGGTATATCTTTTTGACGCAGGAGCGGTCCTAGAGCAGGACGGCGCCGGCCGCGATGGCTGCGACGCACATGAAGATTGCCTGTGCAGCCGTGCTGGAGGCAAAGTGGGGCGAGGTGAGGAGCGACAGTGCGCCGCTGCTGGAACCCATTCCCGAACCCTGGTTGAGCGCATTGCCGGAGTTGGAGTTGTTGCCGTATCCGGGGATGGTGGTGAGGATGGTGCCGCGCGAGACCTGGGGTGCGGGGAGCGGCGAGGAGGCCGGTGGTGTGTAGCCCGAGATGGTCTGGACGCCGGTGTAGGTGGTTGCGACGCCGGCACCACCGCCTGCAGCGGCCTGTGCGGATGCGAGCGTGACGAGCGAGAGGATGAGCGCAACGAGCGCGAGCGCGAATGTGGTGGATCGCATGTTGGGATGAGGAATGCCTAGGAGGACGAGGATGGTGGTGGTGGTGAGAGCAACAGCGACGACAGACGCGTCGAATCGCCAAGGCTGTGAGAGCTGCTGCGCCGATCTGCACGCCAGCCGAGGCTGAAGAGAGAGAGAGAGAGAGAAGTGCGGCGCGCTGGCACTCGGCCACACTCTGCCACTCTCAAGCTCGAAATTCAAGTTCAAACTCGAAATCCCACTCAACCCCGGCGCCGTTGCATTCGACCTGGCACTGCGCTGCTACGCCCCTTCTCCTCTTGACTTGACGTCAACAAGGCCCACCGCCCGCACCCACAGCCCGCCCCTGGATTATAAATTCTAATTTTGTGGGTCACCTCAAACCCTAACACCTATGGATATCTCGAGATGAGAATATCGTCCGAGAAAAGTACACACCGCACAGGCAGCCACGCGATCGAAAGTGAAGATGGAAGAAGGCAAAGGTAAAGGCGGAGCCAAAGGCAAAGGCAGCAGGAAGAAAAAATCTTGAAGTCTGCGCTGCCTTCGCCTCTTTGTCTCCATTCCACATCATACCCCCACTTTCCTAGTTACATGCCTGTTCTGCGCCTGGCCACTGCCACCAGAACATACACTAGCGCAACCACATCTCGGATTGCTATAAACACCGCATCCGCCGTTACTGTCCGATTCTTCGCGCCTACGCCTCGAACTCCCGCGCGGATCTCGGCTGCCTCGACCGCACGCACCTTCTGCGCCACCTCATCCTCGCACGCCAAATCACACCGACTCAACAAGATGCCGCCCAAGAAGCAGGCCGTGGTGGAGAAGATCCGACTGGGTCGTCCGTCGAATAACCTCAAGATGGGTATCGTCGGTCTGCCTAACGTGGGAAAGTCGTCGCTGTTCAACGTGATTGCCAAGTGCGATCTGGGCAAGTCGGCCAACTTCCCCTATGCTACCATCGAGCCCGAAGAGGCGCGCGTGCCCGTGCCCGACGAGCGCTTCACATGGCTCGCACAGCAGTACAAGCCCAAGTCCGAAGTGCCCGCCTTCCTTACCTGCATCGACATTGCCGGTCTTACCGCAGGTGCGTCCACGGGTGCCGGTTTGGGCAACGCCTTCTTGAGCAACGTCCGCTCCGTCGACGGCATCTTCCAGGTGGTGCGTGCATTCGACGATGCAGAGGTGATCCACGTCGAGGGCGACGTCAACCCGATCCGCGACATGGAGATCATCTCGACCGAGTTGAGACTCAAGGACATCGACTGGATCGAAAAGGCGCTCGACAACTCCAAGAAGAACGCAAGGAGCGCAGGCAACGTCAGCCTCGAAGACAAGAAGCGCAAGGAGGAGGTGGCGATCATCGAAAAGATCCTCAAACACGTCCAGGAGGACAACAAGGACATCCGCAAGGGCGACTGGACCAACAACGAGGTGCGTATTTTGTGTTGCCAGATGCTGCTGCTTGCTTTTGGGGGGTGGCATAGATGATGATAAAGAGTGCGCAACTTGAGACACTCGATAATTCTTTAACCCAGCTCGTCGATGGCCCATCAAGCCAGTATGAGATAATTAGTTTTCTACTGATCTCCGACCCAACACCAGCAGCAGCATCACCTTGTCTTACCTCGCCGTAACATTGTGCTCACTCTTTGGTAATTTGCTGGATGATAGGTCGAGGTGATTAACAACCTGCAGCTGTTGACGGCCAAGCCGGTGATCTACCTCGTCAACCTTTCGGAGCGCGACTACGTTCGCAAGAAGAACAAGTGGCTCGCCAAGATCAAGGCGTGGATCGACGACAACAACCCGGGCGATCTTCTCATCCCCTTCTCGGTTGCGCTTGAGGAGCGTCTTCTCGCACTTGGTTCTCCCGAGGCTGAGGCGGCTGAACTCGCCACTCTGGGCGACAACATCACCGGCGCACTCGGAAAGATCACCAAGGCCGGTTACGATGGTCTCGACCTCGTGAGGTACTTCACTGCCGGGCCGGACGAGGTGCGTGCATGGACCTTCCGCAAGGGGCTCAAGGCACCCGAGGCGGCAGGTATCATTCACACCGACTTCCAGAAGAAGTTCGTCTGTGGCGAGGTCTTTTCGATCGACGACATCAAGGAGCATGGAAACGAGGCGGGCGTCAAGGCCGCCGGCAAGTACAAGCAGATCGGCCGAGAGTACAAGGTGCAGGACGGCGACATCTGCTACTGGAAGCACGGCTAGATCATCCTTCTCTACTCAATCGCATTTGTTCTGTTTTGCTCCGACTGTTTGGTTTCTGGATGAGGTTGGATGAGGTGAGATGAACACAGCCTGCTGATGGAATGTAATGATCGCATTAAGCAAAAGAGTGCGGGGGGCTTACATGGTGGTACGGGCATCGATTTTGCGCCTAGCCCTATCGCGCGGCTGTCTGAACACTGCCTCCTCCTTATCCTTTTTCCCGCTCTTCTCCGGCTTTGGCTTGTTCTTTGGCTTGGGTTCGTGCTGGGGCTTGGGCGATTCGAACGCATTGGGTGCCGAGGCGAAATCGAACTCGCCCTCGAACTTGCCCTTGCGCTTCTTGACCTGCTCCCGGTCTCCCGCCTCGGACTTGCGCTTGGTCTTGCGCTTGCCATCCTTCTTGCCGTCCTTTTTGGATGAAGATGCCGACACAACAATGTACTCGTCCTTGTCCGAGTCACTCTTCTCCTCAATTGCGGGAGCTTCGGGAGTGGGAGCGGGTGGGGGAGTAGCCTCTCGGATCGGCAGCGAGGGTTCGGTGGCGATGGCAAGGTCAATGTCGATGGAGGGTGCAGGGCTGAGAATCGAGCCGAGCGAGTCGACGAATTGCGCCTTGATCGCCTCGACGCGCGATGCCGCCGCAGCACGAGGATGATTCGAAGCGCCAAAGAGCTTCGACGTGGGCGCGGCGAGCGTGTTCGGATTGGTGGGACGCATCTTGCGAGGTGGGGTATCCCAAACACCCGTGTTGAGTTGGTCCTGGGTCCTTGCGGCGTTGCTGATGGCCGAAATCACCGCCACTGGCTGTGCCCCCTCGTCCAACACTGTTCTCTCCACAGCCTCGCCCAGGTCCATCTGCTCGTCATCCCCCGCCAGCTCTGCAGCGATCTTGATCCTCCTCTGCTCGCTCTTCTCATCATGATCCTTCTGCCACGCCTCGACCTCTTTGGCAATGAGCTGCGCGAGCTCACCCGCGCGTTTCTTGAGCTGCGCCGCATTCGGCGGAATGCACGCCAGCACCCCCTCGACCTTGATCGGTGCCCTGGCCGCGAGCATCATAAGATTGTTCGCACCCAAGATATAGCGCGGCGATTCGTCCTGTTCCCTCGCCACGCCATCGCGCCATCGATGCAGTGCGCGCACCAGGCGTTCCTCGCGCTTCATCTGCCCCACCTCCTTCCTCTCCTCCGTCCCCACTGCAGCCTCTCCGCCCCACTTGCGCCAGACGCTCCGCCAGCCTTCGCGCGTCTCGCCCTCGACATCCCACTCCTCCTTGGCATACGTCGCCATAGCAACCTCCTTGCTCCGAACAAACACGTCACGAATAGCATCCACCCCTCCGGCCTCCATGAGCTCGTGGCGCAGATTGTCGTAGATGTACAGCAGCGTATGCGTGTCGCTGCGCGCATAGTAGAGCATCTCCTTGGGCAGCGGTCGGATGCGCCAGTCCGCCAGCTGATACCTCTTATCCGCATCAAAGTTGCAGTACCTCGCCATGAGATAGTTCAATCCATGGCTCGGAAACAGCAACACGTTGGTGGCGTGATACGTGTCGAACAGGTTCACGAGGTACAGGCCCAGATCGCGCTGCAGCCACAGCACATCGTGATTCGCTCCATGCAGCACCTTGACTTTGTCGGGGTGGGTGAAGGCCGAGTTGAGCAGTTCGGCGTGTTGGCGCACGTCGTCCGAGAGCGTATCGATGATCCAGTCGCCCCAGCGCGTACTCAGCTGCATGAGGCATACGATACCCTGGTAGGTGCGGTACGAGTGGTGTTCGAGGTCGATGGCGATCTCGACCACGCGTGGCTCGTCGAGATGATCGCGCAGCGCCTCGATCTGCGCCTTGGTGGAAACCCACTGGAACGGCGAGGAGTCGGTGGATAGCGACGGGTCCTTTTCGTTGAGCGGCGGTGGCGGCTGATCCTTTGCACGCGGCTCGGGCTTGGAAAGTGCGTGTGTGGGTGGGTGGGCGTGGAGGATTTCGTGGTAGTACGGATTGTCGAGCGGATCGCCCTCGGCGCAGTACATGCCGCGCCTGGGACCGCGTGGCAGCGGCTGACCATCCGCACCCAGACGAGGCTGATTGACATGACCCAGCGGCACCACCGCATTGGGCTTGCCGTACTTGAGCCTGGGCTGCCAGAGTGTGTCGGGCGAGTTGTCGGGCTTGGTGGTAAAGTTGCGCTGGGGCGGGGGGATGGGAGCGTTGAGCACCCAGGCGGGTAAGTTGCCCGTCTTGGGCAGCGCCTTGCCGTTCTGCACCGCCGTCATGGCCTGCATCCTGCCGTGTGTTGACGAAGCATCGGCATCACCGTTGGCGTCAGCAGTGGCGGCATTAGCGAGCGAGCGCGGGGCGAGCTTTCCGGTATACTCGTCGAGGCAGGTGTCTGCGCTTTCGAGCAGGTGGTCGACGAGCTCGCCGAGGTTGGAGGCGAACGACTCGTTGGTAGTGACGTCGGCCATGTCGAGCTCGAGCTCCACCTTGGCTTTGGCTTTTGCCTTGTCGGGTAATGAACCCGAAGCTGAGTTCTGGGCGAGCGGGATGCTGGGTGCACGCGAGTCCGAGGCGATCCAGCTGGCGAGTTGGGAGATGGACTGCAGCAGCCTGTTGGACTCGGCGTCGAGTTTCTTGGCGAGCTTGCGGTCCATGCTGCGGTGGAAGGCGAGGTCACCGTGGGTCGGGATTGCGGCTGCATTGCGAGTGAGCGGCTGGAGCGCCGACTGGAGGCGCAGCAGATACGCTGGCAGCTCGGTCTTGGGATCGGGCATGGCGGGTGTGGAGGCGGTGGCAGCAGGCTCGGGGGTGGACGCAGCCGAGTCGACCGACTTTGTGCGCGATCCGGAGCCGGAGCCGGATGGGGATGGCTTTGACGGTGGCATTGTGATTGTGCTGCTGCTGTTGATGGGTGGAGAACAGCAGCGAGGGCACGATGGTGGTGCAAAGACAAGCCGAGTGGCCACAAAGAAGAAACAAAGCTGTCTGTCGGCCCAAAAAATTCTCACTTTTCCGCCGCTGCTTTCATTAAATATTTCTTCAATATCTTGCAGTGGAGGGGCGAGTGGTCGATCTAACACGTTCAACTTTCAAAATTCAATTTACGCGACTTTTGGGCAGCGCGTCGAAGCCGGAAGAGAAGACCAACACGTCGGACTGTGCGAACCCTCCTCCTCCTCGTCCTGTCACCATTACCCTCATCATCGAAGCCATGCCACCGAGGAAAAAGACAGCAGCAGCAGCAGCAGCAGCGACGACGACCCACCCGCCTGCAAAGCGTCAAAAGAAGGAGGTCCGCGAAGAAGACGAGGATCCCATCCTGGACAGCCAGGACCATGCGGCAATCGCACCGCCGCCTCCCATCCCGTCCGAGCCGACGACGCCCATCCAACACTCGTACAGCTACGCATCTCACGTGCCTCCCGAATGCAGCAAGATTGATGCGGCCAACTCTAGCGTCAAGGTGCCGTGTGCGCTGGGTGTGGACGAGGCCGGGCGCGGTCCTGTGCTGGGTCCGCTGGTGTACGGCATTGCCTACTGTCCCGTGGCGTACCAGGACTCGCTCAAGCAGATTGGATTTGCCGACTCCAAAGCTCTCACTGCCGAGCGACGCGATCAGCTGCTGTCGGCGCTCATCGACCACGACAACCATCTCGGCTGGGCAGTGCGCGTCATGTCGCCCCAGGACATCTCGGCGGGCATGCTCCGGCGTCGGCCCATCAATCTCAATGCACAGTCGAGCCAGGCGACGATCGGACTCATCGCGGGCGTGCTCGAACAGGGCGTAGACGTCACCGAGATCTACGTGGACACAGTGGGCGATCCCAAGAGCTACGCGCGGCTGTTGAGCTCGCACTTTCCCAGACATCCGCACATCAAGTGGACAGTCACGAGCAAGGCCGATGCCATCTATCCCATCGTCGGCGCCGCGAGTATCGCCGCCAAGGTCACGCGCGATCGGTGCATCGAAAACTGGAGGTACGCCGAACAACCTGCTCCGGCACACACGCACAATGTCCTTGGCGACACCACCAATCGCCCTGCAGCATCCGCGGACGACGAGCCAACCAAGCGCAGGATCGACTCGGACGTGTGGGATCGGATGGGTGCGCTCGGAAGTGGCTATCCCGGTGATCCCAACACGGTGGCCTACTTGAAGCGCACGCTTGATCCCGTGTTTGGCTGGCCGGGTATCGTGCGCTTCAGCTGGGCCACCGCCAAGACTATGCTCGAAGAGAAAATCAAGCCGGCCCCAACCAAACCCGCGACTGCAAGTCCAGATACTGAAGCGGTGCCGGGTGGCAAACGACTCACACGCTCTCTGTCGCGCACCTCTTCCATCGCTGATGCCACCTCTGCACTCCAACCCGACGCCGAGGGGAGTGTCGCTGCAACACATGCGGTGAGCCTGTATGGTACTCCGCTTCCACAGCCTGGTGTGCAGGGTGCGACGGTGCCACGCGCCTACAAGGTCAAGTGGATCGACGAGCCCGTAGCCATCTCCAAGTTCTTTGGCGCCAAAAAGCCCGCGCCCAAACTCAGCGGCACTGACTCTTCGACCACGTCGGCTACTCTGCAGTGCGAGATCAACGACTGGCTCAAAACCGAATCCACCTGGCGTGCCAAGACTGACACCAGCCCAAGCCAGCTGCAAATCAACACCACTAAGATGCTCAAAGACCTTGGCATCACCCCTGCCAATGCCACATCCAGCCTGTTCTAGACTCTCTCATCCGGAAATGGAAATGTATTATCGAGCCAATGTTGCTAGATGAGGCCTTGGCGTTTAAGCAGGTCGTAGGTCTTTTTGGTATACGAATTGCCATGTTCGTCTTCGACCTCCTGGGCATCAACGCCTGCATTTGCCTGTTCGACTTTACCCTGTCTGCGCAGCTTCTCTGCCAACGCAAGGGCATCAGCGATGCTCGTCACGTCGCGAAACTGCACCGTGTTGGGCAGACCGAGTGCGCGCATTCCGAACGCATGGCGCGATTCGGTAAAGTGCTTCTCGAACGCCTTGCGGCCATGGTAGACGTGGTCCGAACAGATCTCGCACTTGAACTCGTTGCGCAGTCCGTGCAGCTTGTACAGCCAGAACGGAATCGGTCGTC
This sequence comes from Moesziomyces sp. F16C1, assembly GCA_003004725.1. Classification (NCBI taxonomy): domain Eukaryota; kingdom Fungi; phylum Basidiomycota; class Ustilaginomycetes; order Ustilaginales; family Ustilaginaceae; genus Moesziomyces; species Moesziomyces sp. F16C1. Next base: position 362,996 of record NXFS01000017.1, read on the forward strand.
CATCCCAGCCCAACGGCAACTTGAGCGGATTATACACCCGTCCCAATCCATCCTCCTCATCCATCGTCGCTTCGTCTCCATCCGTGTCAAGACCAGAGGTGGGGTTGAGAGCCGTCATGCGGTTAAGCTCGTCCGAGGCCGCTTCGGCTTCCGCTTGTCGTTCGCGGTCCGTCAACGCCGCTTTGCGTTCGACGTTGGATTTGGTATCCGCACGGATCGAGGTGAGCTCGTGCGCGAGCGCAGTGATGATGCATTCGTCACGTGCCAGCGCTTTCGCACGCACTCGCGCCTTGATCTTCTCCGCCTCGTTGTGTGCTTCACCAACATTGGGCGCAGACTGCTGTCGCGCCGCCGCCTTCAGATGCTTGGGTGCCTTGAGATGCGCATCGTACACCGTCTGCTTGGCATAAAACCTCCGGCATGCCACACACCAGATCCCTTGCTCCCTCACCTCGCCCTGCCCCAACCCCGCCCCGTCGGCCACATTCGCCTTACCCGCCCCTGCCCCGCCAAACACCTCGGCTCCCTGCTGCTCCCACCCCTCCACCGTGCCTCTTTCCCACGCGTCCTCGAACAACGCCACCGCCTGTGCTGAGATGCTATCCACGTTCGCCAGCGGCTGCGTCTTGCGCATAAACCCATCGAGATACCGCTTGAGTTCGGCGAGATAGGTGCGGTACGCGTCGGTCTTCTTGGCGTGGCTCGGGATGGGCGAGCTCGGTCCGGCGAGCTTGCCGACATCGTCAATATAGCTCAAATAGCTCAGCCGTTTGGCACCCTTGAGGTTGAGGTACGCCTCGTGGTGGACGTACAAATCCAGGAATCGACCCGCCATCTCCTCACCCGAGAACATGCGGTCCACAAAGTCCTCCGCGTATCCTGCCGCTGCGACTGACGACGAGCCTGCGTCAGCATGAGACGGTCCTCCCGCCTCGAGCGCGCCAAACTCGACCGAGAAAGTGTCGGGCAGCGCACCCGGGTACCTCTCGTGGTAGTCGCGAACCCGACCCAGTCGCTCGTAGAACTCGCCAAACCCATCGTCGTCGCCGTCTGTTTTCGTCGCGGAACGCGTGGAAGAGAGCGCGTCGAGTTCGCGCTGTCGATCGCCGTGCTCGTCGGCGTAGAAGCGGTCGAGGTACTGGTAGCGCGATGCGACGCGGTCGAGCAGGTCGGATGCCTTGTGCGCGCGCTTGAGCTTGTCCTTGTGCGTGAGCGTCGACGACGAAGTGGCCGAGGAGAGCAGCAGGTCGACGAGCGCCTGCTGATAGCGTTCTGCCTCCTCGTGCGTCTGCCTCGCCACCTCAATGAGCGATGTATCTGCCATGTCGCCGCTGAGGATAGGGTCGGGGTGTTGGGGATGAGCAGCGTGGCACAGCTGCGAAAGGTGGAGAGCAATCCGTCTTCTCCGCAGTCCCGAAATCCGAGCTTTTTTTGGGGGAAGGCTGGAATTTTTGGTCACGTGCGTCCGCTCTGTGGGATTTGTGTGCTTCCTTGCGCTGCTCCACATCTTTGCCTCCGCCCCTCCATCCTCGTCTTCACCTCGGCATCTCGACACCAGTCAGGACCACTATCGCCCAACATGTCCGGCGGCGGCGTCAATGCGGGCGACAGCAAGCTCGTGTTCGAGAGCTCCGAACACGTCAAGGTGGCCACCACCTTCGATGCCATGGGCCTCAAGGAGGACCTGCTGCGCGGCATCTATGCCTACAACTTCGAAAAGCCGTCGGCGATCCAGCAGCGTGCCATCCTGCCCATCATCCGTGGCCGAGATGTGATTGCACAGGCGCAGTCCGGCACGGGCAAGACGGCGACGTTCAGCATCTCGATGCTGCAGAACATCGACACCACGCTGCGCGAGACACAGGCGCTGGTGCTCAGCCCCACGCGCGAACTCGCCATCCAGATCCAGTCGGTCGTACTCGCGCTCGGCGACTACCTCAATGTGCAGTGTCACGCGTGTATCGGCGGTACAAGTGTCGGCGAGGATATCCGCAAGCTCGACTATGGTCAGCATATTGTATCGGGCACGCCCGGGCGCGTGTACGACATGATCCGACGACGTCACCTGCGCACCAAGAACATCAAGATGCTCATTCTGGACGAGTCGGACGAGCTGCTCAACATGGGGTTCAAGGACCAGATCTACGACGTGTATCGCTACCTGCCGCCCGCGACGCAGGTGGTGCTGCTCTCGGCCACGCTGCCGCAGGACGTGCTGGAGATGACGAGCAAGTTCATGACCGACCCCGTGCGCATCTTGGTCAAGCGCGACGAACTCACGCTCGAAGGCATCAAGCAGTTCTTCGTCGCCGTCGAAAAGGAGGAGTGGAAGTTCGATACGCTCTGCGATCTGTACGACACGCTCACCATCACCCAGGCCGTCATCTTCTGCAATACGCGCCGCAAGGTCGACTGGCTCGCGGGCAAGATGAAGGAGAACAATTTCCAGGTCAGCAGCATGCACGGCGAGATGCAGCAGAAGGAACGCGATGCCATCATGTCCGAATTCCGACAGGGCAGCTCGCGCGTGCTCATCACCACCGACGTATGGGCGAGAGGCATCGATATTGCCAACATCTCGCTCGTTATCAATTACGACCTCCCCACCAACCGCGAGAACTACATCCACCGCATCGGTCGCTCTGGTCGTTTCGGCCGCAAAGGTGTCGCCATCAACTTTGTCACGCTCGAAGACGTGCGCGTCCTGCGCGACATTGAGCAGTTCTACTCGACCCAGATCGACGAAATGCCCGTCAAGCTCGACGATGTCCTCTAGCCCAACCCTCCCGCTGTTCCCATGCTTGCTTTTGCGCTCTGTACTTTTATGAATACCATCCGTCTCATTTTTTCCAGCCGGCTTTGGCGTGCCGGCTTTTTTCACACCGATGCGCACCGAAAGATTGCATTGTGGGTCGCCCGTGGGCGCGCAAGTGCACAAACGATGGCCGATATCCGAAGCTCGACTTTCATCTCGCCGCACGCGGGAACGATGCTGAGTGGCGAGGGCTGTTCCGACGGGATGCAGATGAAGTTGCCGTCGCCATGTCAGCATCTGCCGTGATACAGTGGCATCTGCACGGCGGAGCAGCGCGGACGAGGTCGAAAGCGTGTTGCATGGGCCCCACCCGCACCGGCGTGCTTGGCCATATAAGCCTCTGCTTCATCGACCGATTCCGGAGATTTGTTCCGTCGCCGAGCATCTTGTCACGATGAGATCCTTCCTCCTCGTAGCCTGCTGGGCGGTATTGATCGCAGGCGTATCTTGCGTCAAAGACTTTTCGCTAGGATGGACCATGCTTGACCACGTCGCACGCACCGACGAAGCTAGCATGCTCGCGCGCCGCTTCCCGCACGTTGCCCCCCACGAACGTCCTCACATCGGTTTCATCCCTGAACACCTCACTGTAAGCCATTCTCTTTCGCTTCCTTCCCTGCCTGCACTGACATTGCTGTCGTAGGGTTTGATTTCGGGAGCCGACTCGACCGGGCGTCTTCGATTTGCCCTTCCCTCCCCCGGCAATGCCTTGCTATTCACCACCCCCGTTGACACGGGCAAGATCCGCGCCGTTGGAGTCGTCACCACCCGCACTGGCGGCCATAAATACTTTCGAAGTACGCCGTTTGAGCCAGTTCCACTGCCGATTCTCGTTCGCGGGGAGAACATTGTCGCGCCGCGCGCGGTGGACAAGCTGGCGTTCGGAAAGCGCTTGGTTGCACTCGACACCTGGCAGCCCGATAAAAAAGTCATCCTCACCAACACCGCTCGCGTGCCTTTGACGTCCGAAATGCGCTACGTCGGTGTTTACCCAACCGAAGTCCTCGCCGAGGTGCTCGATCCGGAACGCCAAGCAAGATTGGTGCAGTGGTCCAACACTCCTACCTGGGATAAAGTCAAGCCGCAAGAGTTGGTAGTGACGCCGAGCAAGTCGCCAAGATGGATGAGGATCAAGTCGTTTGGGTCGTGGGGGTCGTTTGGGTCTAGAGGCTCGCGTTCGTCGGGAACTTCCACTCCGACCACTCCCACCACCGAGTAAGGCCCTCGCCGGTCGCCAACGTGGCCAAGAACGCAATACAGAGTGCTTACAATATTGCTGGTCTGGCTCCAGTGTCTGCAGAGAAAGAAGTCCAGGCTTGCCGGTGATGAGTTGAGCATTACGCCTCGTTTCAGTGAGTTGGGGCATGCCCACACTTGGCGACGCTCGCTTATCGCAACTGCATGCTGTCTGTGCAATGGGGTCGGCCTTTGGAGGCCGTGCCTACAAGTTCCGGCTGTGCCGTACTGCAAGCCTGTGCCAAACGTTCACCGTTGCAAAAACAGCGGTAGCGCAAACAGAGCAAGTGGGCGAGCACGTGTGCGACGTATGAGCGACCGCAAGAATCGTCATCGAATGCAGAAACTGTGTCGACGGGTACTCGTGCGATGTGGACATGGCATCGGTGCATTGCCAACGAGCACAAGAACGGATAAGACTATGACCCAAGATCGTTCTCTCTTTTTTCTCTGGCGACGAGACTACAGCGATGAAAGTTGCGTGCACGCCGAGGGGAGCTTAATCATTGCGGCACAGACAAGTTGGAGGCAGGTGGGAAAGCATGCGACATTGCCAACGAGCGTGTAAGTTACGATCTACTGACCGCGGGGGCTGCAAATGCCTTGCGGATGAAACACGACGCTGTGCTTTACGTCTTTGTCCGGTTAGACGAGAGCATGCTGCCGTTGTACATCGCCGCACCGACGTACGAACAAATTGCAGCAGCACGCGCACATGCCCAAGGCAGAAAAGTTCAAGACCAGGCTTCAACACCGCACAGACGCACAAGTAAGCCACGAGCGGATGAATCGCATGCGAGATTACAAACGAGCATCCGAGCGAATCAACAAGCCAGAAGGGATCGAGACTACGACCTGACGCCCTGCACCTGGCGGGCGCTCTGTACGCACGCATTCCTTGCCTTCTCCTGTCCCGTGACCGTCTGTGCAGTCCTAGGTCTCTGTGGCCTGGGCGGGGCGGACAGCGGCATGTATCCCTCTTCTCCCTGCATCCTCACCACCTCTGTGCGCGGAACTTCTGCACGCTGGTTGCCCTTTCGCACGTTCTCGAAGGGATACTGTGCCTCGCCCCACGCGTCGGCGGTGAACGGTCTGCGCGCATCCGCCTCGACGGTCCTACTCCTTGCCCTGCGCACGCGCGCATCGGCGAACTCTGACGGCACCAGCACTCCAAACGACCTCTGGTGCCTCAACCCCTCTTCCCGAGCCAGGTACTCGAGCTTAATGCTTTCCGACGCTGTGGGTGGTCGAGAACCGACGCGCGTTTGCATCGACGTGCTCCGTTGTCGATCCTCGCCGCGCGCAACGATATGCCCCTGCAGAAGTGCCGGATCGATCTTGTTCTGTCGTGCAAGTCCAGCTGGCAGACTGATCGGAATCAATTTACGCCCATTGATCACCATCGGTTTGGGGGCTAGTCCACTCGATGTCGACGAGAGCGAGTTCGACGAAGGTTTGGTGTGCAGTACACGGCCAGCATGACCTGCATCACCCAAATCCAGCTGCAACGCCGGTGCCGTCGTCGCTAATCGCATCGGTCGCTGAGGTTGACCGAACTGCAACGACACTGGCGAAGCCTGTAGCAACCTGCCGGGATCGGTGTCACGACCAGGAGTGGGCGGTTGAGAGGAGTAGCTCGTATCTGCCGAAGTGGCACTTGCGAACGAAGCCCCCGCTCGACTCGGCTGGCGAAGCGGGCTGTTCTGCATCCCGGCGCGTCGAATAGGCGATACAGGTGCACCGTCCGGAAGCATGGTATTCGCACGTCGCGATGAAGCAGGCGAGGCCTCGAAGTGCGATCCCGAGCTGGGAGAGTCAAGCGTGGAGGCGACCGCCTTGGACGCGAGCGAGGGCACCATCTGCTTCTTGACGAGATTGATCAGCCGCGACTTGCGTGCGCGCTCGGGATTCAGCAGTGTCGCCGAACACGAAAAGCGCACCGGCACCAGCCTTTGCTCCGCGTTCTCCTCTACGCGATAGGCGAACTTCCATGCCAACCTCCCCCTCCTCTCATACCCGGCAACCTGATGAACACCCAGCTTGGTCGATAGTGCTGCTTGGCGCGTAAGCAGATCCGCCTTAGTATCCTCCCCCACGGTAAGATGCTTAAGTACCGCCGAGTCGGATCGGCGTCCGATGTCGAGGGCACACTTGTCATCCGCGGGTCCGAATTCAAGCGTACCGGACTGTTCGGCTTCTTGGTCTTTGTCACCGCGCGATTTCGGTCGTTTGGGCGTCATAGCCCGTGCGGCTTCTGTACCTTCCACTAGCTGCTCGGGGCGTCCGAACGGGTCGTATGCGAGGTAGGTCATCGTGACCGGCACAACACGACCATCGTGTTCGAGATGCAGCGTCAGCCCCGCGTTGAGGTACGATGCCCACCCGGACCCGCCCGTCTTGGCCGCCACACCCGTACCGCGGCTCTTGGGGCGTGGGAAGGTGGTGGTCGTACGTGGCGTGACGGGCAGTGAGCTGTTAGTCGTCGCCGGCGAACTTGCCGAGCAGATCGACGACCCCGGCGTGGGCTGCATCGGATCATGTGGCGAAAAGAGCTCCGAACTCGTAGCCGACACCTGGCTCGGATGACGCTTACCGCTGTTGCGAGCGCCCGTCGCCCAACCCGGTGCCCGGGCGGAGGTCGAAGCTTCGTCGTGCTTGCCAGCTGCGTTGTGCGATGCTTCGACGCGGTCCGACTCTCCCAGCGTGCGCGATCGAAACCTGCGCCCAAAGAATGGAGCTCTACCGTCGGTCTGCGCCGTCGACGGACGCCGGTCAGCGTCGGTACCAGCAGCTGCATTGACCACCGCAGTGGGGAGAGGCGGCACGGGCGTGTTGGCCGAGGTAAAGAGCGACGAGGCATCGAGCCGAAGCTTGGGCGAAGACGCCACACGCGCGCGCAAGAACCGCCCCCTGCCCGGTGACTTTGCAGCTGCGGTTTTAGCCTGTGCCTCTGGTGGTGTGGGATGCGCAGAGCCAGGCGTCAAGCCGTAGGCTCGCACCTCGTACCTGCCATTATCTGTAGGCGAAGGCATGGGTAGCTGCGGCTGGTGCATCGGCAGCCCATTAGGAAAAGTGAGTGGCGACACGGGTGGTTCCTGCGTATAAACATCGGCGGTACTAGGCCGAACGCGCAGCTGGAATCCCGGTCGAGTGGCCGTGAGGGCCGAATTAAAGCTCGGCGGCGACGGAATGCTGAGGTGCTCGCCATCCGAAGCAGCCGCATAACCCTTAGCGAGCAGGGTGGTGTCTCCAGCTGGGGTAAGCGTAACATTGTTGAGCTCGAGCATGCCAGCTGTTGCACTGGCGACGCTGGAAGCCGAGGCCGAGTCCGAGGTGGTAGCGTGCGAAGAGGTCTGGGAGCGCGAGCACGAGGGCAGCGAATCGTCGTGCGAGGTCTGACTCGTGCTGCACACACCCATGGTCGACTCCACCTGATAGTCATCCGCCGAGGATGGAGGCTGAACGGTGTACGTCTCGTCGAAGAAACGGTAGGCACGACGGTAGAGGTGCTTGTTTGGTGGAGCCTCGGCTTCCCGTGCCGTCGACTTCGGCTGTGTGGGATCTTGGTAGGACGAAGATCTCGAGGAATTGCCGATCGAATGGTCCGACAGACCGGACGCCTTGCGCATCTCGCTCAGCGGCGGGCCAAAGGTTCCATGCGACGACGAGTGGCTTACGAAGGGGCGCTCATCAATCGTATCTTCCGAAAAGCGCGACGACAGCAGACGCGACTGTGCCGCGAGGCTCGGTTGATGGTAGGGCAGCTTGGAGATGGGCGAAGACTGCATGGGTGCATCCTCGTCAATGGTACCGATGTTGAACGACGGTACACGGCTGGGTGAGCTTCCGCTCGATGCCGAGCTGGAGGAGGCGGCGGAGGGGCGCGGTGGGGAGAGACGGATGCTATCTGGCCTCCTGGGATACTCGTCTGGGATATCGATGCTGAGTCTGGCAAAGTCGATGGAGAGCTGGCTGGAGCGTGCCGAGCTGTAGGAGATGGACGGGTTGCGCGTGGCGTAGTGGTGGCTGTCTGTGGGATCGGTGGCGTTGTGGACGCGTGGGTCAAGGCAGAAGGGGACCTCTGCTGAGCTCCAGAGGGTCGAGATGCTGCCTGCCCTCGAGGCGACTCTTGGCACGCGCGAGTCGCGATCGTGCGAGTCTGGGTGGTATGCAGACGACATGGTGAAAGTAGGGTGAAGGAGCGTGAAACGAGAGTGTGTACGAGGAGCAATCCTCGGGTTGAGAGAGGTACCTAGAGATGGCAAGCGAGCATTGGGCGAAGGCTAGCGAAAGATGAGACGAGACGAGAGACGAGGTTGAACGAGACGGCAAGTTTTGAACGGATGGTGAGAAGCAAGCGTGAGTGTCAGCTTGCCAAGTGGGTTTGTCGATGGTCGAAGCGAGAGCGTGAGCGTGTTGCGAATGCAGTCGGTAAGTGGGTTGATCGCGCGACGATCTGGGTATATCTAGATTGAGTCGATGTGGGCTGTGATGTGTGCGAAGGGAACGTTGGACGTGCAGCTGGGGCTGTCCGACGCACGTATATGAAGTGAGCGAGACGGAAAAGGGTGATGGTGGCGCGAGAAGAAGAACCAGGAGTGGTGAAGGGAACGAACGAAAGGAGGGAAGGCTAGGTTGAGCGACGGGATTGCGGAGAGAGAGAGGGAGATAGGGTCCTGTGTGGACTGCGCATGGCGAGCACGCCAAGGAGGGGGAGAGTGACAGCGGCGGTGTCGGTGTCGGCGGCGGGAGAGGGAGGAGGAGGAAGAGGCGTCGAGGAATGTGAGTGAGTGCGGCCATGCGAGCTGCAAGATGGCGACTAGGTGCGAGATGTGCCCTGCAGGAGGAAGGGCGAAGTGGACCCACAGGAACGGCACGCTGCACGACGATGCGCGAGTACCCACGCTCTTAAGATTCAAGGGGGTGTGTCCATGATTGCGGCGGCTCGAGTGCCGGATGGTGTGAGCTGTGCTTTCGTATAACCCTGCTAGGCGCTGCTGTCACACACTGCCGCCTGCCACGCCATACAGTACTATTTTTTATTTTTGACTTTTTCCTTTTGGCTCAGAGCAAGGGAAGAAGGGGGAGGGAAAGCGTGATGCAGGATCGGATTGCGTTGTACCCGAAGAGTGCAGCCATGTGCGTATGCGAAACAGGAGGATGCTGCATTCGGGACGCAACCCACCTGAGCTGCGCATGAGTGTGGTGGGTGCGAGAGTGTGAGTGTGAATGTATGAATGGCAAGCGAGCTGCTGAAACGCGCCCTTGCAATCTTCTTAAGAAGCGACACGCGCGCTGCTCACTCTTGCCTTTCCTGCGCTCAGACTGCGAGCGTGGGCCAGGAACCACGCACGAGTCCCGTGCACGCCTCGAATGGTGCGGCCACGAACGCTTGGATCCCGCTTCATTGTTGGTGTTTGGGTGGTGAATGTGGTGGCAATAGTGGCGGAGCGGGGGCTTGTGCACAGACGGGCCAACAGCAACAGCCAGCCATGGCGACTGACTGGCGCAAGGGGCTTTGCAATCGATGCTGGGGGTGTGGCATGTCGAGGGCATACAGAGTCGAGTGGTGGTGAGCGCCAATCGAGAGCTGCAAGGGTTCGGTGGCTGTGGAATTTGCAGAGAAATTGCGGGCGAAGCGCTGGCGATACTAAATTTGCGAGCTGCATCGCTTAGGCGCCTCCTGGCGTCGATGCAGCTTTGCCTTGCATCCCTCAAAGCACCCAACTAACACGGCTCAGCCTATTTGGCTCATTGTCATGCCTATGCCTTGCCCGTCGGATCCTTACCCCTGCGCAAAGTGCAATTTATGCCGTTCAGGTGTTCCGTCGTGCTTTCCAGGTGCTCCGTCGTCTCGCAAGTCATCGGCACAGGATCGACAATCGGCAATCGATCATTCTACACTCCCGATGGGGTTGGCAGATCTTCACGGCTCCTACGGCTCCACTCAGGTAGAAGCATAGTCGGGCTGTCGGGGTTGCAAGAGTGTATTGATGGATGCAGAGCACGCTCGAGCCGCGGTGGCTACATGCAAACCGAGCCGGTCCGAGCGGCTACCAAAGGTACAGTGGGCATGGCAGGTACGTATCTACTCGGAGTCCTCGAGGAACTGTTGGCGCGGGGAAAAGAAGCAAATCGGCGTCAGTGTCGCTGCAGCATGAGCACCAGTAAGGGCGGAAGACCGTTACGAACCTTTCCACGGATGTCCTTCCACTGCTTCTGTTGGAGGGTTTGCATCGAAGAGAATGAACATGGATGCGTATGCGTCAGTGACTGCTGCGTCGATTGTGCTGTGGTGTATACCAAGGGAAAGCGGAACTTACGCCCTTGTTGTGTGCGTCCCACCATGCTGTGGTGGCAAGGTCGTAGCCGATGCCGAATGCGAATGCGCCAAAGAAGATGGAGCCGACGCTGTTGGTATGGCCAGACGAGCCCAAGTCAGTATGGATGCGCGTGCGAGTGCGAGTGCGAGTGTTGGAGTGGTGACGACATACTAAACCGAGTTACGCTTGAACACAGTGTTGTACACGGACTTTGCGAGCGACATTGCTGTTGATGTGAAGTGTGTGACGACGGGTGGTGTAGGTGTGGTGGAGAGCGTAGAGAGCGTTGGTGATGATGTCGACGACACTTCTTCCGAATCCGAGAGCCACGCCGGGGCAGCGGCCGTCGATTTCAAATCCTCAAATCCGGGCCCAGGCGGATGCGCCGTCTTTCGGAACCGACCGCGTTGGAAATTCTGAGCCGAACGTTTTGACTTCGACCTAACACTTCATAGAGCCCAAATTGTCTCCCGCACGAATCAGTCTTTTAGTGAGGGTCTAACGAGCAACAGCCCCTGATTCTCGGCTCGCCTCTTTTTGGCAGGTGGACGCGCGTGCCGAAAGAGGGGCGACGTGCATGAGACGCGTTGGCCCAAAAAGACCAACACTCTACGCCACGGCTGCCATGATGGCACGCCAGTAGAAGTTGGCTCTGCCGGCCGTGTGAGCGCGTGTTGGCCGGCTTTGCATCGGAGGCCCCTGAGAGCTGAGAGCGGATAAGGTGAGAGCTGAGAGTGAGGCGAGAGAGGCCCTGCATATGCATTTGAACCTTGTCCGACGCATAGCAAGGCCAAGCCCACCCGACCATCCATCCTCACCTCCATCTCATCCACCTCGCCCCACTTCGACGTCATCCTTCATACCCACGACACTGCCTTCGACACCGCCATCGCCCGTCGCACCCTACATATACCAGGCCATCACGCGCATCTCCTTCCCTCACCGTCACCCAACGACACACACACGCCCAACCATGAAGAAGATCCAGCGCTTCGTCGGCGTAGGCGACTCCAAGCCCGCTTCGGCCTCTCTCAGCACAAGCCCAAATGCTTCTTACCTCGCTCCGGCCTCAACACCCAATGCATCCACCTACGATCCTACATCTCCCTCGCCAAACCACCTCTTGCCGCCCACCAGCCAATCCGCAAGCGTCGCACTGCAACAGCCCCAGTACGCGTCCAGGCAGGTCTCTCCGCAGTCCTCCCACTCCATGCTCCACTCGCCTGCCGCACGCGCATCGCCTCAGCCGCACAGCCCAAACGCCCAGCAGCAGTACTTTGACATTCCACCACGCGCCGTCTCACCCGCCGCCCTCAGCCCTCAGCCCGTCTCGCCTCTCGCTCCGGCTCCGCCATCCTCCTCGGCTGCGGACGTACACCTGGTGGAACGTCCCGACCTCCACAAGTCGCTCAAGGCACTCGAGACGCTCCTCGTCAACCTCGACGAGTACCGCGAACTCTCCACCCGCCTCGCCAAGGTCCAAAAGCGCCTCGCAAAAAGCGCCTCGGACCTCGAACGCTCCAAGGTCGTCCTCGACACCCCATCCCAAACCTTGCAGATCTCCTCCACCATGTTCGACGGCCTCGCGGACGTCGCCTCCCGCCACGCAAAGCACGTCCAGAAGGAGTACGAGGCGCTCAACGACGCCTGCGCAAAATACTTTAAGAAAGTTGCCAAGGAGGAACGCGCACACGACGACTACCTCGCCACCCTCGATGCCAAGATCAAAAAGGCGAATCTCGCGCACGACAAAAACGTAAAGAAGGCATCGGGCACAAGGGCGCTCGAGTCGCACGACAAGTACATCGCCACCGTACAGGCGCTCACCAACGACGTCAGCCGCGCCAAGTCTGCACACGCCCTCTCCATTGCCGCAAAGAGCCACGTCGCCTCCCTCCTGGTAGCTTCCACCCTCGGCGGCCTCGCAGACGTCGACTTCAAACATCGCTGCGAGTCCATCCGTCGCGTCGGGCCGCACGTCGGCCGCCTCAACCACCTCCTCTGCTTCACCTCGTCCGAATTTATGCCGGCACTCCACCAGTCCGAGCTCGAAGAGGCACAACAGGGCCAGGCTGACTACCTCGCAAGCCTCGCCGCCCAAGTCGAGGCGCAGGTCGTCGCTCAGGCACACATCAACGCAAAGATCAACGAGGACACCCAGACCATCCTCCGCGCTCAGGAGATGGGCTGGCGCCCACCTTCGCCGCTCGCTCCGCCCAACGCTGCCTTTCGCAACCTAGCACGCAGCACGAGCATCAACAGCAACGCCAGCCGCACCAGCGCAGCGCCCGCAACGCCCTCCGCATCGACGCTGCAGCAGCCACAGCCTCAACCAGCTCAGACAGGCACCCGGTCACGAACACACTCGTCGGCCACTGCCAACGAGCCAGCTCCTGCCGTTTCTGCGTCGCTAGCCCCTGCGCCGCTGGCTGACAACGATGCCGCCTCGGTGCACAGCGTGGCGACCGACCGCACGCCTCGTCAAGTCGAAGCCTCGGCCGAACGCGGCGTCGCCCGACTCGACCGTGCGCCAACGGGCTCGACTATGAAGTCCATGGCTGCGCATCCCGAGATGTGGGAGGCTGCCTCCATTGCGGCATCTCGCTCGGGCGATGCCGCGTCGCCGTCGTACGGGCACGTCTGCACAGACACCTCCGTCCACGAGGGCTCCGTCGTCGACAAGCTCGCCGTTCCGCGCGAGGACTCGGATGCCGCACCCAGTCTCAGTGCCAGCCACAGCGCACAAGGCTCCGATGAAGGTTCCCGCATCCCTCGCACGCCGGACGACAGCGAAGCTCTCCCCGCCCTGCATGCCGCCAAGCCCACCGCACCGACTGCAATGCGTCCTGCCCAGCGTGCGCTCGAATCGTATCGCGAGCAGTCGAATCCCTCCGACGCCAATGCCATTGGGCGGTCGGATAGCGTGTACAGCTCGAGCAGCCAGAGTGCGCCCGGTCCGCTTGCTGCGAGTCAGGCCTCCGCGCGGAAGCTCAGCCTGTGGGAGCGCGAGCGCGAACGCATGCGTCAGCTCGACAACGATCCCGCCTCTCGCGCCTCCTCAGCGCTGTACTCCACCTCGTCCTCATACAACAATGGTAGTGGCTGGACACGGTCCAAGCCGAGCGAGAGTTGCATTAGCGATCGCAGCGCCGGCTCGCAGATCGGCATGGGTCTGCCACGACCTGCGGCCAACGCGGCCAACGAGGATGTGGACCGGTATGCGCCGGCTGTTGGATCGACGCGGCTGTCGGCGACGGGTGTGACGCGCTCGCTCAGCACCGATACCACCGCGTCCGAGCGCAGCTTTGTCGCACGCATGAAGGCGCGCTACCAGGCGGAAAAGGACCTCGAACGCGAACAACGCCAACTCAACGTGCTTGAAAAGGAACGTGCAGCAAGAAGAGCCACCATGGATCCCACACTCTCCCTGCCCTCTCTCAGCGGTTCCCGCACCAGCGCTGGTGGGGCGGGAGGACGAGTTCCCGAAATTGCGTCTCGATACCAGATGGCTGGCACATCAACGTACCCCCAAGAAGTCCCCGCTCGGCGATACCACGATAGCCTCCCCGCTGGGTCTCGTCTGAGCGCCACATCTGCTCCCTCGACCAATGCGGTTGACGAGTTTGGCGCTTCGAAGGTGAGAGCGGAGGCGACGCATTCGGACGTGTGTGGATGCCACCAGTGCTCTGCGCGCCACTACGGCAGTGGCACCACGCGCGTCGATCGCACCGAGCGTCCCCGAGAGTACAACGTCCGGCGCACGTCCATGCCTGTTCCCCCACGCAGCACCGGTCCGGTCGACCAACCCCGCGCCAAACAGGGGATGTATTCGTCCTCCCCCGCACGAGACGAGTACGCGCAGTACGCCTACCGCCCCCCGCAGCATGCATTCACCAATGCGCCCACGCGCAGCTATGACGACTCCCCATCCGATGCAGCCAGGCGAGTGGCGTTTGCACGCGAACCCCAAAGCATCCGCTAAATGTATTTCACCGCATCCAATATGCTTTCGCATCCGATCTCGCGTAGGATCGGGTCGCCGGTGACCGGTGCGTGGGTGTGGGGAAGCGAGGAAACTGCTCGGTGAATTTTCCGCAAATCTCTCCCCCCGAATAGCGAGGACGAGAGAGTATGCCGAAGCTAAACCTTGAGTTGAAGAGCGTGTTGTGGACCGTACGGTTGTGGTTGCCGGTGGGTGGAGCAGGGGGCGGAGTTGGAGGCCAGCTTCCATGCATGAAGACTCGGCGACTTTCCCCACACTCCCCACACACGGTCGCCGGTGTCCTGTGCCTGTCAAAAATGTCATCTGAGACATATATATCCCCCTGCCCTCCCCTTTGCGAAGTTGAAAGCTTAAGCAACCATGAAGACGATCATCATTGCGATATGGGCGTTGCTAGCTCTGCTCACACGGGCTGTCGACGCCAACAATGTCTGTCTGGGTGACAGTGGGTATGCGATCGCTAAGACTGGCGAGACCACCTCGATTCTCACATCGCGCGACGATGCAGCGGTCATCCACCACGCTGCTGCAAGTTTGGCTTCGGACATGATGCGTATGGTTCCTGGCGCCCAGGTGGTGGTGCGTAATGTCAGTGCGGCTTCGGCCATGCAGTCCACTTCGGAGCGCGTGGTGTTTGTCGGATCGGCCAACTCGGCACTCGTCCAAGCGCTCGCCAAGACACACGCGAGTGTAGCCAGTCAAGCGTCTCTGCTCGATGGAAAATGGGAGTCGTGGTCGTCGGTCCTTCTCCCCGACCGGGGTGTCGTGCTGATGGGTAGCGATCGACGTGGAACTGCCTATGCGCTGTATGCGATCAGCGACGAGTTGGGCGTGAGTCCATGGAAGTGGTTCGCCGACGTCCAACCCACCACCACCCACACCTCGATCCACTACTCCCCCTCGCACAGCGATGCTTCGTTTGGAAGCAATGCATGCTCGCATGGTCCGCCGATGGTCAAGTACCGCGGCATCTTTCTCAACGACGAAGCGCCTGCACTCACCAACTGGGCTCGCACACACTTTGGCGGACCCTTCCCACCCGCCGCGTCGCAGTCGTTTAACGATGCCATGTACACGCACGTCTTCGAGCTGCTGCTGCGTCTGCGTGCGAACCTCATCTGGCCCGCCATGTGGGCCGACTCCTTCGCCGTCGCAGGCCTCGACGACCTCCCCAACAACGGCACCATCGGCAAAGGTGCTGCTGGCCCCAACCAGATCCTCGCCGACCGCATGGGCATTGTCTTCGGCACCTCCCACCAAGAACCCATGGCCCGCAATACCCCCGAATGGAACACCTGGTACCAGGGTCCCTGGGACTACACGAAGAACAAGGACAACATCACGACGTACTGGCAGTACGGTGTCGACCGAGCAGAGGGGCTCGAGACCATGTTCACCATGAGCATGCGTGGCAACGGCGACAAGGCGCTGGATGGAGCGAACATTAAGCTGCTCGAAACGATCATGGCCAAGCAAAAGAGCCTGCTCCCGCACTCGTCGGCCAACTCGTCGCAGGTGGGTGTGCCGATGATGATGTGCCTCTACACCGAGGTGCAGGGGTACTACAACGAAGGGCTGCGTGTGGATGACGATATCACGCTGCTGTGGACCGACGATAACTTTGGCTTTATCCGTCGCATCCCCACTGCGGACGAGAAGAAGAGGTCCGCAGGCGCGGGGCTTTACTACCATGCCGACTACGTGGGGCCGCCGAGGTCGTACAAGTGGCTCAATACCGTCAATTTGGTGAATGCGTGGGAGCAGCTCAATGTGGCATTTGCCAACGACCAGCGCGAGATGTTCGTGCTCAACGTCGGCGATCTCAAGCCCGTCGAGGTGCCCATCCACTTTATGCTCGACATGGCCTACGACTCGTCGCGCCTCACCCACGCCAGCAATGTTTCGACATGGCTCGACACTTGGGCGGCCAAAACTTTCGGCACCGGAGCGAACGATGAACACCTCAAGATCGCCGAGGTGGTCAGGGGATATTCTTGGCTCAACTCGCGCATCAAGCCCGAGCTGGTCAACTCGACCACCTGGTCCGTCGTCAACCACGCCGAAGCCGAATCGGTGCTGGCCGAGTGGGATCGTCTCGAAACAATAGTGTCCGAGCTCGAACCGCTTTTCCGCGAGGGTGATAATTGGGATGCATTCTTCCAGCTGGTGGCATACCCTACGCTGGCTAGTGCCAATCTCAACCGCATGCACGTTGCCGTGGGCCGCAACAATCTCGCGGGCACCCAAGCCAAGAACTCTGCCAACCATTGGGCACAGCGTGCGCGCGAGCACTTTGCGCGCGATGCCGAACTCACTGCTGCGTACCACTCGCTCGGCAACGGCAAGTGGAAGCACATGATGAGCCAGCCGCACATGGGCAGTCAGTACTGGCAGCAACCCATGCGCAACATGCTTCCGCCGCTGTCGTACGTGCATCTCGACGAGACGTGGGCGGATACGGCGCTGGGGAGCAATCTGCGCGTGGGCGTGGATGGAAGCATGGGCGCATGGCCCGGTGATAACCAGTACAACTGCGCCGATGGGTACAATTGCCCCGACCCCGCACTGCCCGCCTTGACCAGGTACAGTGGTGACCAAAGACGCAGCATCTGGGTCAGTGCCGGTGACAAGCAGGAGTTCGCCTTTACCGCCACTACCAATGCTTCCTGGCTGGGTGTGGAGCATCGACTCGCTACCGACTCGGCAAACGCCACGCAGGGCGTCAGGTTTGTGCGCAGGCGCAGCGACGGCTTCGAGGCCGGCGCCAATTTCGACGACGAGGTCGAGGTACAGCTCACGGTCGACTGGACAGCATTGCCCAGCCCAAGCTGTGCCGACGCTGCACAGATGCACACCGCCGTGGTGTACATCAACGCCACGCACAACGAGAGACTGCCCGGCATGAGCGCACCCACAAATGTCACAGTCTCGCTGTCCGTCGATCCGTGCGTGCTCGGTGACGAAGAGGCAGGAACATTCGTTGCTGCGCCAGACGGCAGTGTCTCGATGCTCGCCATGCACGCCACGATCGAGTCTGCTCGCGACCCTTCCTTTACCCCAGCGTACATCGAAGCTCTGCCGGGGTATGGGCTGTTGGGATCGGCAGTGACCGTGCTTCCGCCCACTGCCGAGTCGATCGACCGCAACGATACCGCCAACCTCGGTCGTGGCCCCTCGCTCGCATTCGACTTTTACCTTCCGCACACCCTGGCCAACTCGACTGCGTTCAACGTGACTGCGTGGCTGGCGCCCGTGCTCAACTACCGCGACAAGCGACCACTGCGGTACGCGCTCGAGCTCGATTCGGACGCGGCGTCGAGGGTTCAAGTAACACCAGTGCCGGACAACATCACGCCAGGCACCAATTCGGCCGATTGGGGCAACGTGGTCAGCGCCAACATCCGCACCGTCACCTCGACGCTTTCCACCACTGCGATGCCGGGCGCCAAGCACACGCTCAGGTGGTGGCCACTTGAACCCGGTCTTGTGCTGCAAAAGATCGTCATTGAACCACACGGCAAACTCAGCCCTCGCACCACGCTGGGCTTGCCCGAATCACAACGTGCAGGCATGCTCTAGTCGAATCCAATTTGGCATACGGGTATAAACTAGTGAGACGACCAACCGGGATCGTCGGTCTTGAACTTGTTGAGGAACGTTGCCTGGGTATATCCATCGGCGGCATTGTATTGTGTGGACCAGAGCAGCATGTGTCCGCTTCCCTGCACCATAAAGTTGCGCGAGTTGGAGGTTTCGGCATTCTGCTGCTTGAACAGGCGCACGAGTTCGGCGCTAAAGTCGTCGTAGCTCACGCCCTGATTGACGGGGATGGTGGTATCGTTACTCCAGCTCATGCTGGCGAATCTCGAGCCAACGTTGGCTTTGGCGAGACCGACGATGTACGAGTCGAATGACGCATCGTCGCACGTGGGGCATTGGGGGGTCTGGATGTTTTGCGAAGGCCTAGCTAGGGCCGATTTGGGCGTTTCACCCGAATCCGCCAGCAAGTCAACACGAGTACCACTAAAGATGCTCTGTGCGTTTTGGTATTGTAGGATCGCACCGAAGGCTCCGGCACTCGACCCCGATAGCAGCACGCGCGAAGGTGCCGGTACCATCTGCTTGATCCTGGCCATGTCCAACTTCGCGTTACCCCACCCGCGGTGATTGGTCGCCGAGGAGGCACCAGGATAGAGCACCGTGTTATCGCCCGCATGCCAGTCTCCCGTGCAGTAAGGGATCCAGGCGTAGTTCGCCTTCTGCCACGGGTTCCACTGGTTATCGCGGGCAAAGGGGAACCACCACTTGAGAGTGTTGGGCTGATTCTGGGCCCAGAAGGTCGCGTTGGAAAAGCCCGAATCGATGTTGTACGCCGTCTTCTGCACGTAGCACGAGTTGTAGTCGTAGCAGCTCCCACCCTGCTGGTACGAGATGACGAGCTCGGTCGCGCCCGCGTGCAGGTTGAGCGCAAAGCCAGTCGCGCTGCCGTCGGCACATTGCGTGCCGGGCACGTCGACCCACACCCACTGGTCGTAAACGGGCGCAGTGGTGGAGTTGGTGGTGGCAGTGGCAGAAGCGCTCGCGCTGGTGCTTGTGCTCGTGCCCGTGCTCGAGCCCGAGATGGCGGAAGACGAGTTGGCCGAGGCAGAGGAAGCACTAGTCGCCGTGGAGGTTGTCGAGGGCGAGGTCGAGGTAGTGGTAACGGAGGACGTTGTGGAGCTCGAGACAGCGGTGAAAGTTGTCGAGGTGGATGTGCGAACGGTGGTGAATCCCGAGCTGGTGGTTGCCGGTCTTGTGCTCGACGTGGAGGCAGCAGTGGAGGTAGTCACAGGCGGTGTAAACGTGCCGGGCACCTTTCCAGCCTTCCTATTAAACGTGTACGACGCCGAGACCTGACCTGGACCATTGAAGGGGCCCGTCGTATAGACAGCATCGGACTTTGGAGCCGTGGCGCTGTACACGGCGCAGATGACATTTCCCTCTGAAAAGCCGTTGAACCTGATCACGGACGCCATGGCACACGTTGGCGTCTTCTCGCAAAACTGGGTGCAGGCATTGACGTGGGCCTGCGTTGTGGATGATGCGTCCTTGGAGATGGTTGTGCGCGTGAGGTAGTTCTTGTTTCCATTGGTGTCGATGGCGAGACGGTAGCCATCAACGACCCAGCTGTAGGTGTAGCCCGAGGGAGCTACGAAGCCGGACACGTAGCGCGGCTCGATGTGCGCAACGTAGGGTTTGGACGAGGGGATGTAGGCATTGATCGCTGCGTCTCCACTGAGCGGCAGAAAGGCAGGCGCCATGTGAGTATCCTCGGGATAGACAATGCCGTCCGAAAGTGCATCGGCGCCGGTCTTGACGTGGGCCGGTGGCTTGGCAGTACCCGTGAGCTCGGCGAGCAGGACGCTCGCTGTGAGTGCAGGGATCCTCATCGTGGCGGTATCGACTGAGATCTGTTCAGAAGCGGATCCTTGGATGAGTGGGACCAGGGATGGGGAGCGGGAGATTCAGCTGTTGCTCCGTCCAAGGGGATGTTATAAGTGTTTGTCGCTAGCGGAGATTGGGACGGATTCTGTGCGCCGAACGCTCGGGGTTGGGGCAACGGGGTACGAGGATCTGGCGGAGAGTGGATGTTTTGGAAGCCGGCTGCTTTGGCCCAGGAACCAGCCTGGACAGCTACAGTGGCTACTGTATGCTGACCGAGCGCGAGCAAGGCGCACGAAGCTGCAGACCGACCAACAGCCACCAACGTGCAAAAGTATCAGGGACCAGCCCTGGTGAAGAAAAGAGGGAGCGGAGCTAGAAAGGTACGACCGGCGATTTCTAGCACCTGCATGGAAAAGAAGCCCAATTGGGCAGGTGGTGAGCGCGCGAGGCGAGACCAGCTCGACAGCGGTTTGCGCGCCAGGAACACGGCGGCCGGCGCAGGCACAGTTGCACCTGGGCACAATGGCACACGGGAGGGGGAGGCAGGATGGTGGCAGGGTGCGAAGACGGCGACAGGAGGATCAGAGTCACAATAGGCAAGGCCAGACAAGGCTAGGCCCGATGCACGTCCGGGCTGCATGATGCACTTGCATCCGCGCAGTGACAGGACAAAGGCGGGACAGGGGGCCGAGGAGAAAGCGTCTTGCCTCATTTGGATTTGAGTTTGAGGCTAGCGTGTAGCATGAGTAGCAGCAGAGACGTGTGTCAAGCCACCCTGTCACTTGGTCTCATTGGATGATGTGCGGATAAACGAGCACCATAAGCTGAGACGGTGTCTCGAGGACCATGGCGCGGGAGCCATTTGGAAGCGTCTCGACTTCTTTTTTTTTTGGTTCTCTTTTTTTTATTTTGATTTTGCGCGCCTTTTTGTTTTCTCCGCGGCCGCAGCAGCAGCTGGTATTAAGATTCCGCTTGAGCTTCTACGGCTTCGTTCGGTGTATTCGGCAAGAGTCCGTGCCGGGCGTTCCGAGCGACCTTTTATTATGTATGTGCTACAGATGAGCAGGTCGAGCGAGAAAGTCGATGCAGGTTCGTCAGTGACGGCGAGGGTTGAGGATATCCATCCAGGGTGCAACGCGGGAGGGTGTTCGATCCCGACGAGGAAAGATGCCCCGTCTTGGCGCGGGGATCAAGACAGACAGGTACAAGACATGCGTTTCGCCCGTCTCATCGCGAGAGATTTTCTGGGACCACAATACGGGCAGGCTTGGTGTGCAAAGGCCGCAAAAATGGGCGTTGGCGCAGCTTCCCGTCGGGCAGCGCCTCGCAGCGAGTTTTTGTTATTGTCGAGCTCACAGTACTCTGGGCAAAAAATGGGCGGTAAATTGTTGTGGTGCATTTGGCACATTTGGACAAATCGTCGCGTTCAACCGAGCTGTCCAATCGGGCAGCGATTCGAACGCGCGTAGAGTCTACACCTCGACGGCACGGCACATTGCACGCGGCACGTCGAACACTGCCGCATAGAGCATCCCCGAGCGATGCCGATGCGCTAAAGCAAAAGAAGCGTTCGGCACATGATGCACGGCACTGCACGTGCAAGCCTCACCGAGGTGGCTTCACTAGAACCGAACAGCGGCTATGTTGAAGCAAGGCCGACGTCGCCGATGGATCGCCAGCATCGTATCGTGCATTAACCCAGTTGACCGGTGCTAGGCACTGGCAGCGTGTTCACATTTTGGTGTCATCTTTTTGCATCCACTTTTCTTGCTACCTTTTCTAGTTCCCGCTGTCCACATTTTGGACCAAAATTTGCGCGTGGGATTCGACGGCAACCTGATCATCGCCGATAGCTCGATTTCAAAGCCACACACCGCCTGATCCCGATGGCTAGCTTTCAGATCACGTTTGTAACACGGATAGGGTCTAACATTCTACCCTTTTTTCTCCATGCATCACCGAGCTAATCACTCGGCTCACCTTGGCATCATGCTTCCGCAACCTGCTTCGATGCTGATCTTCACGCACGAGCACTTGTAGGAGAAAACCACTTCGAGTCGACCGACAACCCCGACGATGCAGGGCGCCGGCATCGCAGCGTCGTCAGCTTCGGACCTACGCTCTCCGGAAGCTTAACCATGCATCACACCCGCGAGGACCATGTCGGCATCACACATTGCCACATTGCCACAGTGCAGAGCGTGCCGGCATCGAGAGCCGCCGCGAGATGAGGTCGCTCTGCGTCTCGAGCAATTGCATGAGTTGCATGAATTACATGACCCGATTTCGTGCCCCAATCTTCATCTGTTGACTTTGGCCCTCGCCCATTTGGCACTCCGCACTCCGCACTCCGCACCGCCGGCAGCCGCTTGAACACCGATGCTTGACACTTGCGCCATCGTCCAACACTTTGCTCCATCTTCTCGTATGCGGCATTCGTGGCGGCGCTTCTTCTCGCCACCGCCACGACAAGGAGCCTCTTCTGGCTGCCGATGGAGCATCGGGCAAATTCTAGCCAGTCGAGCAAAGCCATCCGAGCAGAAAGTTCAAGCCGAGGCGATGCAGGTGCATAAGCGAGTCGCACTAAAATACCTCACAAAGACGCCCAGACGAGCTAAAGGCCCTACAACAAGCGGCACACAAATCGCCTCGAGTCGCAACAGATTCGCCGACGGATGCACCGGCACACCATGCTCCGTCCCCCTCCACCCGCACCGCCGCCGCTTCTCCACGGCAGCCGCCGGACGCATCTAATCCGCCCAATCAGCTCGTTGCTACCCCACATCCGCACGCCCTTTTCCTGCCTCCTTTCAGCCCCGACCAGTACCCGTGCGTCCAATCACGACGGCGCGATGGTGTGATTGCAACCTCGAAATGGCCATCGATGCGCACACACCTTCGAACAAAGGGCCTTTTTGGAGCACACAGACTCACACGACCCGCCGCCTTCGGCCTCCAACAGCCGAGCCCACGGCTGCAACGCGTTTCTCGGCTACCAAATACCTCGATTCCATCACGAACCGGCTACCCAGCGTTACGCACACTCCCCCTCCGCCGCTAGCCACTAGTCGGTCCAAGGAAGACCCTGATCCGCATCCCGGTCCCAGATCTCGCTTGTCAGCCGCTGCGGCCACGGCTGACCAAATGGCACCGTGAGCAGCTTCGGCGCAGTCCCTTCCGCTTGCCGATTCCTCTTCGACGGCGGTGCACGCTTGGGCCATGATGCACGTTATCCACGGCGTACGCTAGGCAAGCATTCGAAGATCCCTGCTTGGCTCGTCATTCAGATTACAACGCCGGGTATCCTGCCCACCTGCCGCTCGGCCGTTGATCGTCGGCGGCCAACATCCTTTCGTACTCGTCTGAGCCTCGCCGTCACATATATACCCGCGTCTCACACTCGCTCCTCACAGATCGACGCAACCCATCCATTGGACTTTTGTTGTTTCTCTCAACTCCACTCCACCTGCCCTCTTTGGACGGCCCCTCCCCTCTCAGTTCCCTTCTCCGCGGCTGTCTTTAGCAACACCTCGACAATTCCCGCGCAACGGCTTCCACCATGAAGCTCATCACGGTCAAGGCACTGGTTGCCTTTACCTCGCTCGCCTTGATGGCGGATGCGGCGGCGGTGCGTCGCGACCCAGCCTCGACGCTCGTGGTCAAGGAGCAGGTGCCCGTGCCGGACACGTGGGTGCGTCGCTCCGATGCCGACGACCACCAGACCGTCGCGCTCCGCTTTGCGCTGCGTCAGACCGACGTGGCCGGTCTCGAAAAGAGGCTCCAGCAGACCTCGGACCCGAGCCACGAGCTGTACGGTCGTCACCTCTCGGCCGACGAGGTGTCGAGCTACCTGCAGCCGCACAAGCGCACCGTTGACGAGGTCGAGCTCTGGCTGCGCCAGGCTGGCATCGAGATCGACGAGAGCCTCGCCAAGCGTTCGGCGTCCATGGACACGTTCAGCGTCAACGTGCCCGTCTGGAAGGCGCGCGAGCTGCTCAATGCCGATCTGGGCGTCTACCAGCACAAGCGCACCGGTACACTCGCCGTGCGTAGCCCCAAGTACTCGGTCCCCGAACATGTGGCTGATCACCTCGACTATGTTGGACCCCTGACGCTCTTCACCGAGCCCCGGGCGCACAGCAACGACGTGGCCAACATCAAGGTGCTCATCGAGGACGAGGAGGAGCACGACTTTAGGAGCGCAGCTGCCAAGAAGGGCAAGCTCGACAACGGTCAGCCCGCGGCGTGCAACACAAGCGTCGTCACCTCCGAGTGCCTGCGCACGTTCTACAAGACCATCAACTACGTGCCTCAGGCCGCTGGCAAGTTCAAGCTGGGCATCAGCGGATTCCTCGAGCAGTTTGCCAACTTTGCCGATTTCTCTGGATTCCTCCAGCAGCAGCGTCCCGATGCGGCCAAGTCGTACAACTTTACCGTGCAGAGCATCAATGGCGGTCTCAACACCCAGAGCCTGCCTGGGTCGGAGGCCAACTTGGATGTGCAGACCATGGGTGGCTTTGTGTACCCGATTCCGTTTACCTACTACACCACGGGGGGGTCGCCGCCGTTTGTGCCGGATGCGGCGACGGTGAACAACACTAACGAGCCGTACGAGCAGGAGCTCAACTACCTCATCTCGCTCAGCGATGCCGAGCTGCCCAAGGTGCTCAGCACGAGCTATGGCGACGACGAGCAGACGGTGCCCAGGGCGTATGCCCAGAGGGTGTGCAACTACATTATGGCGCTCGGTGCTAGGGGTGTTTCGACCATCTACTCGTCGGGAGACAACGGTGTGGGGAGCGACGGCAAGTGTGTGTCGAATGGTGCGACGAGTCCCAAGGGGACGAGGCAGTTCCTGCCGGCGTTCCCTGCGTCGTGCCCGTATGCGACCACGGTAGGTGCCACGCAGGGATTCGCGCCCGAGGTGGCGGTGGGTGACGATATCGCTGGCTTCTTCTCGGGCGGTGGATTCTCCAACTACTTTGGCATTCCTTCGTACCAGGCGAGTGTGGTCAACAAGTACGTCCAGTCGCTCGGAAGCCAGTACAAGGGTCTGTACAACAAGACGGGTCGTGGATACCCCGATGTGGCTGCTCAGGGCTCGCTGTACAAGATCCGCATTGGTGGAAAGAACTATCTCATCGGTGGCACTTCGGCCTCGTCGCCGACTTTCGCTTCGGTCATTGGATTGTTGAACGATGCCAGGATCGCAGAGGGCAAGTCGTCGCTCGGATTCCTCAACCCGCTGATTTACTCCAAGTGGATCGGGACGCCGGCACTCAACGATATCACTAGCGGTAGTGCGGCTGGTTGCAACGTCACCGGATTCCCCGCCAAGAAGGGCTGGGATGCCGTCACTGGTGCCGGCACGCCGGACTTTGTAGAGCTCCGTGCTAGGCTGCCTTAAGCGTGCAAGGTAGAAGTAATTCAAGTTTTCGATCGGAAACGCAATCCAAGAGAGAGAGAGAGTGTGTGTGCGAGTGGGGTCGAGAACGCCGAAAGGATGAGGAGCAGGTAGCTATGACCAGACACAGACTCGGCAAATACAGTAAGGCAGAAAGATGGGTGTTAAATGTGGGACACTAGAAGTACAAATCGCGCGCAGGGGGTTGGGTCGTCTTAAGGAGCCGCGCAGTCTGGAATGGTAATGCCGTCCTTGAGCTTTTTGTTTGCATCGAAGAGGCCCCAGTGGGCCTCGACGCCGCCGTACAGGACGTCCTTCCAGGGCTCGTCGAACGCCTCGAAGATGAAGCTGGGCTGCAGATTGGACTGGGTGACGTTGGCGTTTGACTGGCAGACGAAACTTGCGAGGAAGGTGTTGAGTTCTGCCACACCGGCTGTTGCAGCCTGATACGTCTCGAGCCTCGTCTCATTCGCCCCCGTAGGCCATCCCGCCTCTGCCACGTACAGCGTTGGCTTATTAGGTGCCAACAGTGCGGTAGAAGGAGCGTTGGTGTTGGTGTATTCGTATACCCAACCGGCAGCTTGGTCGACGGGAAGACCTCCAAACCACGGATGGACATTGGCCATCACATAGTCTGCACCTGAGGCGAGTTGGAGGGTTACCATGGATCCTGCATCTGCCGTACCGATGGGGATGTACTTTCCGAGCCCAAGGGCGTTGACTGTGGCATTGACCGTTTGAATGTGGGAGAGCAGCGTAGTGATCGATCCACCGTTGAGAAGGAATTCGTTGCCCACCGTTACACCAGCAACATGGTCGGGGCCGTACTTCTTGAGGGCATCGACGATTTCGTCGACTTGACGCTGGAATGTGGCGGCGTTGTCATCGACCCATACAGCAAGGAAGACTTGCATGTCCACTTGGGTCTGTTTGATAGCCTCGAGCACGAGCTGCGACGTATCACAGTCTGCGCCGTACAACCTCAGACGCGTGGTGAGCTGAGACATGATCTGGATATCCTCCGTAACGTTGGACTGGGTCGCTCCACAACCTGGGTACTGAGCGTTGAAGGGTGTATAGCACAGCCCGTACACGGACCGATGCAAGCGCGGGTCTTTGGTGAACTTGCTCGGATCACGCGGGTCCGATGCCACCGCTCCAGCTGTAGGCTTACCGCCCTTGGTGCTTCCGCTGCTGGAAGAAGGGGGGTCTACGATGGTGGCGTTGGTGTTGTTGCGCGTGGCAAAGAAGATGACGATCGCACATACGATCGCAGTCACGAGTGAGCCTACACCCACCATCCACTTTTTCTGCTTGAGCGTAAAGCGCGCGGGCTTGGGCGGGGCCACGTCGTAGACGCCATCGGTGGCTGCAAGTGCCGCCTGCTTGCGAGAGATGTAGCGCTCGCGTGCGAGCGCCAGCGAGGTTCGTGCGCCGTCGTGCTGCGCATCGTACAGCCCCCATGCGTCCGAATCGCGCCGGCTGTACAGGCTATCGCGCTCATCGTCAAAGCTCGCGCTCTTGTAGAGCGAGTCGCGGCTCTCGAACGACGGCATGTAGTGTCCGCCCGCCAGCGACTCGGGTGCCGAAGGCAGCGTGGGCAGAAAAGGGCTCTGGCTGATGTAGCCCGAGGGTGCAGCGTGCAGCTCCTGCATCTCGTCCCGATGCCCCCCGAACGAGAAAGCTTGATGCGACGACGACGAAGCCGACGAGCGGTACGGATTGTCGCCGCCGTACGACGACGGGTATTGCGGAGTCATGTTCGTGAAAGGTTCGTATCGATCGTATTCGTGGCGATGGTGGTGGCGATTAGAGGAAGGATGAGTGGGACAAGGGACAAAGGACGATGGGAGCGAGGGCTGACGAGGAGGACAGTGCGGGTAGAAGCTCAACCGACTTTCAGGGACGCCTTGGTGGGGCGGCTGCGCTGGGCTCGCTGCTGCACCATGATGCCGCTGGGCTGCAGTCTGCTCAGGGGCTGCATATGAAGTGGGGGCCGGCTGGTCACGCCCCTGTTTGAGCTTTCGCTTCGTTGTTTGACAGCTGTGCCCTGAGCTTCCACCTTCCGTTTCGGGAAAGTCGCACAAGAAATCGCCATCAGCTGCAGCCCCTGAGAGAGCCGCGTCGGAAAAGAAATAGAATTTCGTGCAGCAATTGGCCTTTCTTTGGAATGTTAAGCTTCGACGCGGTGGGTCCTTCCTTCGTCACGTGGTGTAGTGCACACATAAGCATGACCAATGCCTTCTCGCAATCGGCTCCGCTGCAGCGCCTGCGAGAAGAAAGTCGGCGGTGGCCGTGTGGGAAATTTGTAGCAACCTTTCCTCCGCACCAGCATCTTTGCTTCTCCTCGTCATCCAACACTTGGTCATCGACTCGGCCGACGCACATCATGCTGCGCACAATTGCAAGACAGTGCGCTCCCGCTAGACGCCTCGTCGCATCCGAGGTGTACGCTTCGCAGTTCGCCTCTACCTCGCTCGTGCGCCCACGCACCTTCGCCTCGTCTTCGGCACGATGGAACAGCGACACGGACAAGTCGGCGTCGACACAGCAGCTCGAGTCGCAAGCATCGGAACAGCCCAGCACGGATCCCACACCAGCCGGCAGCGCCACCGTCTCGGACGCACTCCAGCGCCAACTCTCCTCCTCCGAAGAGGCTGATGCGGACGCCTCCTCTTCTTCCAGCGGCAGGCAACCGGCGTCGACCAACCTCGACGACATCCTCGGCTCGGTTTCTGCGTTCTCCTCGCTTCCAGGTGCGGATGCTGCTGGTGCGGCTGGCGATGCTGCGGACGATGCTTCGGGCGCGTCCTTCCGCGAGGCCGGTCGCAACGGTCCCGCCGTTCGTGGCGCCATGGCCTCGCGATACTCGTCTCCGCTCTTCTCCTCGTCCTCCGCCCAGCCGCACCGTCTGTTCGTCAACGCGTCGAGGAACAACACCATCCTCACACTCACCTCGCCCTCGGGCGACCCGCTCGCCTCGGCCTCCGGCGGCTCCGTCGGCTTCAAAAAGGCCGCCCGCTCCGGCTACGAGGCCGGCTACCGCGCCGCCTTCGCCATGTTCGGCAAGATCAACGAGTTCAAGGACGCATGGCGCATCTCCCACCTCGAGGTGCTCTGGAATGGGTTCGGTCAGGGCCGCGAAGCCGTCTACCGTGCCATGCTCGCCGGAGAGGGCCAGGCCACCAAGAACCTCATCAGCAAAATGACCGACAACACCCCCGTCAAGATCGGCGGCGTGAGACCCAAGAAGCGCCGCATGCTCTAGTCCCCTTCTCTTGTCATTCTCGTGTAATTTTACCCTGCCCACCATCCATACAGTCTTGTGTTCACAGTCTCTGTCTCTTCTGTTCGATGGATGAGCCGAGGGAGTTGTGTGTTTGTAGAAAGGGAGGACCGGATCTGATCTAACACTGTTCGACTTTTTTGAGCGGGAAGAAGTGCCGCCCCGACATCCGAGGTCTGGCAGCACAGACCACAGCACAATGCGGACCCTGAGTTGGCGTTGTGCATCTTGCCTCTCCCCCTTCAATCTATCCCACGACCTCGGAGCGCAAGCCTGCCACCATGGCGACGACACAGCAGCGTTCGGCCGTATCGGAGCCGGGTCCATCTTCGCGTCTCCCGCCAAGCGATGCATCAGCAGCTACCTCGGCCACGACCACGCCGCGGCCCATCGCGTCACGGGTGCGCTCGGTGCTGTTGCAGGGTCCGCACGATGCCAAGCAGGTCAAAGCCGCACTCGATACTCTCGCGAGCATGTATCCCGCTTCTTCTGCCATTACGAACGATCAGGGTTCCGGCATACAGACTAAAGCGACCGCAGGAGGAGAAGAGCTGTATCTGGTCGACACGGCGCGTGCGCGGCGCGATCTGGACCGCGATGTGCGCGCACGCATGCTGAGCGCGACGGACAGCATCATCGATGTGCTGCGGAGCGTCGACGACGGGCTCGTGCGGCTGTCGGACGAGGTGGCAGCCATGCATTCGTCGTGCGATGCGGTGCAGGACAAGATCCAGTCCGCGCACGATGCCAGTCGACACCTCGTCGAGCACGCCGAAGGACTCGAACGCCAACGCGCCGCAGCCCTCGTCCAAATCGACGTCGCACAGCTCTTTCTCGACCGCTTTACGCTCACGCCGATCGAGAGGGCGGCGATCGACTCGCGCGAGGTGCGTGTTTCAGCCGAACTCTTCCAGGTCATGGACAAGCTCGTGCGCATCCGTACCGAGTGTCAGGTCCTCCTCCAGGGATCCGAATCCATACCCGCCTCCATCTCGACCTCATCAGCAGCGGCTGCGGCGGGTGGAGGTACACGTGCAGGCATGGAGATCATGTCTTCCACTGCGCACGATCTCGAACAGGCGTATCAGAAGCTGTACAAGTGGTGCTCGTTCGAGTTCCGCCAACCCGTCAAGGAGGGGCTCGAAGTTTCGCCCAGCCTGCGCGAGGCTACACGCCGTCTGCGCGAGTCACGACAAGACCTGCTGCGGTCTGCACTCAAGACGCTCGTGCAGACGCGCAGCTCCATCCTCGCGAGCGCGTTTATGGGTGCACTCACCGTGGGTGCTGGTCCACCCACGTACCTTCCGGGACCGATCGAGCTGCATGCGCACGATCCCATGCGGTATGTGGGCGACATGCTCGCCTGGATCCACCAGACCGTCGCATCCGAGCGCGAATTTCTCACTGCGCTGTTCGACGAAAAGGAGGGCGAGGGTGGACGGAGGATTGGGCAGCGGAGACGCGGGCTCGAGGGGTCGGTGGATCTGGGCGCCGCGGATGCAGAATCGTTGCGGCTGGGTGCGGGCGAGGCGCTGGTGCGCGAAGTGCTCAACTCGAATCTCGACGGATGCTGTGGACCACTCAAGCTGCGCATCGGACAGACGCTGCGCTCGCAGGAGGGTAGCGTGACGAGCTACCGCCTCGCGCATCTTGTGCAGTTCTATCGCTCCACTATGGACAAGACCATCGGCTCGCGTGCATCGCTCAGCCGCACACTCGCCGAACTCGCCCAGCTCGCCGTGGCTGCTTTTGCCGATACACTCACACGGCAGAGCAGGGGCATCGAACGGTACGACGGCTCGATCGAGTCGGATCTCTCGCCACCGCCGCCGCTGCTCGCTACGCTCGGGACACTCAAGGAGCTCATGGGCGAGTATTCGCGCTCGCTCGCAGAGGACGACACGCCGACGCACACCCACACAGCCTCGATGGCGCAAAAGGGGAACAAGCCGATGGCGTCGCTGGGGAGCTTTGAGTTTGTGCTGGCGACGCTGGTGGATGCGCTGGTGGCCCTGGTGGTGCGCATGGCAGAGACGCACGTGTCGAAGCGCCCGAGATCGCGCACGGAGGCAGCGGCGCGATGGGAGGCGCTCGTGTGGCAATGCAACTGCCTCGACGTGCTCGTGTCCACGCTGGGCGTGCATGCATTCGCCTCTATCAAGACCGACGAACTTCGTGCCCGGCTCGATGCGGTGCTGGCCGAGGTGGCCCAGGTGCACTCTGCGAACGTCTTGGCGCGCGCGGGACTCGCATCCGTGCTGGCGGCGATGGAGGGCGCACAGGCGCCGCTTTCGCAGGTGGCGGGCGCGAGGCCGGCCGAGGTGGTGCAAGCGCTCGAGCGGCTGGAGCAGTGTTTGGCGCACGACGATCTGCTGACGCCGCGTGAGCTCGCGCGTATGGCTTCGCCCGCCTCGCGACAAGATGTCCACCACACAGCACTCAAGAGCCTCACGCAATCGTATGAGGTGCTCGTCGATGCACTCGCCGATCCGGACAATCAGTACGATGTTCAGGTCAAACGCACCCCGCAGGACGTAGCCATCCTCCTGGGCCTCTAAGATCCGATACCCCCTCGCAATACACCCGCGGCTGCTAAAGCACTACTATTAAAAAAGCCGGAGCCCGACGTAGGCAGTGAGGAGAGCTGTGGCGGCGGAAGCGATGAAGTTGACTGCATTGTTGCTGAGCACGTCGGCGCCAGTTACTCTTGTCCATCCGGATGCAGCTTTTGCATTGGGCAGTGCACCAACGAGGACGCTTTTCGTTTCGGCGTTGTAGAGCGTCTGTTGGAGTGTGGCTCCCAGCAGGCTGTCGATGAGCGAGCCTGTGAAACCGGCGACGGTGAGAAGCGCAGTGAGCTTGAGGTAGACCGCTGCCGGAACGCTTTTGGTGGACCCGTAGTGTACCGCAAGGGAAAGCGACTGGACGACACCAATGAACGTTCCTCCCAGTGCCGAGACAGCCAGACCTAGGGGTGAGATGCCGCCGTTGGTGCCTTTGGGAACGGTGCGCGAGGGGTTCGTCACGAGACGCGGTTGCGATTTGGACAAGATGCCTAGTTCAGATGCCAGGGTGTCGCCCATGCATGCAGCATAGTGACCCGCCACCACGAGCGTCAGCATAAGATTCGACACGCTGCACCGAGCGCGCCCGACATCCAGCACCGCCAGTGTCGCTCTTGAGAGTGGATCCGGCTTGCCTGCGTCGCCGTTGAGCGCTCGGAACGCAATGCACGCCACGACGGCGGTGAAGCTGTTGCACAGCACCTGAACGGCGGATCGGTTGCCGGATGAAGTGTCTCTGGATGAAGACTTTGGCGAGGGTGCATCGGCGTGCGTCTCGAGCTGCGCCTTGAGCTGCGCCTTGTACTTGGTCGCTCTGGACCCGGCGAGGTAGAAGGTGATGAGCGTCAGACCGTAGCCGACGAAAGGATTGGCCATCGATGCGTAGCCTACCGCCGAGGCGGTGAGGGCTCCATCGAGCGAGAGCGAGCCCTTGCGGTAGCCGGACCAGCCGAGATAGGCGGCGATGCCCAGTGGGATCGGATAGGTGTTGACCATGGCAACGATGACCAGAGCACTGCAGTGATGGTGAGAGTCGTTCTCGCATCCGAGACCCTGACGAGGAGGGTCCGAGGCGAGCAGAGTCCGCAGCGAAGCGGGTCTGTGCGTCGGCTCTTCCAAATCGCCGATTGTTCTTCACCGATGCCACCGATCAATTTATAAGTTGCTGTTAAGCTACGTTTCGACATCAGTGGCTCTGGGAGCGCCACCTTCCGCTACTTCCAACACCATGCATTGGCCATAAGCGGCCGACGCTCGACAGATCACAAGCACCAATGATTGGCCAGTCCATGCCTTGACACATGGTTGATCACGCCATCGCCTCCAAGGTGGGTGAACCACACGACGCTGGTTCATTGGTCAGCCTTGAGTGGGTTTCAGGAACGAGTGTGTGTGTGTGTGTCGGCCATATTGTTGCGGTGTCATACTCAGCTTGGGTGCGGAGGATGAAGGGTCAGGCCCAATGAAAGCGTAGCAGAGTGGACTCTCGGAGTGTTTGGTGAGGACTGACGGGTATCTGTCCGGCTACCCGGAGTGCGAAAAAGTTTGTGTCGCAGGAATCGTCCAACGGCGAAAGGGCCGACCGCAATGCAGTCCGATCCGACAACCGACGGAATTCGAAATTGGCAGAAACGAGCGCATTTTCCCTCGAGTTTCGGAAACTTTCATGCCTTTTTCTCTACCAATTGGCTCGTCTCTGTTGCCGTTCTTTTTGTGCGACCCACACTGGGCACCATTGCTCGACTCTTCCAACCAGAAATACTCTTCGTCAAAGAACGAAGCGCTCAAAGTGGTGTCATACCGAACGACTGAGAATGAGAGGAAGAATGGGCGAAACCGACCACGCAAAGGCGGATGCAGGTGCGGGCGCGGGTGCGGGTGCGGACAAAAAGTGAGGCGGCAATTGAATCGGCGGGTGCGTGAGCCAGCGGAAGCGGAGTCAACGAACGAGCATGCAGGATCTGGCGAGTTGCAGCTCGGAGCACTCTGATGCGATCCGCACCTCTGCGACAACTCGCCCTTGACCGATGCAGAGCCAACAGCTGGTGTCTCGACCCGCACTCGACCCACGCTGGTGCTGCAAGCGAGCTACGAGTCGCTTAGCCGAATTTCTTGGCCTTTCAATGTCAGAATGCAGCCTCGCCTGTCTCTCCCTCACACTCGCGAGTCGGTACCCACTGGATCACGCGAGCACACTACGTTGTCCCACCAGTCGATGCAACGGTCTGTGCAACGCCTGTGCGAGAGAAGTCTCGATCACGCAACACTCGCACAAATGCGATGGGGAAGCTCAAGTGGCATCGTAGGGTGGGCACAGCCTACGCGGGCAACATGCAAGTCGCGAGCATCTGAACGTGAGGCGACGCAGAGAAAGCGGATCGGAAGCAAAGGGCGACATTCGAGCTTCCAAGTCGGACCGACCGGTAACACCGATATCCACGCTGCGATGGCTCGACTGTCGGGTCACGATGGATACGTATCTGCCATCCTCTTGTCACGTTGGTCTCCGTTGGCATCGGCTCTGCGATAGGCGCAATGCGGGGAACCTCGCCATCGCACACACCACAATCCATGCGATAACGTCCCACACGCTCGTCATTCGGTGGCGTAGTACTGATATCGGACCCACCACATCCGAAAGCTCGCTTCATCCAGCCGTGGTTCAGGTCCCGACGCCAATTCACCGTGCCCTCTTGCTCTCATTGGCGCCCGCACAGACTTGCATCCATGTGCTCCCAGCACTGTGTGCGCTTCCGACGTGTGTGCCTGACCATCATCCGTGCTCACTTTCTCGGCCTTTCGCTTTGTGAGCGAGCTCTGCTGTAAGACGACCTTGCAGCTCGAGCCCCACGCTAGACTGCGAGCCAGATTCATGCATTCACAGGCTTAGGCCAAAAAAGAGTCGGAATAAAAAAAAAAAACTAAATTGATTTTCCAAAAAGAACTCGCTGTCGGACAAAAGCCACTTTGGTCATTGGGGCACTTTGACACTCTTGGCAGCGCCATTCGCCGGTCCGACCGTCCACAGACGCACAATCTCCGCCCGCCGTTCTGGTGCGGTTGCGGTGGCAAGGGCAGCTGACAGGAATGCCAACCACCGCTGCCTTCCGGTTGCACTCTCACAACATGCGGCGTGGATTCGGCAATCCAAAAGCGACCTGCACCTCTCCTGCATGCATGGCCCTGCGAGCACAGCGAACGTCCGTACCTTCTTTTCCTGCCTCGTTGCGCCCCGTCCTCCCTCCTCCTCCTCCTCCTCGTGCTCGTGCTGTTGAACAGAGCTCACCACAAAGTTTCCCTTGCCTTTGCGGGTTTTCATCCACCGCCGGACTAGACCGAGCCCGAACACTCCCAGAATACCCGACGGTCGGCTCCCATTCGCTCTTGCCATCCGCCGTTTACACAACAACGCCGGCCTACGCCCGCAACTCCTACCGCCATTCGCCAATCCTCGCGTTGCCATTGTACGGTTGGCGCTCGCGAGACCACGCCCGCAAGTCGGCTCTTATCGTGCCTACCGTCTTGTCCGATTCATCCCTCGCTTCCCATTCGCACCCGCACCTGCAGCTCTATCGCGCGCGCGCGGACCCCATCTCCGGTCCAACCAGTCGCATGAGATCCGGCCCACATCGTTCCACGCCGTACACGGCCCGCCCAATCAAAGACCGAATTCCAGTGCTGCCTTTGTCCTTCTCGCGTGCGACTCCTCTGCGTCTCTTGCGTGCTTTTTTCATTTTAGCCACTCGCGCCCATCAGCCACCCTCGCGCTCCTCCTCGCCCTTCGACCCTCGCCCCCCTCCTCCTCCTCCTTCTTAAAGTGTCACCCATCCGCTGTCACACCTTCCTACTTTCCCCTCACCACCCGTCCCTTCCCCCCTCTCTCACCATCGGCTTAGGTCCGCTCCCTGGGGAACATCAACCTTTTTTGGTTTGAAATTCAACCCACTCTAGCCATGCCTCTCGACATTCAGGACGACGCCATCGCTGGCCAGGCCGAGGCCCACCGCGATGCCTACGTCGCCGACGTCAAGGCTCACTCCGGCAAGGACGAGGCTCACCCTGTCGGCCACCTCGAGTCTGGCGTTCGCGTCAAGCCCGAGACCTCGGACGACGACTTTGTCGCCCCCACCGAGGACGACCTCGCCAACCTCCGTCGTGTGCCCGAGAAGCTCCCCTGGACCACCTACGCCATCGCCTTCTGCGAGCTCGCCGAGCGTTTCTCCTACTACGGTTGCGTTCAGGTCTTCCAGAACTTCATCCAGCAGCCCCGCCCCGCCAACAACCGCGCTGGTGCCGGTGGCGCCAACAACCAGTCCGGTGCTCTCGGCGAGGGTCAGCAGGCCGCCACTGGTCTGACCACCTTCAACACCTTCTGGGTGTACTGCATGCCCATCCTCGGTGCCTACCTCGCCGATACCCGCTGGGGACGATTCAAGACGATTTGCATCGCCGTCTTCATCGCGCTCGTCGGACACGTCCTCCTCATCGTCTCCTCCATCCCTACGGTCCTCGACCACCCTGATGGCGCCATGGCATGCTTCGCCATCGCCATTGTCGTCATGGGAGTTGGTACCGGCTGGTTCAAGTCGAGCGTTTCGCCCTTGATTGCCGAGCAGGTTAACGGATCCAAGCAGTCGGTTCAGACGCTCAAGACCGGCGAGCGCGTCATCGTCGACCCCGTCCTGACCATTAGCCGTATCTTCATGTACTTCTACCTGTTCATCAACATTGGTGCGCTCGGTGGTCAGCTCGGTATGTCGTTCGCCGAGAAGTACGTCGGCTTCTGGCTCGCCTACACTCTGCCCACCATCGTGTTCGCACTGTGCGTGCCCGTTCTCGTGTTCGGCAGCAAGTACTACGTCAAGACGCCTCCTTCCGGCTCGGTTCTGGGCGAGTGCCTGCGCCTCTGGTCGTTCGCCACCAAGGGCCGCTGGTCGCTCAACCCCATCACCCTGTTCAAGAACATGCGCGCCGACGACTTCTGGGAGAACGCCAAGCCCTCCAAGCAGAGCGCCGAGTCCAAGCCGCGCTGGATGACCTTCGACGACGCCTGGGTCGACGAGGTGCGCCGTGGCTTCAAGGCCTGCACCGTCTTCCTGTGGTTCCCTCTGTACTGGCTCACCTACAACCAGATCACCAACAACCTCGTCTCGCAGGCCGCCACCATGGAGGTCAACGGCCTCCCCAACGAGGTCGTCTCGAACCTCGACCCCTTTGCGCTCGTCATCCTCATCCCGCTGTTCGACCTGTTCCTCTACCCCGCTCTGCGCAAGGCTGGCATCAACTTCACCCCGCTCAAGAAGATCGCCCTCGGTTTCCTCACCGGTGCGCTCGCCATGGTGTGGTCGGCGGTTGTGCAGCACTACATCTACAAGACGTCGCAGTGCGGCAAGAACGCCGCCACTTGCTACGACATCAACGGCGATGGCATCGCTGACCTTGGCGCCGACGGCAGCGAGGATGGCGCCGTGTACGTGCCCGCTCCTCTCAACGTGTGGATCCAGTCCGGTGCCTACATCCTGATCGCCGTCTCGGAGATCCTTGCCTCGATCACGGGTCTGGAGTACGCCTTCTCCAAGGCGCCCAAGTCGATGCGATCGCTGGTCATGTCGATGTTCCTCTTCACCTCGGCCATCGCCGCTGCGCTCCAGCAGGCGTTCATCTCGCTCTCGGTCGACCCCAACCTGGTGTGGAGCTACACCGTGTTCGGCGCGCTCGCCTTTGTCGGCTTCGTCGGCTTCGTCTGGGCCTTCAGGAAGCTCGACTCGCAGGAGGACGCGCTGAACCAGCTCGACGCCGGCGAGGTCCACGCCGTCGAGGCCTCCGAGTCGTCTCACCACGAGAAGGCCTAAAAAAGAGGATTCCCAGTCAGGATTGCGTTGTCCGCGTCCTGAGGTCTCTCCCCGCCCTTGTACTCTATCCTTGTCACGTTGCTGCGTTTTGCTGCATTGCTCTTATCTATCTGCATGGGATGTGCCGCAATGGAACCAGATATACCTTCTGATCTACTTTTTGTGTGGGTGTGATTGTGTGAGGTGTGCAATGCATGTCGACTGAGTAGGCTTGGTGTAAGGTAGGACAAGAACAATTGCTGTGCGCTGAAAGGAAACGTGTTAGAGTCGTACAAAGCACAAATGTCAAAAATTGCGGGGCGGGGACCCTGTCGGTTGCGTGTGGCGGAGTGAGAGAGAGCCACGTTGGCCGTTTGCCCGACGGAGCTGCTGATGCCGGCGACCTTCCCAAGGCCGTGCGAAGAAGATAGGCGTTGCCGCCCCAACTCGGCTCCTCATCCCCAACTCGGCTCCTCACTATAACCCTCGACCACGCAACGCATTCTACTGGCGACTCGCGCGCTGCCTTTGCTGTTCAAGCTGGCATCCTCACTGTAACACGCGCGCCGTCTTCAACGCCCGAGCTGGTCTCGGTGACGGGCTGCCTGCTGCTCCACCGGTCGTTGTCGCAGCGTTAGTAAGGTCATGTCGTCGCCCTACACCACCACGCCCGATGCGCGGTCGCGCGGCAAGGTGCGAATGGACCCGCTCGCCACTCCGTCGCGCTCCACCAATGCAGGCTCGAGCTCGCTGCTCGGTTTCCCCATCCCCACAGACCTGCTGCTCGGGCTGCTGCTCAACAAGACGCTGCTCGCCTCGGCGGCACTGCTTGTGCGCACATGGCTCTCGTCCACACACACCGAGTCCATGCATTCCGTGCTCGCCTCGAACGTTTCGCCCACCCAGGCCGTGGCCGACCTCACATCGTCGATCGGCACAACCTGGGCGGCAACAGCGGGACCAAGCTCGTGGGCCATCGCCACGCTGGTGTTTTTCATCGCGGCGCTCGTGCAGGGGGTGTGGTTCAAGGCGTGGCAATGGCTGCCTGCGGTCAAGCGTGTGGATAAGCGAAGGCTGTGCATCCTCGCTGCCATCACGTTCGCGCAGTTGCTCGTATGGCTCATGGCGCTGCGCAAGCTGGATGCGGTCGACGTGGTCATCTTTACGCAGTACTGCGAGATATGGGCGGTGGACCTCGCAAAGAGCTTAGGTGGAAGGAGCTACGGTGGGTACACCACGCTCTTCGCGCTCGCCATCTCGTTCCTCTCGTCCATCTCCAACTCGGCATCGCTGCCATCGTCGACGCTCGACTATTCGGCGCATATTCTCGACATGTACGCGGACGCAGATCTGCCCGACAGTCTGAGGCGCAACCGTCCGGCGGGGCTTGCGTCGCCCTCGCAGCTTCGTGCGGCCTCGGCGGCGGTGGAGGCGTCGGCCGCCAGCTTCAGCGTGTTTGGCACGCTTACGGGACACGCCTACCTGCTCATCTTTGCGTTGCTCACCATCGAAAAGGAGAGCGCGCTGCTGAGTGCGAGCAGAGACACGGGCGGTCGGAGGAGGGCGGGCATTGTGGCGACCATCGTGGCGTCTGCGTTTACGCTCCCGGCGTCGCTGCTGCTCGGACTGTTTGGGTTTTCGACGCTCCCCTCGCTCGACTCGCTGCTGGCTTCGACGACAGGAAGCACGACAACGAGCGTGGGCCATCTTCCCGCCTACCTTGCCATCAGCTTCGGCGTGGTCATCCTCGAGCCACTCGTAAGCACCTCGATCGAATCGCACGCATCCACCAAGGATCGCGTCGCGCACGGTTGGCCGCTCGCCGTGCTGGCCTCGTTCGCCATCGGCTTTGTTGGATTTGGGTATCGTCCGCTGTGGTCTCAGATTGTGGTGGCGCTGCTTGTCGGTCAGGCTCTGCGCACCATCCTCAAGAACTCGCCCGATCACGCCTCGTCGCGCTTCAGCTCGTCCGGTGCCGAGACGGAGGCGACCCGCTCTGGCAGCGTGGCGGCCAAGACATCCGATGTTTCTGCATTGCAGGAGCTGGCCGAGTCGTTGTCGTCCGCCGCGACGGCCACGCGACGCACGGTCAAGGTGATCCTGGCCAATCCGGACTCGCGCAAGATCTTCCAGTTCCTCATGCTCAACCTGGCTTTCATGGGCGTGCAGCTGCTGTGGGGCGTGTGGACCAACAGTCTGGGCCTGATCAGCGATGCCATCCACATGTTCTTTGACTGCGCAGCCATCGGGATGGGCCTGTTTGCGAGTGTCATGGCGACGTGGCCCACGGATTCGACCTTCACCTACGGCTACGGGCGCGTCGAGACGCTCAGCGGCTTTGCCAACGGCATCTTTCTCATCCTCATCTCGATCTTCATCGTGTTCGAGGCGGTGCAGCGCATCATCGAGCCGCCCGTGATGAACAGCAATACGCAGCTGCTCATCGTCAGCAGCATGGGCTTGGCCGTCAACTTGTTCGGCATGTGGGCCACCGGCGGTCACCACCATCATGGCCACTCGCACGGCCATGGCCACGATCACGGTCATGGGCACGGTCACGACCACGGCCACGGACATGACCACGGCCACGGCCATTCGCACAACATGATGGGCGTGTATCTGCACGTCATG
This sequence comes from Moesziomyces sp. F16C1, assembly GCA_003004725.1. Taxonomy (NCBI): domain Eukaryota; kingdom Fungi; phylum Basidiomycota; class Ustilaginomycetes; order Ustilaginales; family Ustilaginaceae; genus Moesziomyces; species Moesziomyces sp. F16C1. The sequence goes on from NXFS01000017.1 coordinate 402,513, forward strand.
GCGGACACGCTTGGTTCGGTGGGAGTCATCATCAGCACGCTGCTGATTGGACAGTTTGGATGGACAGGCTTCGATCCGATCGCATCGCTCTTCATTGCGTTTATGATCGTGGGCTCGGTCATCCCACTTGTGCTCGAGTCTGGGCGCATCCTGTGCCTGGAGGTGGGGGAACACCGCGAAACGGAGATGAGCGAGGCGCTCGAGGCGCTGCGCAGCATCAACGGCGTCGTCTCGTACCACTCGCCGCGCTTCTGGCCCAAGGACGCAGAGACGCTCGTAGGCGTCATCCGCGTGCAGGTCGTGTGGCCTCTGGACGGCGTGCAGCATGCGCACAGCCACGATCATAAGCATAATCATAGTCATGGCCACGAACACGATCACGGCCACGCGCACCACGATCATCATGGACACGATCATGGACACGATCATGGACACGATCATGGACACGATCACGGACACGACCACGGACATGCAGGCGAGCACGACTCGAGCACGGCAGTCACACCCGAGGCTATGGCGCGACAGATCGAGAACGCACTCAAGGCCCGCATTCACGGTCTGGACAGTGTTGCAGTGCAGCTGGAAAAGGTGGAGAGTGGGGCGACGGCCACAGGATCGCCCGGAGGCGCGACTCCCATGTCGGCGTCACCTTCGTACAGCAGCGCCTACGAGGGCAGCCCGTTGGCCGTGCGTAGCAATGGCACCCACGGCCTGTCACCCATCTCGGCGCATCGCCATCATCACTAGATATGGACGCCATCTTTGAACGAAGCAACTTTGCGCAGTTTGTCGTGCTGTGAACGGTGCGCGATTGAGCCAAAGTCGAGAGGGCGCAAAAACTAGAGTTTGTTAGATTTGTGAATATGGACTGCGGATGAGCGCATTTCGACGCTCGAGCCAGGTGGATGGCGGGCGGGATGATGAGTGCGCAAACCTCCACACAGATGGTGCCCGCTAACCACCATCCACTTTTTGGCAGCAGACCGCTCGATTTGCCACAAGGAACTCTACGAAGCATCAAAGCCGCATCACCATGTCGAACCAGTACTCGTACGGTGGGGCCGGAGGGGGCGGATACGGAGCACCTCCGCCTGGTCAGCAGGGCGGTTATGGTGCACCTCCTTCCGGTCAGCAGGGTGGATACGGACAGCAGCCACCTGGTGGTGGCTACGGAGCACCACCTCCCGGCCAGCAGGGTGGATATGGAGCACCGCCTCCTGGTCAACAGGGTGGTTACGGTGCGCCCCCTCCGGGCCAGCAGGGTGGATACGGCGGTGGTGGAGCACAGCAGTCGTCGTACGGAGCGCCTCCTGGGCAGGGATATGGCCGACCTCAGGCGTACAACTCGAACACGGGACCTCCTCCGGGTGCGGATCCGCAGCTGTGGCAGTGGTTTATTGCGGTGGATCGCGACCGCAGCGGCCAGATCAATCCGCAGGAGCTGAGCCAGGCGCTGGTCAATGGCGACTGGACGCCGTTTGATCTGGATACGGTCAAGATGCTAATGAGCGTCTTCGACGTGGACCGCAGCGGACACATCAGCTTCAACGAGTTTGCTGGGCTATGGAAGTACATTCAGGACTGGCAGGGCGTCTTCCGCCACTTTGACCAGGACCGTTCGGGCTCGATCGACAAGAACGAGCTGGCGAACGCGCTTCAGTCGTTCGGATACCGACTTTCACCCAAGCTGCTGCACATCGTCACGCAAAAGTACAGTAAGTATGATCTCCAGCTCGGACAAACGGGCGTGTAGCGCGACCTGACACTGACGGCTGACGTGATGGTTCCAGCGATTTCCGATTCTGCTTCGGGTGGTGCAGGCGGCATGCCGGCGGGCGGACCAGGCGGGAGGGGTGCAGCGGGCATCACTTTCGACCGATTCGTGCGTGCGTGCGTGGTGATCAAGACGCTCACCGAGTCGTTCCAGCGCCACGACACCAACCGCAGCGGATGGGTGCAGATCAATTACGACACGTTCATGGAGATGTGTCTGTCGGCGCCCTGATGGCACCCGCCCTTGCGCTCGCTTTTCTTTCTCCTTCCTCGCTCAGTCTCTCTTGCATGCTGGCAAGTGTATGTGTATTCTTCTGATGTCGCCGAGGCTGCGTGGCTGAGTCGTTGAGCTTCCAGTCAGGCCTTTTAGAGTTGCCCTTTTGAGTGGCCAGGCGACGCCGACGAAGCGTGCGAAATACAGAGAGGGAGTGGAAATGCGGAATCGCGATTTCCAAGCGGCCCAATTTTCAAAGGAGGGTTCAGAGGCGTCGGCCGTTGACCGAATCGAAACGCCAGTTTGACGTGCAATTCGGACGAGCCGACGCTCACTCACCGCCCTTCTCACCGTGCGAATGCTGTCGGAAGGGCCGGGCACCATCCACTTCACCTCGGACCTCCCCTCAGCTCCTCAGCTTGCACCTGTCACGCCGCTCATCACATCACGACTGCCCAACGCTCGGCTCTCCCGAATCGCGTCACGCGACTCAGCACCACCATCCATGTCGTCTCGGTGATCACTGGATAACCCGCTGGATCCCGCAGTCGGGCATCCCTTTCCATCATGGCAGCCGGGATCTTTGCCTCGCTCTTCGCTGGGACCGCGTCGTCAGACAGCCCTCCGCCTCAGCACCATGACTCTGCCCCGGTCGAGCACCCAGCACCAGCGCCCAAGTCCGACTCGGACTCGGACATCGTCATGGACAGTCAGACGGTCAACGCCAGCATCAACAACGAGGCTCAGGAGGTCGCAGACGTCGACATGCAGCTCTCGTCGCCGCCCAGCTCCGCACCTCCCTCCGCACCCACAACACCACAACATCCGCCGACTCGTCCAGCTCCACCACCGGAGCGCACAACAGTCACGACGACCACCACGACGCAAAGAGCCTCGCGTAGGCGCACCATGCCCGCACGCCTATCCCAGGTGTCCTCGCTCCTCGCTGGATCCATGCTCGAGGAGGAACTGCTCATGCTCGACTCAGCTCCTTCACCATCCTCTTTCGCTTTCCCGCACAACGGACCATCTGCATCGATACCCTCCAGCGGAGCAGGCGCCTCAGACCTGGACCGCCCAGCCTCCCGCTCTCACACCGCCAACCCAATCTCAATCATAGTGCTCACCTCAGACGCAAAGCTCATCGAAAGCGCAATCTACCCGCATGCGCCAGCGCAACCCGAAGCTTCATCGTCGCATCCCACGCACGTCAAGCACGAGGCACAACCCACCGACCTCTCCTCGTCCACGCCGCCAGCCAACCAGCCTGCAGCATCGGCGTCATCCTCGATCGTCTCCACCCTCGCCATCAAGCGACAGCAGCTCATCGAGACGCCCGACTTCAAGCCGCGCGACGACACCCTCTACATGCCCAAGACGCGCGGCCTCCGCTCCGAAGCCGCAGAGGACACCTCCGACGCCGCCTACGAGCGTCGCCATCGCAAACCAGAGATGGCCGAAAAGAAGCAGAGAAAGGCAGAGGTGGATCGCCTCGCTCGCGATCGTCAGAAGCTGCTCGCACGCATCGACCAGATCAAAAACGTAGATGCGCGCATGCTCCAGCCCATCGTCATCGCCAGAGACCAGGTCCGGGCAGAAGCTTTCGCCGACACCCAAGAGCCGAAGCACGCCTCCCCATCGAGTCGCAAGCCTCTCCATGATCGCGTCGAGGATCTGCGACGCGAGCTGCTCGCCGATGCATACGACACGCTCAAACGCTACGACCTCCTCCTCTCCACTACCGACCATGCCAAGCCCGCCTCGCCCGCGGTGCCGCCCTTGCCCACCAGAGCAGAGCCAATGGCCCGCACGTCCACCACGGCGTCCAACGAAGATGCCAGTGCGCGCAGCGAGTCGCCAAGGCTCAAGATCCGCATCAAGCGCGGTCAGGCTACCTGGGATACCTCGGAAAGCCCCAGCGACACGTCAAAGAGGTCGTCGCTCGCGCTCGGAAAGCCGGATGCCTCGCGCAGAGTCAGCTCGCGCCAACCAAAGCATAGGGTCGACAGTCTACCAACCCCGCTCACTGCCGCTGCGGTCGAGGAGGCCCAAGACAAGCGGCGCAAACGACGCAGACTCTCCGGCTCCAATCTCGACGACAAACGACCAACACAGACGCAAGCATCCATGTCGAGGAGGCGCAGCAGTCCAGAGACTGCGCCTCAACAGGACAACGGCGCCGCTTCTTCCGCACGCACCAGTGGCCGTCCGCAGCGCGCAGCTGCCGCTGCGGCCGCAGTCGCTTCGGCACGCCAGCGCCAGAATGCTGAGCGCTCCTTCTCCGACCTCGAGTACGACGAGGATGAGGACGACGAGGTCGAATCCGTGCTCGATCTCGCCGACCGCTCCTCCACGACCACTCCGAGAAAGGCGTCGACAAGACGCGACAGTCTCAGCCTTCGCCGGTCCCCAGTCAAGCCGCGTGAGCACCGATCTGCGTCTGAATCATCAACGACGTCGTCGATCTCGTCGCTCGCTTCGTCTATCGGCTACTTGGGTCCCACCATCCCCGACACGGGCTCGCTCAAGGTGTCGTCGTCGCTTAGCGAGATCCACGCTGCTGATCCAGGCGCGACTCTCGGGCCGGCGGCAAGTTCGTCGCCATCCAGAATTGAGGCGGGCATGGAGCGATCCATCGTCGCGACGGCCGAGGCTTCGGGGAACGGCAAGGAGGAGGTTGAGGAGGATCCAGATGCGACCGATTCCGACTCGGACCGCGAGATCGCCAAGCGCGACCGAGGGCGTGGCTTTGCGGGTGCACTGACAGAGAGCGAGGCCGAGAGCATCCTCGCCGCTTTTCTCGGCACCACGCCCGGTGGCAGGAGCGGCCAAGGAGTGCCCGCATCCAACGGGGCGGCGCCTCCTGCACCAGTTAAAGCTCCTGCGCCTACATCAATTCCGCGCCAACCGCAAAGCGCTGCACAGTCAACACGCCGTTCCACCCGGCGTGACACCACGCAGTCGTTCGGGGAAAAGCTGCCCGACGTCCTCACAAAGGCGGCGCAGTTCGACTTTGCCGTCATGCATTACCTGCGCTCCATCGACCGTCCGCGCCCAGCGTCCCGGCTGCAGCCCAAGCAGCGCTAGCAAGCTCTGACACCAACGACTCATCTTTCCCACATCCTCACTGTCACTCTTGGACACGTTCGCTACAGCAACAAGCTCCTTTAATTATTATTCCTCGGGCTTTCTAGGTGGTCGAATGGCGAGCGGATTGGGCAGGGTTGTTGATGGATCAGTGGCCCTGTTTCATGGCCCAGATCTCGAGCTTGCGCAGCAGACCCTTGAGGTTTTTGCCGCCCTTGTTCGAGTTCGCTTCGAGCCAGGCGTGCATGTTGTCGAGGCACGACTCGAGCTGAGCCAGCACGGCGGTCTTGTCGAGAGCCTCGGGTTGGCCGTCGGCAGAGCGCGGTTTGGGGTTGAGGCAGATGTGGAAGAGCTGATTCCACAGTTCCGACTGCCAGTATCGCTTCATGGGGCTGGTGAGCTTGTAGACGTGGTTGTCATGGGTCAGCTCCATGTATCGACCGAACAGCAGGCAGTGCGCGATGGCAGCTACACCGAACCAGTCGGTTTCGAATGTGAAGCTTTCGCCACGACGCATCTCGAGACAGTCCTTGGCATCCGTGTCCCAATCGGCGATGAATGCCTGCGAGGGGTCGTCAAAGGCAGTCAGGTCAATGGCGCGGCCAAAGTCAATGAGCGTTAGACCTTTGCTCGCCCATCCAGCCGAGCCATCGCGCGCGTAGAGGTTGGACCACGCACTCGCCGGCGAGACGTCGCCAAGACGCAGCAGGCAGTTGTCGATCTTGAGATCGCCGTGAATGATGCCGGCACGATGCATGCCCAGCACAACACGCAGCAGCTCGGTGACGAAAAACATGGCGAGCACCTCTTCGAGCCCAGCGCCTCCACCCGTCGTATCGGCACCCGACGAGCCAGCGGCCGCAACACCGGCACTGACGGCGTGGTTCACCACATCGAGCAGCGTGCCCTTCTCGCCCAGGTCGAGCATGAGGAACGACGCATCCGAGTAGCAGTACAGCTTGCGCGCCGCAATCACCGAAGGCTGCAGTGCAGCGGGCAAGCGCAGCTGCAGCTGGCTCAGGATGTGGAACTCCCACCGATTGGCGGGCGCCTCCACCTTGATGGCCACCTGCCTGCGTCGGTCCGCCTCGTCATCTTCGTCGTCGTCCTCATCGTCGTCCGAGTCGACATCGTGGCGATCGGCACTCTTGCTCGCAGCCTTGGCTGTGGCGACCGAGTCAACATCGTATCCGAGAAAGACGGCACCGTAGCCTCCCTCTCCGAGCTTGCCTCGGATCTCAAACGCGTTGCCGCCAATCTCGACCTGGAAGGGCGAAGAAAGCATGCCTGTGCCGTGGAAGACGGTGCCACCCATGCTCTTGCGCGTCATCTGGTTCGAAGCCAGGCTCGATTTGCACTTCTTCTGCAGCTGTTCGAGCAGGCCGTCGGACATGGTGCCAGCCAAGCCAACGAAACCCGGGCGGCTCTCGACCGGTTCGTCGAGTCGCGCCAGAATCGCATTGAGGACATCAGGATCCACAGGCGAGCACGGATTGGGCGGGCGGAAGTCGGCATCTTTTAGCGCAGGTTCTTCCAGCTGCTCTGGCGCTTGCTCGTCGGATGCCGCCCGGTCTTGGATGACGAGCGACTCGTCAAAGTCGCCCTCACTCTCGTCGCCCTCCTCTCCAGCGGGCACGCGGATGGTGAGGCCCTTGGTCAGCTCGAAACTCGCCTTGTTGGCCGCGGTCCATGCAGATCGGTTGGCGTCTTCGCCCGACGTCGACGCGAAACTGCGTTCGTCTGATGCGCCCTGCGAGTCATCAGCAAGGTTGGCATCCTCAACGGGAGCAGCGCCGCGCGGAGCGATCGGGCCGCTGGTCAAGATGTCTCTAGGGCCGCCGTTTCCATCGTCTCGCTCATCCTCATCGTCCTCGTCATCATCTTCATCCTGCTCCCTCGCGTGCCATGCCTTGAGCGCAGGACCGATCGCGGAGCGCGTGGCGGTTCCTGGCGTACGGCCGTTGGTGTAGCGAGTGAACTCGTACGTCGCCTCGGTGATCGGCGTAAGCGGCTGGAACTGCGGCCTGAAGAGATGGTCGTTGCCCTCGTAGCCGTCAGCGGCATCCAAGTGACCTTCGATGGGCTCGCCGTTCTCGTCCACGGCGTATTGATCTTCGTCGTCTTCCTCCTCCTCCTCTTCCGCCATAGGCTCGACCCATCGACGACTAGCCGACTGACGGCTGGCAGGCATAGGCGTTGCTAGCACAGGTGCGTCGAAATCAGCATGCGCCGCAGATGTGGCAGCCGGGCGGGGTGGAGAGCTGGCCTCAACAGTCTGCTGCAATTCGGCAGGTTGAGCCTGCTCTGCGGGGGCGCGAAGCTCGATGTTGGCGTCGTCCTCGTCATCCTCCTCGTCCTCCTCGCGATACACGGGCTTGGCGCCGAGGGTTGTTGGAGCGGCTGTCTTGGATGCGAGCGGCGTGCGCATCGGCGTGGCGCCACCCAAGCCGAGCCTGGGAGCTTGTGCGCCCGGCGTACGGGAGGGCGTGGCACGTACGCCGGCGTTTTCATCGTGCTGGCCGCCAAACTTGGCGAGGAGGTGGGGTCGCGATGAAGGCGTCGGGGTGGGCGGCACATCTGCGGCCGAGCCGAGGCTGACGCGCATGTGGGCTGGGCGAGAGACGCTGGAGAGGGGCGCGAGGTAGTCGTCATCCTCTTCGTCGTCGTCGTCGTCTTCGCTGCTGTCTTCGTCCGAGTCGCTGTCTTGGCCATTGAACATGTTTTCCACCTCGAGCAGCGTGGCCTTTGTGACCAGGGTCGGGCTCATCCTGGTCTTGGTGGTGTTGTCGCCGTCACGCTTCTTCTTCTTCTTGAGTCCTGGGCGAAGGTTGAGCGCGACTGCGTTGGCGACCGAGTTGTCCGGGTCAAAGACGTCTCTGGAAGGAAACATGCCTGTCGTCTGATCGATCTGGGCGGTTTTTGTGGGCTCGGGTTCCGCACGTCGTGATGACGTTATTGTACGAGCATCTTTAGGCAGCCATTGTCCGACGAGCTGATCGAGGTGCGTCCACGGGTCGGAGACCGACTTGTGCGATGCGGCGGGCTCCCATCCTTCTACAAGGGCGGGAAAGCCCCGTGCGCGTGCCATAAGCTCTTCGAGCGTCAACTCACTCTGCCAGCCGTTGCGAGTGTAGAGGGCTTGCTGGGCATCGGATCGAAACGAGGGATACATGTCGGCCACTGGAGCAGCGTGCTTCTCTCGCTTGGTTCCGGCTGCGGGAGCTGCAGAAGCTTGGGCGCTCGACTTGCTGGAAGAGGAGCTGGCTTGGGTAGATCGCGAGACGGTGGTCTTTGTGCGGTGGCGCTCGCCATGCGAGCCAGAGCTGGACGAGGAGACCTTGCGCAAGGCGGATGCACTGCCGGAGTCCGGGCGCAGACTGGCGGGGTCGGGAACGCGCTTTGCGTCTTTATCCCAGTAGGCAAAAGGGTCGCTACGTAGCAGATCGGTCTCGCTAGAAGCCTGTTTGCGGCCGAGGCCAGCCGCGTGCTTGGCAAAGTGGTCCTTGGGGCTGAGCACACCTTCAGGTTTCGGGGTGGCTGGAATTTGGTTGGCTTCGTCGTCGTCATCGTCGTCGTCGTCGTCGGAATCTCTAAAGACGGCCAGACCGGAACCGGGCTTTTTGGAAACGCCGCCCGAAGCGCCGATCTTGAAGCTCTTGGCGCCGGCGAGACGATCCGCCTGCAGGTTTTCCTGGTTACGAGACGCGACGGTGCCGATATCCTCCCAGCCCTTGGTGCTGCTTGCGTGCGGCCTGGATGCAGAGGCTGGTGCGCGATCGTCGTCGTCGTGGAAGACGTTGAGTCTGCGACCGTTGTTGGTGGAAGGGGTTGGAGTGCTGTTGCCGATGGCACCGACGGTGGCGCCTGCGCCTCGGAGGACGTTGGCGGCGTGGCTACGGGCGGGACCGGGTGCGGCTTCTTTCTGACCGAGCATGCTGCGTCCAGCGGTGACCATGGCCGCTTTGAGAGCATCTGCATAGTTGACGACGAGGCCAGCGGCGGAGGAGCCCGGTGCGTCTACGGAGGACTGATGGCCGAGGATGATGCGGGTCTTGTACTCTTCGTATCTGCGCTTGATGCGGTCGATGGGGTTGGCTCTGCGCGCGATGCCGAGCTTGTACATGGCGTCGGCCTCATCGTACATTCGCTGGCCCTCGAGGACGACGGCGAGCTCTTCATAGAGGCTGGCGAGCTTTGTGCCGATTTCGTTTGCGAGGAGAAAGTTGTAGACGTCGCGCGCACACTCTACGTTTCTGGCGTAGAGAATCCAGAGACGAAGATACCTGGGGTCGTTTGTATACTGCTCCGAGTCCTTGAAATGACGCGTGGCACGTTCGAGCAGGGGGATGAGGCCCGAGTCGTGCGTCTGTCCGGAAGGGTAGTTGTCGATGCACCACTTGACGTACTTTGTCCAAGCGTCGAGAGGGTCGTCAGAGTCGGCGTTGTCTGCGGAGGTGACGGTGCTCTCGTGCTCTGTGCGCTGCTGGGCGAGGAGCGCTTGCCTCTGCTTGTGCTGCATGCCGAGGGTGTTAGAGAGGGCGTGTGCGGATCTGCCCTTTGCCAGGGGCTGAACATTCTCCTTTTGAGATTCGATGGCGCGGAAGTCGATGATGGGAGTGGAAGAGGTCTGTTCGATTTTGGATCCGCCAGGCGTGCGGAGGGGAGTCTTGTGTGGCGTGACGCCCAAGGCCAAGGCATTCTTGGACGAGGGGGTGGTGGGAGCCTTGCGCGGCGTGACGGCGGGCGGACCCATGCTGGAAAGGCCTCCGACCATGATGGGCAGCGTTCACGGCTGGACGGTGGGAGTTCTTGGAGGAGGATGTGGGTGGAGGAGAGGGGCCAAGGTGACGATGATGGCTTCCTCCTCTCCTCCGGCAGTGCTGCGCTGTGCCATGCGGTGACTTTTTCGAGTGTTGGTGCGCGTTTGTTTGGTGCAGCGCGCCCGGTGTTGCTTTCGGCCAGTCTCCGCCGCGTGCGGTCACGTGAATTTTCACCTCCACACCAGAAATTGAGAAGCGGCGGCAAATGAGCTAAACGCGACACGCCGTGCTGCTGCTGCTGCTGCTGCTGCTGCTGCCCGCAAAGCTGGAGCGGCGAGCCCTCGTCATGAAGGCACGCACGGACAGGCGAGAAGAAGCCAAGACCAATTGACAGAGCAATACCTTCTCTTCCATCGACTTGCGCATCCAAACCTGGCCCTTTCGACGCTTTGATTGGTAATGCTGGCTTTGGCTGCTAGACTACGCACCCGCTCGCTTCTGTCTGTTACTGCTGCTGTCTTGCCTGCACGCACTTCGGAAGCCGCCTCGACTCTCCATAGACACCTCCTCCCTAGATTCGCGACCACCATGGCGCGTGCGACAACAACGGCCACCCCGGTGCGCCGTGCCTCGGCGCGGACATCGTCGAGTGCCAAGAGCGAGATCGATGCAGAGCAGCAAGCAGCATCACCATCTGCACCCAATAAATCCAAACGCAAAGCGGCTGATCCGACATCGGCGGCTGATCCGAAGCAGAACGGCACCGATGCCACGGCCGAGGCAAGTGATGCTGCGACTGCTGCTCCGACCAAGAAGCCGCGCAAAAAAGCGGTTGCTGACTCGGACTCTCCCAGCGCTCCCAGGTCGGAAGACACGCTGGCCGATCCGAGCCTGCCCAAGAACACCGAGATGCCCTCCACGCTCTCCTATGCCCGCCCAGCAGCTCCGGAAAGCATCCGAATCACCGCATGGAACATCACCAGCCTCAAGTCGAGCGAGCCCAAGGGCATGATGCGCTACATCCAGGCGGAGGATGCGCACATCGTCGTGCTCTCCGAAACCAAGGTCAACGACGTGCCCATGCATCCGGCCCTCTCCAAGATCTACAAACACCAGTACTGGGGCATCGGAAAGCAAAAGGGGTATGCCGGCCTCGCCATCCTCTCCAAGATCGAGCCCATCAAGGCAACGTACGGCTTACCCGGTCTCAAGGACCAAGATACCAAGGGCCGCATCAGTAAGTTGTCCAGCCCCTCCCTCGCACTCGATCCACGCAGTTGACACAACCCCATCTGTGGGCCGAAACACAGTCACTCTCGAGTTTGAAAACACTTTTCTCGTCGGAACCTACGCGGTCAATGCAGGTGACGGCCTCAAGGTAAGTCGCGGCGCACACCCATCCCCTTCCCCACAATCACCCTGATCGGGCCGCCGCTTTTACACGATCTCTTCCGCTTGCCTCAGGTGGAGATCTGCTGCGCGGCCCGTACATCGAAGAGCTGTCCTCATAATCTCTCGTGGCGCGCTCTCATCTTGGGAGCATGCAACGCCCGAGGGCCTGATATGGCAGCCACATCCTCCGTCGCTCCCCTCTTTGCCGTTTCCTCGCTCGCTCGCTTGCGGGCTCAGCCCCAAACCGCACGACTGACATTTTCTTGTCGACTCGGATGCTCGCGCGCAATCAAGACCATGGCGACTAAGCAGGCGTGGAACACCGCCTTTGCAGCGTATCTGGCCGAGCTCGATGCCAAGAAGCCCGTGGTATGGTGCGGCGACTTCAACGTGGTGCAGGACGAACGCGATCTGGCAGCCGCATCCAAAAAGTGGAACAAGAGCCCGGGATACACGGCCATCGAATGCGATGCTCATCGCGCCCTCCTCGACGGCTCTGCCACACCCTCCTCCCAACCACTCGTAGACGTATGGAGAGCAAAGCACCCGGACGCTGTCGGCCATTACAGTAAGCACTCTTCCCTCGCTTCTTGACATCCTTGATTCTGCCCTGCTAATCCTCCATCCTGGTGTCACAGCTTTCTACGGCTGGCGAGGCTTTTGCAGGTCAAAGGGCATCGGCTGGCGTCTCGACTCGTTCATCGTGAGTGTTTCTTCCGACATGGCTGTATCTCGCCGACCCAACACAACTGACTCTCCTGAGCCTCGACATTGCAGCTCTCGCAACGCATCGCTGAAAAGGCGCTCGAGTGCGAGATCCGCCACGAGTGCTACGGTGCCAGCGACCACGTTCCAATCGTAAGTACTCCCGCCCGCCAGATCTTATCAAAAGGCGCACTTCACTCATTACAACTGCGGCCTCATCTCGATTCCGATGCCAACCGTCCTTGGCTCACAGTACTGCGACATTCAAGGACCGCTTTGAAGCAATCTCATTCATTCGCAGCGGCATTTATGACGGAAAAGCAAGCCTGAATTGCAGGACGGTCTACGCGGGGTGGGATGCTCTATGCGCCCAGCCTTTCCGCAACGGTCTTGGCCACAAAGCTCTTGCTCTCCGGTGCGAGGTCAGCATTGAGGCTGAGCGCCTGTGCTGCGTCCTTGATCGCCTGCGTCTGTGCCGAGTTGGCGCCTGCCTTGACGCCTGCCGATTCGAGCACGGCTTGCGGCACAAAGCGCTCGTACGATCCGCCGATCTGCTGGTTCTGCAGTGCAATCCTCGCCTTCTTGAGCTCCGACGCCAGCGTCTCGTCGCTCGCTCCCTTTCGCACCGACGGCGCCATCGCCGCGCGCTTGTACGTGAGGCTGCCCACCGCCACACCCACAGGATCGTGCAAGGGTCCGAGGATGTTGCGTCCACCCGGTCGGATGTGCAGCTTAAGTGCATTGACCGCAGTCTTGATGCCTGGCAGGTTGAGCTTGGCCTGCGGCGTCGAGGCAGGCGCAGCGGCAGCCTTGCCCTTGCCCTTGCCTCCCGCGGCCGGCGTCGCAGCCGCAGCCGCGCTCAGATTCGGCGTAAAGATCGAAGAGGCTCGTGGCGCCGATGGCAGGAATCGTTCGTATCCGGGCTTGGCGTACAACGGGTTGTTCCAATCAGTGGTCGTCCTAGGTGCAGCCATCCTGCTCCCCTGATCACGGCCCTTGACTACCACACTGCGAGGCGCACGCTCGGCACGCGCGGGTGACGAGCCGTCAAACACCGAAGGAAGTCGCTTGTTGCGTCGGTCGCCGCCAGCGTTCCTGTTGCTCGCCTGTCCGTTGGCTCGGGCCGCATTCCGGCTCCTCTCGCCGTTTCGCAGTCGATCCGCAGCGTTGCCGCCAGCGCGCGCCGGTCGGGAATCCGGCTGGCTCGATCGTGGCTGGCTCGATCGTGGACGAGGAGTCGACGTGGCAGGCGCACCCTCGGCGTGCACCCGCGCGCTCGACGTGAAGCTGCGTACGACTCCGCGCATGGGCATGGCGCCCCGTGTGAGGGAGGTGTGCATCATGGTGATGAATGGTGTGGTGTGCGAGAGCAACCTCGAAGCGCTTCAAGACGGTGTCTCATGAGAGCGCTGCTGCCGCAACCTCCCGCTCGCCCGCTTGGCGAGAAGAAGCTGAAGCTGGGCGGCTCACTCGGAGCGATTTTTTCGACTTGGACGAGGCACGTGATCTGCTTTTTAGAGTGTTACGGCGGCTCAGGACACATCTCCAAGACACTTTCGTTGTGTTAGATCATTCTGACATCTCGCAAGGAGCCGTTCGACGTCGACCATGGTTGCCAAAAGCTCGCAGTTTGTAGCAGGCCGATGGCCCTAAGCTTCTTTCCTGCTTCGTCGTCAAGGCACACGCTTCTCGCCACCGCCATCAGGTATGACCTTGTTAATCAGACTACCATTGCCACGTGTTATCCATGATTCACAGGCATGCTGGGCTGGGTGCGCCATCTCGGCCCACGCCGGGCAATGCGTCTACGCATAGATGTCTGCATAGTACGTGCCATAGTCGATCTCCTGCGCCAGGCCGTGGTACTTCCAGTTGCTAAAGTAGGCATGGTCCGAGGTGATTGCGCCGCCGTTGGTGGTGGCATAGATGCCGACCTGGCCACCCGCTCCCGACCCCGCCTGCGGCCCCCACGTGCTCGAGATCAGCGCAGACGACATGAACCTCTTGTACGTCGCTCCGGTCTGCGTCCCTTCCTTGATCGTAGCTGCAAGCAGGTAGTGCGTCGCATTCACAGCGTTGACCGTCAGCTCCATCTTGATCTTGTCGCCGTTCGTCTTCATGCTGATCTTCTCCTCGACCGAGGTGGCATTGGTGGTGCGGAAGACGAGATCGTATGTCCTATCGCCTTGGTCGCTGCGAATTGCTCCCACATCGAGATGCTGCCATTGTTGCAAGAACAGCGTCGCTCCAGCCTCCACTCCGGCCTGCTGCGTCTCTAGACAGAGCTCCACTGAGAATTGGAACAGAGTGTGCTCTTGCCGACGGCCCAGGAAGCTCAGACCCGCCACACCAGTCAGCGCAGAGTCGGTGCTAGCCTGATCTCCTGTCAAGTTGCTCCGAGACGGCGACACCTGCAGCGCGTTCGGATGCCCAGGGGCCGACACAGCAAAGGCATTCTTGGGAGGGTAGCGGAAGTACATCAAGTCCTTGGGCAGCTTCGAGCCGGGCGCAAAGGCGAGCGACTGCGAAGCGCCGACCAAGGCGTTGTTTTGCTGCTTCTTGGGCAGCTCGATGTCCGGCAGAGGCCAGCCTTCCATAGTACCGCTGACCGGACTCGCATAAGGGAATTCGTTCTCTGCCCACGTCACAGGGAAGAGGTGCGCTTCCCTCCCCATGGGAAAGTGGCTGTATTCAGGTCCGCTGCGTGTGCCGAGCGCCATGCCCCACCAGTTGCCATTGTCGTCCTGAAACAGGTCGGCGTGACCCACGGTCTGGAAGAGCGAGCTCGTGTTGACAGCCGTGATGAGCGGATTGGCTGGATCCGACTCGTAAGGCCCGCGAAGATCCTTGGAGCGCGCCACAGTCGCCATATGTCCGAGCTGCGTGCCTCCTTCGGCCACGAGGAGGTAGTAGTAGCCGTCCTTCCTGTACATGTGAGGTCCTTCGGCGAAAACGCCACCAGTGCCGTTCCAGATGCTCACCTTGTCCCCGAGCTCTCCAGAAGACAGGTCGATGGGCTGCAGCGAGACGCCGGACCACGTCAGGTAGGTGGAACCGTCATCGTCCCAGAAAAGGTCGGGGTCAATGGTGCGATAGGGTGCATCAAACGTCAACGGCTTGGACCAAGCCGCATCGCTGTACGGGTCGCTCGTGGAAAACACGGTGCCGAGCAGTCCAGACGTGGTGTTGACTCCAGCATACACCGAGGTCATGTAGAACTGTCCGTCGCGGTACCGCAGATTGGGAGCAAAGAAGCCGTCTTGCTGACCTTGCGACTCAAAGTTGATGCTGGGCAGCTGTTCCTCGCGGTTCCACGTGTTGCTGATGTGCTCCCAATGCACCAAGTCGCGGCTGGCGTAGATGGGCATGCCCGGGAACGACTCAAACGTGGACGTGCAGCAGTAGGTGACGCCCTTGACATGGACGCAGCTAGGGTCCGAATGCCATCCGGGAAGCACCGGGTTGTGGTAGGTCGATTTGGCGCCGCTCACGGTCCTGCCTCGCACGACGAGGTCCTGAAGAGTTGCGGGAAGAGCGCTGACCCCTGCGATCCGCGCCACCAAAGAAGCGACTAGGATAGTGGAAGCCAACATCGTTGCCGCTATGAGCCTACGAATTGGTCGAGATGGGAAGATTTGTGAGACGGGCTTGGATGACCAAGGCGCCGTGTCTTATAGGAGGAAGGAGTCTGAGCCTCGCCGGTCCCCGGCTAACTTCCAGACTTTACCCCACATAACACCGGCTCGCACCGACGCCACATGGTGCGCAGATTCTAGATGGCAGGCTCAGTGTTCCGAATTGCGGGGCACGCTTCTCCAACTCGGCCTTGACCCGAGTGGAGCGCCGTTGCAAGTTCGCATATGGGATCGGCTCTGTACCAGCGGCGCAGTGCTGTCGCAAAAGCAGCCTGGGTCAGGACTTGCGGACACACAGGGGGTATCTCCTTCTCCACCGCTTCATGATCGGCTCGGCACGGCTCCACTGAATGCCGTCCCCACCAGGGCCGATTCGGTGCACCACTTTTCCATTTTCTTCCAGAGTAATATTTGTAGCCGCAAGCAATGCTGTCCGGTAGCGAAGGCCTGCCTCGGACGCACATCAGCCTTACCCCACACTTGTGGGGCATTCTTACTACTCCGAAACCGACCGGAAGTGTGCCTGTCTCGAACAAGTCGAATGAAACCCTCACGCCTTTTCCGCCGTGACACCGGTCAAGCAATATTTCCGACCGGCGGCTCCACCAAATGCCGGCCGGCCTCCTGTCTTGGCAGCGGCGAAAGAAACGGCTGTCGTTGCTTGACTCGTTTGGTCGGCTTTGACAGGCACTCCAGCCGGTCCATGCCCCGGCTACGTAAAAGTCACAGATCAAGATGGTCACGAAGTCTCTGATTCAATGATAGCGATGTTGCGAGTGGTTGCGCCTGAGAAGCATCCATACACTGCAGAAGTCTATGCTCGTCCATTGTCGATCATGCCGTGACGATGACCACACGCTTTTCTTCTCCATTCGTCATGATCACGTTGGCCTCGTCTGCTCCGTCGACACCACCACATCCTTGGAAGGAGCCCTTGAACAGGGTCGACTTGAACGTGGAGATCACGTAGCCCGCTTGTCCTTGAGGCACAGTGTATGACTGGGTAATTGTCGTAGATACCGACTCGCTGTACTCTGTGCCGAAAGTGGCACCGATGTCGATGCCTTTGACCGTGCCGCCTGCGTTGAGGGAGAGAGAGGTCGACACAGTTTCGGTATGCTGCTCGGCAAGACTGATGGTACAGGGCGCTGCGCTTCCACGGCAGTCGACGATGCTCGAGATCTGCTTTGGCGCCGAATGCGAGCTGACGGCGCTCTCCACGTACATGCCGTTGCAGGTGGCGTCGCGCTTGGCTAATTCCCTCTTGGCTGGTACCGAGTCTTGTCCGTTCGGGAAGCATGCAATCCCCTCGTCGCCCGACATGGCAGCGAGCTGCAGGCATTGTGAAGAAGCTGAAGCCGCTGCAACGAGACCAGCCGAGCCCAACAAGGGACATGAACTATCTTCTTCTACAAGAAGCTGATTGCTTGCGCCGAAGCCGTCGCCGATGCTGTGCGTTTTCAGGTATACTGTGCCGGCGGGCACGGGGTCCAGCATGGACCAAGGCAGGCAGGCTCCGCAGTTGTGTCCGATGTTGGGATTCATACTGAAGTACGCCCCTGAAATTGCATTCTGACAGTTAGGATCAGAGTAGACGTCGAAAGAGCAGACTTTCTCTTGAGGCTGATCTACGGGTCCGCAATCGCTAAGGTCGGTCAGCAAGATACGTCCATCGACGTCTTGGTAAGATTATTTCTTGAGAACCTTGTCAGGTACCAGCGCAACCTCTTTGGCGGAGGCTGCACCGAAGCAGACGAAGACGAGTGCCACCAAGAGGAACCAAGACGAGGTCACCGTCGCTTTGCGGGAGGCTTTGGAAGTGGCGCTACCCGATGTGGCGCACGTAGCGGCCGAACTTGACCCTAGGACCTGGGTCAGACTATTCAAAAACTGCTGTTGTTCCTGCGCCGTCTGCATTCTGCACGAATAACAAGGCGACGATGCGTTCACCAGACTACCAGGGCAGATGCTGCTCGACAAGTTGACGTAGGCCAGAGAACAGCCAAAGGGTGCTTCGGGAGAGCACGGTGCAATGCTTGAACTGTTTACCACGACAGCCATTTCTGTCTTCCAGGACTAGCCAGCGTGATTTGTGTGAGAGTATTGAACGTCCAGAGAATCTTGGTATGCAGCGAGGCGCAGATCCTTTGAAGGGAAGGAGGCGCGAGATGCCTCTGTTATATACGTGAAGACATGTGAGTGTGCTTGCTACATCGAGCATGTCAAATTATGCCAAGAATCCGCCAGGGCCGATGTCTTGTGACATATGACGGTGTGCGGCGTACCAGTGCCATTGTCTCAACACCGCTTGTATGCGCAGCCGAGCCTAGGAGTGAAGAGTCCATCGCTAAGTTAGTGTGAGAAAACTAGCGCGACTAGTAGATCTCATGCTTTCATGCCTCGAAATACGCAAAGCCTTGAGCATGCCGGCGTCTACTTCTAGATTTACCCCACTTCCCGGCGCGGAGATCTTACACACGACATCTTCGTATGCGAGGTCAGATCGTCAAATCCGAGATGAGTACCGAACCATGTCCCTATTCTCATCCCCAGCACAATCAGCCTGCCTGGTCGGGGCTCAATGTTCTCATTCTTGTGTCGCGAAACCGATCAGCAACAACCCAGGCACGACTCAGGACGTTCTGGAAAGCAGTTGTATGAACGGAACCAAGGAACGGGCTATGCGAAATGTTGAGCTTACATGACGCGCGAGAGGCGGGACTGCTTGACAGCCGAGAAGATCTCCTGCTCGGCGCCTTCCTCGAGCGGCATGAGCGGCGAACGAACGGTGGCATGTTCGAGGATGCCGCGAGCCACGAGCGCGTGCTTGAGCGCCACAGTGCCTTCCATATGCGAGCCGCGGTGGTATACGGCCTTGGTGACCGGAAGCAGCTGGTCGTGAACGCGGCGAGCGGCAACATAGTCCTTTGCCTTGCCAGCCTCGAGCAGCTCGAGCAGCGCCTCGGGCGCGATGTTGCCGTAGCCAACCAGGAAGCCGTCCACGTCAAAGGCGGTGTGCAGCAGGTACTCGTCGTGGCAAGACAGGATCTGCAGCTCGGGCCTCTCGCGACGGATCACGGGGATCTCGGTGTCCCATCGTCGCATGTTTCGCACGCCGTTCTTCATCGCCACCACTCCGGGCTGCGCTGCAATATCGAGCATCGTCTGGAGGCTGTACGTCGCTTTGGTGTTGTCGGGGTACTGGAAGAGGATCAGAGGAAGACCCGACTTTTCGTACACCTGCTTGTAGCGGTCCTGAGGCGCACCAGGCTGGTAGCCGAATCGCAGCCAGCCGTGCGAGGGGTAGAGCAGGCCGGCCTTGGCACCGGCCTGGACGGCGCGGCATGCCTCGAGCGCGGCCACCTCGGTACCCTCGCCCGTGATGCCGGCAATGATGGGGATACGGTCGTCGACCGACTTGACGAAAGCCTGGATCACCTTGACCTGCTCGTCCTGCGTCAGGAAGGTGCCTTCGCCGGCGTGACCGAGTACAACCAGACCCTTGACGCCGGGCAGGCTTCCGAGCCACGATCCGAGCCTCTGGATGGCCTCGTAGTCCACCGAGCCGTCCTTGTTGAAGGGGGTCACGGGAGCGGGAGTGATGCCGCGGAAGTCGAGATCGATGTTGTTGACAGTCATGGTCGTAAATGGGTGCTTGACACGGTGCTTGACAGGGTGCAGCTGACTTGTTCTGAAGTTGAGTCCGACGAGTTTGGATATGGAGAAGCTTGGAGTGATGTTTTGGTCTTGACGGACTCTTCGAGCTGTTTCCGTCTGTTCTTATAAGCATTCTATCCAGCCTCACTGGCCTCGCTGGCTTGTTGGTCCGCCAAGCTTGCCCACGATGACGCGCCAAAGCCACCAGCCTGACTGCTCGCATCATGCCCGGAACTACCGCAGCTTTGGCTCCTGGTGAACAGCGCGGGCAATTCCATTCTCAAAGAGTATGGTGGAGCCCCGCAGTTGCGCTCACCACAGGGTCCAGGAACGAAAGACGGACACGGATGCAAGCATCCGTCCTCCTAGACAGCCCCAGCTTCCCGCCCACGTCGTCTCCGCTCCTGAGCAGTCTGCATGTGAGATCGGCCCGAAGATGTTGCATCGTGCAAAAGAGAAGCAAAGTAGAGATGAAGCCAACCTGGTGTTCAACAGCGCGGCAGAGAGAGTGCGCCAGCACATACTGGAGGAAGGTTGCCTCCACAGGGCGGAAGCATGCAAGCGGCGGAAGACGCGGGGGAAAACCCCGCAGCGCGGAAGCATGCATCCGTGTTTCCCTCCGTTGGCTCCCACACGCCCACATGCGCTCGCTTGACATGCTCACGTGGGTTGTCGGAACAGCAGGGCTCGGCAAGTACGTTCCAGCGCTCTTTCATTCCGTCCAGGCACGGCTAATTGCCCCCCCCTCTCTGCAGGGTTTCGTCGGATAGCCGCCCGGAAGCATGCTTCCTCTCCCCGACATCGCCTTTACCCCGCCAGCTTGGCTCGTCCCGTGGCCAAGCAATCTCATCGCATGCCAGATCTCCCGCCTGCTCTGTCCATGTTGACAACGATGCCCGAGACCAAGTGCCTCAACATTTGCCCTCCACCATCATTACAGCATCGGCCGGCACCATTGCAAGACAGCGGCAGCGCCCCTCACTTTTCTGGCGTTGGCGACCGATCGGCCTCAAACCCTCATACAACCATGCTTCCCCACAAAGGGTCCTTGCTCTTCGACAGCGGAACGCAAAACAACTTCACAGTGCTGCACTACTGACACTGGGTCCTTTTCACCGTCGCAAAGCACCGTTCCCCACTGACTCCTTACCGCATGCTCACTCGTCCCAAGCAGCATCCGCTCGATCTTCAGCCAGCCCGTCGACACGGAAGCATGCTTGCCCAGCACGGGGCCCCGCAGATTCGTCACTGAAAAACTGCTTCCTGCTCACGTCTTGTTTGCGAGACTGCACCTGGCCCACAGCCGTCGAGCCACAGGATCCAGGAACGGCAGGGCCTTTCTCCAACTCGGAACACCTCCGTCACGTCACCCTTCCCTCCTGCCGTCTTGCCTCGTGGCGGCCCAACTGCCCTTTCCCACCATCATCGGCGTTCCTCGCACGTCTATCGCATATAAGGTCAGAGCAAAGATGGTCCCTGCTCGACTTGCTTCCCTTCTCGGACAAGCCACTCGATCCGATCAAGCGAGGACGGCACCTTTTCCAAGCTTCCATCAACCTCATCCTGTCTCAACAAGCATTCAAGAACGACTCGAGACCATGACGCAAAACTCATCCAAGAGCTCTCTCAGGGACATTGCAGCTGGAGAAGAGGTCAAGAAAGACCCTCTGGAGCCCGTGCACGTCTTTCCGATCTTGGAGAGAGACATGATTCGCGACATTGATGAAAAGGAAGCTCAGCAAGCCCCCGTCGACCATTTCGGAACAGCGACGCAGCAATCCGAGGAAGAGCGCAAACTTGTACGCAAGCTCGATTGGCGGATCATGACTTCGCTTTGGGCTTGCTACGCGCTCAACTATCTGGACCGAAACGCCATCGCCCAAGCTCGATTGAACGGGCTCGAGAAGGATCTCAAGCTGAAGGGCAATCAGTACAACATATGTATCTCGATCCTCTTTGTCGGATACACGCTGATGCAGATGCCTTCAAACATGGTCATGGCGTCTAAGAAGGTTCGGCCGTCCGTTTGGATGTGCTGCTGGATGATGGCATGGGCCGCGTGCTCGGGCTGTACCGCGCTCAGCCACAACTTTGCCGGCCTGTTCACGACTCGATTGCTGTTGGGTGTGCTCGAAGCACCCTTCTACCCGGGAGCTTTGTACCTGCTTTCGCTCTTCTACACGCGCCGCGAGATTGCGACGCGCGTCGCCATCCTCTACTCTGCCAACATTGTCGCCACTGCCTCGTCGGGCTTGATCGCCGCAGCGACGTTTGCAACTTTGGACAAGGTGCACGGCATCCAGGGATGGAAGTGGCTCTTCATCATCGAGGCGGTCGTGACGTTCGGCGTGGCCGTAATCTGCCTGTACACCATGCCGGACCACCCGCTGTCGACACGATGGCTCACTCCCGCCGAGCGCGAGCTGGCACAAGCACGAATCGACCGCGACACGGTGGGCATGGAGCCCAGCAAAGGCGTCGTGGCAGGTCTCAGCCAGGCTTGCAAGGATGGCCGCCTGTGGGTGTTTGTGGTGCTGCAGAATCTGCACCTGAGCGCCTGCGGCTTCAACAGCTTCTTCCCTTCGGTGGTGGGCGGACTGGGCTTCAATCGTACTCTGACGCTGGTGCTCACCTGCCCGCCCTACCTGTTGTCGGGCCTGTTCATGATTGTCTGGGCGGTGTCGTCGGGTCGCAAGAACGAGAAGACGTGGCACATCACCATTTCGATGCTCATCGCCCTGGTGGGCTTCATCATCTCGTGCGTCACGCTCAACACGCCCGCGCGCTACATCAGCTGCTTCATCTTCACCATTGGTGCCTATGCCGCCAATTCGGTCATCCTGGGCTGGGTCAGCGCCACATGCGGCCAAACTCAGGAGAAGAAGGCAGCCGCGCTCTCGATCGTCAATACGTTTGGCAACGCCAGCTTTGCCTATACGCCCTTCCTGTACCCCAAGGGCGATGGGCCCAAGTATCTGACGGCCAACATCGCCAACTCGTGCTTTGTGGTAGGATCCATCATTTGCACGTGGATTCTCCGCTTCTGGCTGAAGCGCGACAACGAGAAGATCAAGAGGTCCAACGCCGATGCCAGGCTCCTCTACGCCTACTGAGGCTGGGCCCGTCGCTGCCACTTATCGCCTAGGATCGTGGAAATCTTCACGAGAGACTTGTCTCATATGCGCTATCCGCCTGCCGTCGTGCTGTTCGCGCAGCTTCATTTACCGTCTTCCGCTCCATTGTATCATATGTACTCGTCCCAGAATGCCGAATGCCAGACTTGTCATTGTACCAGTGTCTTTTAAGGCCGTCGCGAGGTGTCAGCTGTTCTTCCACTTCAGCGCACAGACGCTGCCTTGCCGCCTGCCTGAAGCTCACAATGAGCACGACTTCAGCCACGCCCCATCACGACGACCTTTAGGAATCGAGTAGGAAAGATCCGAGCCCGTGTGACCCGGACGTTCGAACAAGCCTCGGCTAGACTGCTCGAGTCGATGTGCTCTCGACCATAGGTCATCTTGACTCGACTTTGTCCAAAAAGTATATATAGATCAGTAAATTCTGGGGAAAAATCCCGCCGCTCTAATTTAGCTTCTGTCTTCCCCGCATTTTCCGTACGGTGCCCATCATCCCTCACTTCCATCGTGACGGTGTGCACTCGCACGCCATGGCCACAAGCGCCTGTTGACGATGACTTCACAAGCGGCGCTCAGCGCAACGAACAGCGGGTCTTCCTCTAACAACAAGCGGCTCCTCAGCAGACGTGTTCCCGATGGCAAGCGACAGCGCACGCTGGTCAGCTGTGACCGGTGCAAACAGCGAAGAATGAAGTGCTCGCGATCCGAGCCAGACGCACCCTGCCTCAACTGCTCTCAGCAAGGACTCGAATGCACTTCTGCTCTACCCCGAAAGCATCGCATCCACGGCAGTATTGAGAGCCTCTCCTGGCGATACCGTGCGCTCGAGGCGCTCGTCCGCGGCCTCACCGGCCACGACATTCAGGAGGCAGAATCCCTCGTTGAGATCGCCCGCAATCACCACATCGATCTGCCCAGCCTCGAACCCAATGCATACGAGCCACATGCATTCGCACAGGATCCTCTCGCTTCGACCCCGACCCACACCGGTACAGAATCTGCATCCGTCATCCGCTCTTCCGGCGCCAACGATCGACTCGGCATCAGCGCTTCCGCCATGTGTTCCTCGTGTGCGGCCACAGTCGTACCCCTCAACATTCCCGACGGCAAGCTCATACCAGCTCCTCATGGCATCTCGCACTATGTTGGTTCAGCCAGCTCATTTGAATTTGCCAATGCTGTTCGCCGCCTCGTGGCAAAAGTCGATCGTCTCAACACGCCCAGTGCCGCCACCCGTGCAAGTACCTCCTCCGGCCTGCCCGCTTCCAATGCTCCCGCTGTCGTTGATTCCCGATCCGTGCCACTTGCGTCGTCGGTCAGCACACATCCTACTGTGTCCGGCTCGGCTCCCACTACCACCCAAAAGCTGCGGTCTGAGTTTGCCACAAGTATGCGAACCAGCAAGGCGCTCGAGCCCCGAGACCGCACGCACCCTGCGGCGGCTGCGGCTGCGGTCGACGACAGCGCATCGTCAGAGTCTGATGATCAAGTCGGGCATGTAGCATCGGATCGAGACCCGCAAAGCAGCTCGATAGGCATCGGACCTACACCATCTCCTGCCACCGCGGGCCACGACCCTTCATCCGGTTCGATATCCTACAACGTTGCTGCACAGTCCATCCCAGCTACCACCATCACGAACCCTTCCGAGTCCATCCATGCCAACAGCCAGATTTTCGACCTTGCCACGCCAGACAGTACGAGATCGACGCGCACAAGGCGGCTCTGGGACCTGCTCCCTGCGAAAGCCGTATCAGACCGACTGGTCGACGCCTTCTTTGATCGCGTCCATCCCAACTATGTGGTCTTTCATCGCGGTCTCTTTCATCGCCGATACCGATCCATATGGCGTCCCAACGACCGTGAAAATGATCCTCAGTCGCGATCTGCGGCCAAGGATGGCGATGCCGGGTGGATCTGCTCCCTCCTCATGGTCCTCGTCTTCGGCGCCCAGGCGTTAGAAGGGCAGGGTTTGCCCGACGCCTTGCAGATACAGAGACGCTATCTTCGTCTGGTGGTTCGAGAGCGTTTCCAGCGCCTCACCTTCACCGCCAGTCTGTCCAACGTTCAGGCCCTCTTGCTGCTGCAGCTCTACGAGCACAATGCGGGAGAGCGCAACGCTGCGTGGATGCTTTTGGGTCAGGCTGCACGTATGGCCATCGCTCTCGGAATGCATCGCGAGACCCAGGATCCCGGCTTGGACACCGTCGAGCAGAACCTCCGACGCTTGGTCTGGTGGACGCTGCAGCAATTCGAAATGAACCTCTCCATGGCGCTCGGAAGACCGTCCACCTTGGAGCTCGTCGAAGTTACCGCACGTGTTCCGGAAGAAGCCATCATGGACCGCAACGATTTTCCTACCGACTACCCGGAACATTATCGCAGGCTCGTCGGCATTTCCTGGCGTGCAAAACAGCTCCTTGCCCGAACTTCGGCCCGGTACAGCAACGAGCAGGAGCTCCTGCAGTGTCTCGCGGTCACACAAGAGGTGCTCGGTCAGCTCGACTCGTGGCACTCACAGCTACCACCTCAGCTATCTCCCGACTGGCCGTTTGCCATGCCACGCCAGTGCAGGACGGTACTGCTGCTGCTCATCAACTTCCACCACATTTGCGCGGCACTGGCACGGCCCTTCCTTCTGTGCAAGATCGAACGTGAAACCGATCAGGTGCAGGATCAGCGACCACCAGTGTCCGCCGCCGTTGCCGAACTCGCCGCAGCCGGCCTTCGCTCGGCCCGCTCCGTGCTGGAGATGTGCGAGCAGCTCCATCAGCAAGACATGCTCGAAGGAGTCGTGTGGCTCGACTGCTACTATCTTCACCATGCCATGCTCATGTGCAGCTTGCCCTACCTTTCGCCGTCCGACCAAGCCGACCGGTCCACGCTCGACGTAGAGCACCAAGCTCTTCTAGCTCGAACCTCGGCTATTGTGAAGACCGTCCGTTTGTCGCCAACCTACTTGGTGCTGACAAAGATTGCAACGCAGCTCGTCCGCATCGTCGGCATCGACGATAGCATACAGCACGTCCGTCTGGCCGAGGTCGACGATGCCTCTCCTCGGGCCGAGCGCCAAGCCGCCGTTGTCGAACCCTCTGCGTCAGTCGCTCGCCATGCGAGGATCGAGCTTGGGCACTATCCGTCCATCAACAGTCTCGACCTTTTGCTCGCTGCGGCACAGCTGCCCGCGCAACCCAACGACGCATCCGCATCCACGGCGTGGAGCGGTCCCACCACGCAGGGCCCGAGCGGCCTCCCTGCAGCCACACCTGGCCAAATCGGCTACTCGAGAGACTCAAGGACAGGACCGGTCGACTTCGCGTCAGCGCAAACTCACGAAAGTGCCTCGCCCAGCCTGCACAACCTTTTGGCCTTCCAGGCGTCGCCCGATGCGGAGCTGTACAGCGAGTTTTACCAGCTGGGCTTCGAGACCGGCAGCACTTTCTTTACCTGGGACTTTTTCAATGTCGGCGGACAGGGACCAGCTGCCAGTTCCGAGCAGCACGATGCTCCGACAGTACATCCTGCTTCCAGCCTGTAATCGACTCGCTTGAACAAATTTGCCTCAGAGCAGAGCATCCCGCCCTGTGCGAGCTCAGAGTTCGCGCCCAAAGACCGAGACTATGAGTTGCGCAACCCACAGTGTCACGCTGTTCTTCGACGGAAATGACGCAACATCGGTGTGTCAGCCTCTTCGATACTAGCAGGCTCGAAAGATGACCAGGTCCATGCATTCAAGATGGTGTCGAAATGACTAATGATGGAAGGGGACAGGCAAGCAAGACCGATCTTAGACATTGAACCCCTCGGGTTTGGGGTACAAGAATGGCAGATCCTTCCCATCCTGATAGAAGTGGCCGTCCTCAAAGTCGTTGAAGACGGGCCAGCAAACGCTCTCGCCTCCCTGCGAAGCCGGACGATGACCCGAGAAGCCGTTGAGATCGGTGGCACAATAGCCGGGGCAGACAACTGCAAGTCGCGGGTGCTGGCTCTGCAGAACATAGTTACGCAGAGAGGCGTTGAGGAAGAGCTTGCTGACCGCATAGCCCGAGTTCTCCAGCGGATCGATTGGCTTCCATGGCTCCTGTACTCCCTGGCCACCCTGTTCGTGGAGCAGCCAGTCATCCATCCATGCCTCGACCTGCTTCCAGTCCGTCTTGCTGCCATCCAGCAGCTTGTCTTGAAGCGTCTTCTCCTGCGCAGCCGTGGACCACGAGCCCACCTCGGAGGAGACGACGATGATCTTGCCCGTGTCTTTGGTGAGGATCTGAGCGAATGCCTCGATGCAGGCCTTGGCTCCCCGAACATTGACGTCAAACACACCCTTGGAACCCTTCTCGCCGGGCACTTGCAGGATGCCGCTGTTGTGCAGCAGCACGTCGAGCGTTCCGGATTGCTTCTGCACGGTTGCCACCGCCTCGCGGATAGATGAGGCGTCGGTGATCTCGAGGAGGATGATCCGTACGTTGGAGAAGTCAGCCTCGGGTGCCTCCTTCTTCATCTTGTCCACCGCATCGTTGCCATTGGACTGCGAGCGAGCCGTGAGGTAGATGGTGGTGTCGGGCAGCTTCTGCGCGAGGTGCTTGACGGCTTCGTAGCCGATGCCCTTGTTGGCGCCAGTCACGACGATGGATCGGGGTGTTGCGCCGGGCATGTTGTTCGGTTTTGTGCAAAGTGGATACGGTGGAGCCGGTACGATCGACCGAGCCCGAGGGAAAGAGCGCTTATATGCGATATGCGAAACATGTGGAGCAGCGGGCGAAGCCAAAGCCAAGACACGCCGTTGGATTGCCGGGCAAAAGATAGCCGCGGCTGTTGGTCCCTGCATCGCACCGCGGCTAGCGGCTAAAGTCCGGATGCCGCCCGCTCGAAGTCGCGATGTCATCCCAACACCGCCGCGGATCTGCGGACTTGAGCGCCGATTACTCGTAAGCTCCGTCGTCGATATGCAAGTGTGCGTCCCATCGACGACGACTCAGCACGCAACACACGCTGCTTGCACACGCCACATTGATACCATTTCACGCACAGAAGCGCGAGACGAGACAATCTCGCTGTACACGCTGACGAGCTTCTGCAGCGATTCGACCTCGACCGGTTCTTGCTCGGTGTGGATGCCACTGCGTTGTAGCCCCAACACAATGCTTTCGATCCCCTTTTCGTGACTGAACAGCGCTGCGTCGGTCCAGAACTTGGCGCCGGCCCTTTGACCAGTACCTCGTGTACTGAGCTGTCGCTTGGCCACCGCCGCGGCGAGCTGAACCAGAGGACCGTCTCGAGAGGCGAGCGGAGGCCTCGAGAGGAGCTTGCGGATCGTGTACTTGAAGTCGTGCTGATTTCGCGTCTGTGCTTCCTGCAGCAATGCCACCAGTTTATCCTGAATCATGTCATCGCTTTCTCCAGGCAGAGTACGCCTTTCGACGGTGAGTGGTGCGTGTGCTGGATAAGTCGAAGTCTCTTCGCCACCAGAGATCTTGCCAGCGTGCGCACTTCCAAAGTCCAGCAGAGGATGCCGGTCTCTCCGATGGAGTTTGTTGCAATATCCTTGGAAGCTAGCGAGAAAGACGCCCATGTCGGCGATGGCGTCGATGCCCTGATCCCAGCGTGAGCCGTGGGCTGCCCTACCCAGCACGGTGATCTCGAACCAGGCGAACCCTCGATGCGCTTCGCAGATGCCCTCGTCGGTTGGCTCAGGGAAGACGGCGCCGTGAAAGCGATCCGCAGCTCGCATCTTCTTCGTCTGCCACAGCCGCGACCCAGACGTCGCCGCGCACGCCATAGGAGCCGCCGATGCGGGCAGCCGCCACCATGGCAGCCGCCAGTCCGCCCTTCAAGTCTGCACTGCCTCGACCATAGATCCTTCCGTACCGCAGCTCGCCGCTGAGACCATCGCCCACGTAGCCGGCTAGCGAGACGGTATCGATATGACCATTGAAGAGAAGACCCTTGGCTCTAGCACCGCCTGTGCCGCGCTTGACAGCCAAGATGCTGGGACTTTTGAGTGAGAAGTACGACCTCTTCGTCCGGAATCATTGCATTACCTTTGCCACGCGAAGGCCTCGTAGCGGCGTGATTGGTTCCCAGAACGGTGATGAGTGCAGCCTTTACGGCGGTCAATGTGAAACTCAAGGTCTGGTCATTATGCACTTCAACGGCCCTTCTGTGCGGCGGCCGAGGCAACAAACGAATAGCGGCGACGGCGAATGTAGAGAGGCGGGACGAGTCACCGCGACCACTTCTGAACGTCCCGCTCCGCAACCTCGAAAAAGTCGCCGACCAAAATTCCGCACAAATCTCCATTCTGGCAGGAGCGCAGCAACACATGGTCCGAACCACTTTTCCTCGCCTTTTCTTATATGACGGCGTTCTCATCTCGGTGACTCGTTCCTTCGAGCATCGCAGCGTTGTATCAACCCTTACTGTATAGTTCCAGTACCCTTGCTCTTGTCGTCTTCTTCCGCTCTTGAGAGCGACTTCAAATCATGGTCAAGACGGTTCAGCACAACAAGCATGCTGTGCAGGTCAGACTCACCAAAGTGCAGCAGCGCGTCGAGCTCGCCAATGTGCGTCGATTTCATCAGGACGTGCTTCCTGGCTACCGCAATACAGATCTGACGAAGCTTGCACTCACATCGCAAGACTTGAGTCAGAGCGAGTCTCGCTTCAAAGGCAGCGTTTACGTCAAAGACGAGTCGGATCGCTACGGTCTGCCAGCTTTCAAAGTGCTAGGTGCCGCCTACGCGAGCTTTGTAGCCATTTGCGAAGCCTGGAAGCTCGACCCACACACTGCGACCGTACAAGAGCTGCGCCGTCATGCCCGCTCCATCGATCCCACGCCTCTTCTGGTCGCAGCGACCGACGGCAACCATGGTCGTGCCGTCGCCTTCTTCTCCAATCTTGTCGGGCTGGGAGCGCGCATCTACATCCCTAGCGGTGTCTCTCCGATCGCCGAGAGAGCGATCGGCGCAGAGGGCCCCGACGTCGATGTGATCCGGCTGCAAGAGGACTACGATGAATGTGTCAGGCAAGCCGCAGCGTTTGCCGCCGCTGACAACCCCACGCAAGGCCAGCAGAGATTGCTCATCCAAGATACCGCTTGGCAAGGATACACGCGCATCCCTCAACTGATCGTAGACGGATACCAGACCATCTTCCGGGAAGTCGACGAGGAGCTTGCTTCGCACAACGGGCAACAGGCGACTCATGTCTTTTGTCCCGTCGGCGTGGGCTCCTTGGCCGACGCCACTGTGCAACACTACACCGCTCTTAGGGACGAGGCAACATCGCTGCCGGCATACATGGCCACTTCCATCATCGCCATCGAGCCAGCGGGCTCGGCCTGTCTGTCCGAATCGGTTGCTAACGGGCGACTGACCAGCGTGCAGACGCGACACACCATCATGGCGGGTCTCAACTGCGGCACTCCGTCGTACACGGCCTGGCCGAATCTCGAAGCCGGCATCCAGGCGGTGGTCGCCATTGAAGACGAGCATGCACTAGACGCCGTCCAGACGCTCCACACGTCCGGGATCGCCGCGGGACCATGCGGCGGTGCACCTCTGGCTGCCCTACAAACATTGTTTAGCAATCCGTCCGAGGCGGAGAGACTAGGTCTTCTCGATGATGAGCGTGTCGTTGTAGTGCTATTGATGACTGAGGGCTCGAGATCATCATGACTTTTCTCCTTCGTCAGCTCATCTTCGCGATCAGACTCTCTCTCCGGGCCTCGCAATACAGGGTCGCGCAACTATTGCATCATTGCGTGTGTACATGGGGGAACGACTCGGCGTCAGAGACAGAAGCCATGTACACCGATGGCATCTAGACAGCTTTGTTCTTTTGCGCTTTCAACGCTTCCGATTCTTTGACCTCCCTCTGGGCAAGGAAGGTGAGCACCTCCAAGCGAGCCGAGATCTCGCTGCCGTTGTTGTTCTGCTTCGCCTCGGCGAGCGTCTTTCGATATCGGAGGTTGGTACCGTAGACTGTGTCCATGAGACCTATCGGACCGAAATTCTCGGTGAAAGCAAAGTGATGGAAATCGTGCTGGAGCGGGCTGTTGAGTCCCGGAATGTAGTAGCCGGAATGAGCCTGAATGGTGCCGATCTCGAGGAAAGTGAAGGCGAAGACGTATTGACTCCAGTGGTGTGGGACGATCAGGGCGCCGATGACGTTGGGGAGGAGATTCGAGAACAGGTGTTCGGTCATAGTGCAGTATGTAGCGGCCAGTGCCACGGGAGCCGTGTACTCGTGGTGCTTTTTGTGGAAGCGTGCATACATGGCTGGCGAGTGGAACCATCGATGGATGTAGTAGAAGCCAATCTCGGTGCAGAGCACTGTCGTCACGCGAAGAATGAGGGTAAAGGAGATTGCTTTGGGTCAGCAGTGGAAACAAACGGTGCCGAGTCGTGGCAGATGAAGGACTCACCATCAAACAGAAAGGTAGCCACTGTTCTCAGTGGACCAGGAAGGTGGTCGGAAGACGTTGGCGTGGGTATCATCCAGGCGCCTACAAGCATGAGCGGGGTCGCAACAACGACCAGATTACGCAGCGCGCCGAGTGCGATCTTGGCATACTCTGCGCCGTCGACCCGAACAAACGGTTGCACCTTGTACTTGAATAGCCACCTAGGTCTGCCAGTAAGGTCGGCAAGGGCGTAAATAGCGGACAAGCCCCACATAACCGTGGTCGTGATTATCCAAGTACCAAAGAAGCGCAGATTGAATGAGCCGAACCTTGCGGTGAGATCATCATAGACCGCGTGACCAAAAGCCGACGAATTGAAGAGGGTGAAGCCACCAATCAGGACGATGTTTACCAGGTTCTTCAGAATGAAAGCCCGAGGTTGGAGCAGCGTCAGATCATAGCCCCAGTGCTTGGATCGCGGGATGGGTTTCCCAGCAAGGTCCTTGGGTAATTTCGAGGATAGGTTGGCGCGAGCAAAGTCGGAGTCGCTCGTCGCTGGTGCTGCTGCGGTTGCTGTCGTCGCCGCGGCTCTTTTCTTTGTAGCGGCCACGGCCTCTAACTTTGACCTGGCTGGAATGCTATCGACGGCAGTCGTTGCCGTTGCGGTTGCCGCCATGATTGCTGCAGATCGTACAACTGGTTGATGTGGGTGCGGTGGGCAAGAGCGACGGAAGATTGTCCAGCTGTCTTATACCCCGCACCGGCAATGCACGGGTTGCCACCAATCTGACATTTTGCAGCCCCGCCACGCGGCGAAGTGCGGCGCAACGCGAGGGGTAACCTTCTTGCGGAGATGGATAAGCGAGGTGGAAACCTCCGTTCCGCGTGAAGTGGCTACCTCCGTCCCGTGTTTGCATTTCTTCGCTTCGGCAGAAGCAGGATGCGCATTTTTGCTTGTGAATGAACAATGGAGGACTAGATCAACATTCTCAGGACGCTTGGCATATCGACGAGGAGAGGCAGCGGTCTTGAAGATCACGAGAGAGAGATCGCTTGCCTAACTCGGTCGAGCCCCTTGCAAGCTCCCTGCCGTGGCAACAATGTGCGAGTGGCGCATCGATGGCGCATTGTGAGCTGAAACCGTCGCGGGCTGATACCGGAGAGCAGGCGCGGGCAAACTCTGCCGAGCCGCACTCGAGCATTCAAGGAGGAGCGTCTACTCCCAAGTGACCTGTCCGTAGGCGCAGGCGTTTTTCTCAGTCGACGCTTCGGGTGCACGAGACCTCAATGGGTAGTCTCGAGCGACGATCATGCTGTTCAATATCCAATGGGTCAATGGGTCGAACATTGTCTGTTTTGTCTGTTTCGACACATGAATCGACGGCTTTTCGGAAGGAGCGTCGCTAACCTTGTCAAAACGATACGAAACAGCTGACCGTCAACTGTCAACTGTCAACTGTCAGCCGTGAACCGCTAACTCCGCAATCGAGCACAAGCAGCAACCGCAGACAGCAAAGGCGAACCGCAACCGCTTTTGAGGTGTGATGCGCGTGCTTTCCATATACGGCGGGGCCGGAGGTGAGCACCTTTGGCATGGACGGCG